>CM043737.1:13929660-13977129 GCA_023968675.1 Taenia pisiformis | reverse complement strand
TCACTGTGCTTGAATTGTCCGAAAATCCAAACGAACTTGGCTAACCTGTCTCTGTAGAGCATTTGAGGCAAACTTTACCTTGCATATGTTTATGCGTCTAAATATCACTTTACGGGGACCAGTGTTTTTCCTGGCGCTGTCGCTCGAAATCGCCAACGAGTTCGCGCAATGCGTGGGTGGAGTTGGAATGCTGGCCCACCAACGAGAAGGCCACCAAAACAGCGCCAACTGGTAATGTGGCAAACCTCATGCTCTTCTCCAACCGATGGACATTGTGTGAGTTCTCCGGCATGATGCTAGACTGTCTGGCATCAAGCAAAGTTTGTGACGCTCATCAAATCCTTCTGTCAAACTGTGTAACTTTGAAGATAGGAGATAGATTAGCCTTTTACCAATTCGAGTTGCCACACATCCATCAACAAGCCCGGAATAATTGCTCTCCAGGCATCGCGCAATGAAGTTTAGAAAGCTACCCAAAACCACGCTCCATCTACCATTCGGCTTTGTGCCAGCTTCTCAACGCCTTCATTTAATGAACGTGAAACCGCCTTTGTGACCGGATGCTGGTTTACAAGCATCACGTGTTGCTCGTTCGGTCCATGAGTTTGGGTGTAGGAGTAGGCCAGCCCAAGCGAGTAGCTTATTAACTAGCACCAACAGTTGCAATGCTATCACATGCATCTCCATTCGATCTGCATACTCCTTAACTAAGCACGCCAACGATGATTGGTAGGGCTTGCTGTGCAGCACTGGCAAACCCATGACAGCTTTAATCAAACCTTTGCAAGCACTGACGACAATGCTCTTATGTTCAAGACGTCAGCATGTAGGGCACGCTAATCTTTACGTTTCTGAAACAGTCACCATTATCGTTCGTTGGGGCTTCTACCACTAATCCACTTTAGGCAAGACGCACGGACCCGTGCAATGACAAAGCAAATGGAGCCATGGTTGGTGGCAGTGACCGCATTCCTCTCCGTTGCGGCTCTACTAAGCGGCCATTTCGTTCGCTTGAATGGCAACAATCAAGGGCCCGTGAACGATTGTATTGCCATTGCGCAAAATGGATCCGCCAACCACCTGCCGCATAACAGCACAAAACAGCAAAATTTCGTTCTGTCTATGCGGAACCTACATTGCCCTTTCCATTCTACTTTCCTTGGCCACTTCCAAAGCCATGACTTTCGTGTTGCCACTCTTGCAGTCCACATAAGACAACCGGCATACAAGGCACATCGTGGAATGACACACAGTGCGATCGGGGTTGCCTCTTACAGCTGATTCTTCCACAAACTAATTTGCCCAAGGGTGCTGCTCAAGCACATTTACAAAAGGTCCACGAATCCATGACGCACACTTCTTAATTTATACTTAAGAACCGGCCACTTCTTTTTCGTAGTGCGCGCTCTGACAAAGTCTTTGCAAGACATTTCAGTTCTACTGTCTCAGCGTCAAGGGCTAAAGAGTGCGTGTCACATGACCGTATAAAGTAGAGATCCTTCAAAGCGAAATTCGAAAGATTGGCTGCCAATCCTCCAATCTTCACGGTGCGTAAGGCTTTTCGCTATGGTAGATGAAGACTCCCGTGCTTTCATCGAATGCGTCGTGGAGCATTAACAGGGGATTTTGATCCGCAGGCAAGTGAGCCGCGTCAGACTTCAGCGGAGCAGGCAACTACCGTGGAGATGGAGACATCTGCATAGACGAAATGCCCAGCCTCCTAGATGCCCCCAATCCCTACTTACCTCACTTAACGCATGCTGCATTTTAAGTGTTATTAAGTCGTCGCAAGCTCACTCTACTTAGCTGTTTGCTAATAAGCCACCTTGCCGGTGGATGACGAATATTGTGCAATCCGGCTATTGCAGCCATGGTGGTGAGAAGTGTAGAACTGCCATTCGAAGGAGTTGTTTGCTTCGTGTGAAAGGCAACAGAGCGTGACAATGCCTAGCGAATTCTTAAAAATACGGCCATGCGTGGAATGCTGCACTATTTACAAGGCTCATGAGCTACAACGAATAGGGTGGAGCAAACCTACCCCAGCGTGTGTAACATTGACTGACCTCCAACCGCGACATGTCGATTGGCCGGGCGAAGTAGCGATGCGGTTTGAAAGTTGTTGACAGGCAGACAGTCGAGTGTGGGATGCGTCAGTCCAATTATAGAACTTTTGTGATAATCATTGAGCTCTGACGAGGTCGACTGAAACATTACTGCTCCATCAAGCCTGCATGCGCATGCAGAGCAACTATGACTGGATAAAAGACGGGAGTTCGCTTCTGACCTGCCTACACCAATCATGTGATTGAGAGGGGGCCATCGAACCTTTGGAAGGAAAGTGACTACCAACACCTTTCAGTGCTGACAATATCCACGCCTGGATCGTACTTCGTGAATGGAGAGTGACGCACTCCATGCGGTGTCCTCATTCAAAGGGTATGAAACGGAAGGTGAGATGGAGAGTGAGACGTGGAATCTCCCACATTCAGAGTTGCGCACAAAGTGGCACACGAGTCGGCATCCTTTCGCTGCCCAATGCCAATG
The DNA here is from genome assembly GCA_023968675.1 of Taenia pisiformis. NCBI lineage: Eukaryota > Metazoa > Platyhelminthes > Cestoda > Cyclophyllidea > Taeniidae > Taenia > Taenia pisiformis. Next base: position 13,974,585 of record CM043737.1, on the reverse strand, counting down.
GCTTTGCGGGGATAAATTGTTCCACAAAACAGACTTTTCGCTTATGTGTTAAGCATGCAGACTCGCCTCAACCCTGTCCTTTACATGAAGTCGCACGTTATTTGCAGCACGCTTTGTTGTGCTTGCGCTCCAGCAATCCTCTCAGTCCTCATCACTGCTTGAAGCGGATTTTTATCCGCTCTAATCTGCTCCGCTGATCCTCCTCTGTCGTGACTTTATTCTCCCATTTTGCAAGACTTCCAACTTTGGAAGCAAATGATTTTCAGGATGGATCATTCTTGTGCCAGTCACGGTCGTGACTGCAGTGGGAAATACAGCAGAAAATTAGTTAAAAAAAATTTGTTGGATTTGTGCCATTTGAGATTTCGCCTTCCTCATTGTGCGGTCCTAAGTTACAGCTTGGATCGAACGTCTCCCAGCAGTGTGATTGCGGGAGAAGTAGGTGCCCGCACTGGTCAATGGGCGATCAAATCGACCACATGCGCGTGACAGGTCATGTGTGTGTGGGGCCACTGCGTGGAGACCGACACAACACAGCGCTGTCGCTTCTGTGGCACCAGAATATGCACCGCCTGTCGCCACGGTGACTTTGTTGGTGTGGCGACCGACTTGGAGCGCTGCGTAGTCTGCCATTCGGGCAATAAGTTCCTGGAAGCGCTGCCCAATCCAAATGCGCGCGCCTACACACCAGAACATTTGGCAGAAATGAGGAAACTACGAGGAGAGGAGGCAGGCAGCTTACAACCACTGGCCAAGAAATCGAAGGGGAAAGCAGCCAAGAAAAGGAAAAAGGGCGCAAAACACTAATTGTGCTTATCAAACGCACTCTACTTTCAGCTATTCTTTGTGTAAATGTCAGTTTACAATTATTTTAAAAGATCGACTTAACCGCTTGCGCTGATGAGGGTGATCTCCAGTGTGCAGTACTAAAAAGCGCGGCTTGTCATGCACCGTCCTCCACGCTTGAGCTCCATTTCATGTGGTGCATGTCTGATGTGTTCAACCGCCATTTGAACTGCCATGGGCGGAAGGAAGTTGGCCGTGGCTTGAAAGACGAAGTTCACGCAGTGTTTGATCAGTGCAGGACATTGTCAAACTGGTAGCGTATTTTAAGCATGCAAAACTAAGTTGGTTTTGGTGGGGGGAGGGGTGAATGCAGAAAATGGAGATTGCATACAATGCAATGCTGAAACGAATGTAGCCCTGTAAACTAGTTGCTTGCAGACACACTTCTTGAGATGGTTTAGGGCATTTATGCCAATTGCTGGAATGCGATACGCCTTAAGTGATGCGAAAAGTAGACCACAAATCTGATGATGAGGGACATGGTGAGCGAATGGAGCAGTCCACTCGTACTGTTGCGCATGTGGTGACAGGCTTACCGACCCGGCTCCGGCCTCACCAAACGTGGAGGTGAAAGAAGGCATAGTACTGGCAGCAAACAGAATGAACGCGGACTCCAGCATGACCTGGAGACCAACCCACTCGGGCTGGGCAACATGACTACCTAATTGACCGACACCGAAACCGGCATCACCTCCCCCTCCTTAATAGAGCTCCTATCACGACATAGTCAGCGCTGGAAGAAGCATCCACGCGATAACTGTGCCACGTCACCAATGCCTTTTGGCAACTCCAGTGGATTTGGAGTGTAGCCCGGCTTAGGAGTTAAAATCCACAGCGAAAATTTCGGTCTATCATCGGGCCTTCTGTGAAAGACGTTGGAGCACCGGCATCCTTTACCAGCTATAGGATGAAAATCTTGGCAACGAGGTCTTCTAAGGTGGTTACTGAACCCGGAACCCGTGGACCAAACAAACAAAGCATTCCATCCACCGACTGCGTCTTGCGGTATGCCTCCATGGCCTGAAATTATAAGGAACATTCTTGGCCTCACCAGGCCAATTAAGCTTATTGGAGCCGTTGCGATAAGTTTGACGGCTGGCAGCAACTTTTCCTTCGAAAATGTACGTGGAAAGCAAAAGACGCACCAATCCATAATTCAGGCTGATGAGTTGATGCACCCAAAACCGAGGTGGTCAGGTAAACAAATAAGCGCCTACTTTTCCCATCTGCGTCCGCATCTTAGGAAATTGGTCTGACCGACCATCAGTTCTAATGCCCTCATTCGAGCAACAAATTCGCTTCATTAAATCCATTTGGTTAAAGCACCTCATCGAGTAAATGCCTTCGATGCCGACGTGGTGCGTCCCTCATGCTCAGTTGGGAAGCGTCTGTGTTTCCGCACAACACCCTCACTAGCATTCGTGGCAAATGCAGCGCAAAATTCACCTAGTGGTGAGGAATTAGAGTGAAGTGGCCTGTGATTTGTGACTTGGCGTGGAGCAAACCAACATCCCCATTGAGGTAGACCTGCAATTTGAAGGTAAAAGAGTAGCGTGAAGAGCTCACATTGCACACTTGTATTTTCGTATGGAGGAAGTGTCTCCCTTTAACTCTGCACCACTTTTCTATTGTCTTATGCTCCTAGGGATTTCTGGTGTGCCTCCTTATTCTTACAAACTTGCCCTTCACAAAATTTGCATTTGAAATGGCGCCTTTCCATCCTTCCTGCTGGGTGCTGCCTCACCTAGAGTCGCATCAGCACATCTTTATTGTTAGCTGCGAAGTTGATTTTGTCACACATTTGTGGCACTAGGAGTAGACCATCGTCAGAGGGCATCCTCCCCATTAAGTTTATTATTCCAGGCAGAAGTATTCCTCGCATGCTGTGTGCTTCCGGTTTGAATGTGTGCCCTCCATTGCTGTGAAAATGTGGTCTCCATGGCAGAGCGACGGGGCATCGTGCTGTTAAAGGGATCGACCTTTTAAAAGCAAATCGTTCAGTCCTTTTGGCTTGATTCGGAAGGCTGATTGCATTCGAGTCTTTTGCTTTGGGGGGTACTGCTGCGCACCACATCCTCTGGTCGGTGGTGCAGCACCTCCAAAAACGGCCCAACGACGAAAGGTGGCATGGTACTCAGTGTCGGAGCTATAAACTTGAACCAGAGGTCATGCAATAGGCTTCTTTCGATGTCAAGGGGTAAACAGCCACCTCACGCCTCACAGACGACTTTGTTTTGCAACGAGCGTTTAGTCCGGGAACGGTCAATTCGAACAAGTGTGCGAAGTTCCTTTGGGATTCCCAGCAGCAGAATGGCAGCACTTCCGGCCTCGATCTCCTTACGGTTGGACTGTAATTTAAAAAAGCATTGAAAAGATGTTACCACCACGTGCTCATGAGCAAGGCTGTTAATATTAAAGGAAAAAATACGCGTTTCAAATCAATAATTCAAACAAACACCGACCCAAACGCCATTAGAGATGAGGTTTTTAAGCACTCTTCGACGTTTTGCAACATTTGCACAATCACAAGTGCATCATGAAGACACAAAAATGGAAGACGTGTCTTCACTCCTCCACTCGCATCCACTCGAACTCACGAAGTTGGGAAAAGAGCTGCGGCGAATTGAGAAAAGAGCCGCAGCGGAGCACCGCAGGCGGCGGAATTCTTCAACCGCATTTTCGCAACTTGTGTCACATGTGATGCATCGGAGACACAGTCGGGTAAGGTCGGGTTTGTATGGCCTTATTCCGTCCAAATCACCCATATCGAAAGGAGAGGGCAGTATTGAAACCCTCCTTAACACCATTGACACTTTAATTCAGTGGTCGCGAAGTCACAGACCAATTCTCAGGTCCTTTGGCGGTGACGACAAAGGCAGTCGTGGGAGGGACTTCAAGTACTTTCGATATGCTCGGCCGCGTGTCACCTTTCAAAAGGCGGATCACATCCCACGAGGTCGACCCCATTTTGACGTTGATAACAAGCCTCCAGAGGAATGGCGAATCGACACAAACTTCAACGCATTCAACTCTGCAGCAGAATGTCTGCAGGAGATTGAAAGTCCACATTATGATTTCAGGCGGATCCTTAATAACTTGAGGGGATCTCAAACCGCCGCGTCGGTTGACCTCTCGATTCTGCTTCCACCACGACCGCCTTGGTCTGGACTCGGGGACGAGAGTCTGGAAGAGAGCCCTACAGACGACACGGAAGATGTTGAGGAGAGTGAAAATGCGTCAGCTGTAGTTAGCGATGTAAATCAAAGTCAGCTCAAATTTGACACCACTAAGTCGTCACATGAGGTGCATAAGTCCGCACTGAAACATATCAAGACCAGAGCAGAGTCATCGGGGTTCTACTCTTGCAGGCTGACCATATTCGCTGCTTATATTGCTTTGAGAGTGAGTCCATTTAGTTACTTATTTATTTATTTATTTAGTTAGTTAGTTAGTTAGTTAGTTAGTTAGTTGGTTAGTTAGTTAGTTAGTTAGTTAGTTAGTTAGTTAGTTAGTTAGTTAGTTAGTTAGTTAGTTAGTTAGTTTTGCCCTTAAAAAGGCGAAAGCGGAGTGGAGGACAGAAGTCTATGCTGTACTAGTTCCTCCAAAGTCGAGCATTTAACTCCCTCTTCAACATGGGGTTCTGTGCCAAACAGAGGAATCCACTTGCAACCAAGGCGATTTGCCGTTCAAACGAGACACGATTACAGTGAGAGAGTAAGAAAGTGGAGCATTTGTTCCCGAACCCCTCAATTGTGCTAGGAATCCACGGAGCCACATGAATACGATGTCAGCACCGAAACGCTAAATGTCCATTATATGCACCAAGGCACAATTTTTTCTCTGAATAGAACTTCTCCATGAGGTGGCTTCTTTATCACCCAAAAGCTTTGCAATTCATTTAGATAAAAACCGGTAAACGCTGCACATAATATCCTGACTGCCCTGTTGTAGTGGGTGCGCCACTTGCTGGCACTGGCGAGAAAAAAGGGTTTCACTTTGATCAACCAACTGGATTTCGGCGAAATCACTGTGAACACCCAATCCGCCAGCCTCTTGGCCATCCTTGATCTCTCGCCAGATAACATAATCACCTGTCCGAAGCTGAAGGCCTCGCTTCTCAGAGCCAAAGCCACAGAGGTGCAATACGCACAGAAGGAGGCTCTGCAAAAGGCAATCGACCCTGCACGTCACACCATGCAGGGCACTTCGCGCTCCCCTTTGCTATTTTTTGCCCGGAACCGTGTGCGCCGTCGGCGTTCAGAGAACTCTACGTGGAGCAGCTCTGGCAACGAGAGTTTCATTAGCTCTGCTTCGGCTTCCATGCAGAATCGGCGCAACACGGGTCGCAGTGCAGGAGGTGGGAGGAGCGCCAGTAGGAGTGGAGGAAGACGAGGCGGTGGTAGGAACAGCGGCGTAAGTAGTGGAGGGCAGGCGCTGATCCGAAAGGACTCCAATCTGCTTGCGTCGAGGCCCTTCCGCAAGCGAAGCATCAGCAGTTTCCACATGGTGCCTAGAAAGTCCTCTGTCAGTAGCAATATTTCGGTGCGCAAAGACAGCGACGCGTCCGAAAGCGAAGGGAATGTAAGTTGTTTCAGTACTATAGTCAGCTTCCACCTCTGAGTCGAAGTGCGTCAGCAGACGTTGGATTACATTCTGTGGCATATTTAGACATCAATTCTCGGGTACAGCTGGCATTGGTTGGCTTGCCAGTCTACTCGTCTCGCCGTACTGCCTATCCGTAGAGAAGATTTTATAAATGCAAATGCCTCTGCAGGAAGATTAGCCTTCTACCAATTCGAGTTGCCACACATCCATCAACAAGCCCGGAATAATTGCTCTCCAGGCATCGCGCAATGAAGTTTAGAAAGCTACCCAAAACCACGCTCCACCTACCATTCGGCTTTGTGCCAAGCTTCTCAACGCCTTCATTTAATGAACGTGAAACCGCCTTTGTGACCGGATGCTGGTTTACAAGCATCACGTGTTGCTCGTTCGGTCCATGAGTTTGGGTGTAGGAGTAGGGCCAGCCCAAGCGAGTAGCTTATTAACTAGCACCAACAGTTGCAATGCTATCACATGCATCTCCATTCGATCTGCATACTCCTTAACTAAGCACGCCAACGATGATTGGTAGGGCTTGCTGTGCAGCACTGCCAAACCCATGACAGCTTTAATCAAACCTTACTAGATCCACGCAAAAGCAACCGCCCATCGTGAACGTCGAGACAACGCGCAGGAGAAGAGCTCCATGTACTCCATGCTACAGCGTCTGAGAAGGAAGAATGCGCCCGGCTACCTCGCATTGCAGCCGGTGCAACGCATCTCTGAAAGGGTTAAAAGTACTTTGTCCAGGCTCACGATTAGCATGATGAGTGGCTGCAGGTATCACCAAATTCACAAAGTAAGGCTCTTGTTAATAGTTAGTTCACTGAAATCGATCGGTTGAATCCAAGGCCGTGGTAGTGCACTTGGAGCATTCGAACAACGTCTGGTTGGCGCAAGCCTGAGACTCGCTGCCATCGGGTCACTTAAGTCAACGAGGCGAAGTGCACGTCAAGCATTCGGTAAGGATGCAATTGTCCAGGTGAAGGAGGCTGAGCCATCTTCTGGCAAAATGCAGCTAGGTCAGATGGTGCCAGTGTCTAGGCCGGGCGACGGCTTGTCAGCTTTTCGTAAAATGCCACCTTTGAATGGGGCTGCTAATAATTGTTTGCAGGAGTGAGTATTTTTACCAACTGCGGCAGTTGTGTGGAGTGCTCATTTGATCAGGAAAAGGGGACAATGACAAGCGAAACAGGCGAATGAAACCATTAGAACTTGTGCCAATCATAAATAGACACAAAAAGCGTCTTGCGATGGTTTGCGAGTCGCAGTTAGCACCGGTTAAGGCCAGACCCAAATTAGACGCAATCTTTTTGGCAACACCACCGCCCTCAAGGCGAGAGGCTATTTTGATGCCAAACAAATGAAACCACTTCTACCAATTTAAACTACTATTAATGTTTCGATTTCATTAACCGACAACCGCAACCCATTCTGCATGCGATCGAGTAATTATCAGGGAATGGTGGCAAGGAGGGGGGCGGGAGGGGCGAGAGACGTCACTTGGGGAGGAAATGCGGGACAGCACAGAAGGAGGGAAGTAGGATGAGGTGAAATTTGGCTCGGCGGCATCTCTCACCTCGCCCAAGACGTACCACGACGTATCATACGAGTGGATAATTCAAAGCAAGTGACTGCTTTATGCTGACCACGAATCACATGCTTGCGTTCACTTGAAGGGAGCGCAGGCCTGTGAGGAGGATTTGATGACGGTCTTTCAAAGTGGTTGAAGGGTGGAATCACTGGTGGATCGTTTAAAGTTCGCCTCCGACACTCGCATGTGCATGCCGATCAGTCAAGTAGTTAATCGGTGAGTCAATCAGATTGGCCCTGGTGTGGAAGGCACGGCGCTCATGTCCAACATCTGTGCGAGAGCAGAAGGGAAGGGGGTAGTCAATGAGGATTGTCATCACCTGTAAATGCTTGTAAGTGGATTTGACCTGTTTGGCTTCGAGGTGATGCACAACTTTAGCTGTTGCCGCGTCGCTCGCATGAAACAGAAGTGGAAGCTGCTATCGTCATTGTAATCTTGCATCGCCGAAATTGACGTGCACACGTCAATCCTCTGCACGAGGTGTTGCCTATTTTAACGCAGCTCACTCAAACGCATGCAATCAAATTCAATGCAACAGCTCTAGCAGGGTCCAATGATGTCTGGGCTTCACGATGATGATAGCCAGATGTTCTTTACCCTTTGGCTTTGACTCGTCAAGTGGACTTTGCACGTTGGGGTGCCCATTTTACTGATCGTAAACGCTTTCGGTCATGTATGATGTGGTGATTCGAGAGCGCACTGTCTTTGATGCCACGCCACCTCGACCTCGTTCTGCACAGAACGCTCTCCACACAAAGGCTTGCGATTGTGGAATCCTTTTATGACAGTGTTGACAAACGTTGAGGCGTCGGAACTAAGGTGGACATGTGCTTCGATTGTAAAATTAAGGGAAAGACCGACGCAGTATGCGTTGCGATGGGCGCACTCCAGCTTGCCGGAGCAGGACGCCACTTTGGTCACCTGAGGCCAAACGCCTTACCAACCGAGAATCCCCCAATCACCACCCAGCATTCGACTCACCCACTAATAAAAGATGTTTACGAGGCTCATCCTTGCCCCACCGCCTCATTTTGACATAACCCCAACCTTCATACAGCAGCAATAAACCGCACGGATTCAATTCGCCAGACTGGCCTAAGCTTAAACCTCTGCACAAAGCGTGTTTAATTCTCACACTCAACTCAATCACCCGAAGGGATTTCTAATTTACTGTCTTTGCGAAGTGATATATCTGCCGGTCATTGTTGCAAATGCTTAGTGTCAGCGGTGTTCTTCAATGTTGCACAAATTTCCTCTGAATTACACTTCGAGAAGTGTAAATATCGGCTTAAATCGCGCGTTCAGAACACTGATAAGTGCAACCTCTTGAAGGAAACGAAAGTGGTCTTTCGAAACGCGAATGGGAAACTCTGCGGTCTCAAATTTATAGTTTCTGATAATGGAAGGCACTTTGCTCCTATCAATGCAGTTCAGACTGTAGAGCAGCACAACCGCGAATCGCTACTTTACAGCAGGAATAAGTATTTCCATTTTGAAGACTAGACTGGGCCCGACTTTGGCATACGTGCTGCGCAACCAGATCCGCGACCTCCTAATCGAGGAGCACGAGTGTGAAGCGACTGGGTGTCAAGATGAAGGGATCGTCGCCTTTGCTACGGGGGCAGATTCCACCGATACGGCGGGGTACCGAGTGGTTACCCACATTACAGTGGTGGAGTTGATGCAACAGAGCACCATAATGGCTAGTCAGGGCCTTCACGAACATCGTGTGGACACGTACTACAGTTTCACATTCCGATATGAGGACGCTATCACTGTCGCCACCGTCTTTCTCATCCGTCAATTTGTCAAGTTCCCCAATGTCATCACTACATCCAATCCTATTGTTCGAGATGTCTACGAAAGGTTAGTTTCTTTTCCGCAACTTACCAAACACCGAACAGATTTCTTGATTTTCTACTCTCCAGCGCCGCACAAGAGCAACTTCGCAAAGAATTGTGGGGTTAATTTTCATTTTAGATGGTTGAACTGAATTACCGACAATGGGAACTTGGGTATTCGTGTTTTTCCTGTGATTCACTGCAGTTTGCCGTTCCTAAAATTGTCTAATTTACCAAATATATGATCCCGCTTACTTCTCATCATTTCTTGATCAATCGCCAAATTTTCCGAACTCGTCAAAAAACCTAGTCTCTTGGGCACCGTCCCTGGTGCTACTAGCCTGAGTTCCGTTGAGCTAAGTTGTCGGTTGGGAGTCCTTCGTCGGCCATGGTGCAGACCCCGTCCTCGTGACCCACTGGGAGAGTGCCTTTCTATGGGCGAACCTCATTGTGATGTACAGTGAAAGGTTGGGTTCGGAGCTCTGCGTTTTGAACGAGATGGCTTGTGGGGGAGAGGACCTTGACGATGCGGAAAGGATCTTTGCTCCAGAGGTGGTGGAACCTGCGGTGTGTGTTCGGGGCGCTGGGATCCGTCTGTTTACTTGAACGAGGTCGCCTTCCTGGTAGAGGTTGGGTCGGCTGTGCTTATTGCAGAACTTGTTTTGCTGAGTATGGGACGTTCGTGGTTGCTGACGAGCTAAATTAAACGTCTTTCGTAGGCTTTCTTTGAGGCGTAGTCAGTCAGCCATTTCCTTGTTCGGTGGGAGAATATCGGAAGGAGTTCCCATTTCACCACCTGCAAGCATCTTAAACGGGGAAGCCCCGGTCCATGTGTGGACTTTGGCCCTATAGGCGAGGAGAGCGCGTCCTAAACTTAAATCCTAATCTCCCGGTTGGACTACCTCGGTAAAAGCCTTAAGTAGGCCCGTGATCTTCCGGTTCGTTCTCCCTACTTGTCCGTTGCCCTGAGGGTGTCCAGGAGTCGTGCATGTTTTTTTGACTCCGAGCGTGTGGCACAATTCTGCGAAAAGCCGACTTTCGAAATTAGGGCCATGGTCGTTGTGGACTGATTCACGCACTCCGTGCTGGCAGATCCAACGGTGGGAGAAGGTTGACGCCACCGTTTCGGCATCTTGTGACTTCATGGGTTCTGCTTAGGCCACTTTCGTGAAGTAGTCCACCGAAACCAAGATATATCGATTCCCCCTATCGGTCAGTGGGAGTGGACCCATAATGCCTATGCCCACTATTTCACCCCAAAACGCCGTAGTCATGGGTTGTAGGGGTGCGATCTGTGTGGAATGAGCGTTCTTGAAGCTGCTGTAAGTAATGCAGGTTCGGCAAAAGTTGCGAATGTAGGAATGAAGCGGGGGTCACCAGTATCGTTTGTTTGGGGCTTCTACCACTAATCCACTTTAGGCAAGACGCACGGACCCGTGCAATGACAAAGCAAATGGAGCCATGGTTGGTGGCAGTGGCCGCATTCCTCTCCGTAAGTGTAGTAGTAGACAGACTTATCTCGAAGTGGGCACTTGACACGATATGCCCATGTTGCTGAGTGGCAGAGCAGAGGGGCAGATGTGAGAGGCGTCAGACTCTCCTCCCCACTCCCACTATTCCACCCCCTCAACTAGCAAAACGTGAGCGAGAAAACACGAGTCACGCATCACTGACGTTGACAGTGCGCTATGGAGGCTGGTGAGGCGGCTAACGACGGCGGTGTAGTGTGTTTCGCCAACTGCACCCAAACCACAGCCCACATTGCGCGCCATGCGCTGATTGACATTGCCACGATTCACCAAAGCACGAGCCATCTTCCCACGCTGTACACGTCCCTCATCCACTTCTCAGGGATATCGAACGCTCAAATTTAACTCAATGACGCAAACGCCTTAGTAGTGTGTGGCTAATCTGTTGAGAGGTAGCCGTCAATCATGCGTGCGCTGCTTCGAGGACCACCAAAATTAGGCATTTGTGGGTATGTGGGTGGGTGGGTGGGTGTGTGGATTTGGATGAGAACATCCACACAGCAACGAATGGCGCTTCATTGAAAGGAATGTGTGATTCTAACAGTGATACGCGAAGCAGGCAATGAGACGACACAAGGAGTAGCAAGTGGAAGAAGACTGGCAGGAGACAATTGTAGGTAGCCCACAATGCCAACGTGTAGCAGCATAGCAATGCCAGGCATATGTCTTGCTCATCATTTGCGGCTATTGCTTCAAAATGGTTCCATGTGACAATCCCTACTCGGCACGCTACGTAGGGTTAAACGCTATCACCTAATTCGCATTGCTTTTAGAGGGCCAATGCTCGAGCTTGTCACGATTTAGGGCGGTGGGTTGATGCAGTGAGTTGCGTCAGGTGCAAGCCATTCCTCTATACCACCTCTGCCACCCACATTAGCAGAGCATATGCTGGGGTTACAACTTCCAGCCTTAAGTAAAGCAATGAAGATATCCACATTTTGGACGGTCATACTGATCGCGAAATTGTTCACCGGCGCGGAGAGGAAAGGGAAGGGAGGTGAGCATCGGCTAACCTACTTGCACGCCGACTTCCGTCGCTTCATAGGAAATTTATGTCCCATTATGCGCACAGCAACAGTATTCAGTTCACATCTCACCTGAAGATATCTGCGCGTGCCCAACAGCAATGCTTCAGGTTTTGCTACATTTCATACCATGTAAAGCTCGAAACAGATGAGCAACTGCTTTCAGAAACGTAAAGATTAGCGTGCCCTACATGCTGACATCTTGAACATAAGAGCATTGTCGTCAGTGCTTGCACAGTTGTTTTGCAGTATTTAATTCTGCAAATCAAGCCGCCTATTCAATGCACTTAGAGTTTTGATTCCCAGTCGCGAGGTAGGCCAATTGTGCGGTTGTGCTTCAGCAGAAATTCGCATCGCTGACACGGATAAAACGGCCATGTTGACGAACCGGTATGGTAGGCAAACTCTTTACTCCACCGACGTCCGTTCACCTCCTATCCTCAAAAGTTGCTCAGTTTGACAGAAGGATTTGATGAGCGTCATAAACTTTGCTTGATGCCAGACAGTCTAGCATCATGCCGGAGAACCCACACAATGTCCATTGGTTGGTGAAGAGCGTGAGGTTTGCCACATTACCAGTTGGCGCTGTTTTGGTGGCCTTCTCGTTGGTGGGCCAGCATTCCAACTCCACCCACGCATTGCGCGAACTCGTTGGCGATTTCGAGCGACAGCGCCAGGAAAAACACTGGTCCCCGTAAAGTGATATTTAGACGCATAAACATATGCAAGGTAAAGTTTTGCCTCAAATGCTCTACGGCAGAGACAGGTTAGCCAAGTTCGTTTTGGATTTTCGGACAATTCAAGCACAGTGACGAGGACGGTTAACGTTTGGGCTGGACAGGGTGGAGAATGAAAGCAACGGCGCCAAACACATTTGTGGGATGAATTTGTGTTGGAGCTTTTTTGAACACTTGGTACAGAGTCTTGCATTCTGAGCATCATGAAGAGACGGAAGATGGCTAAACTGGGAGCAGGGAGAGTGTACACGCTCAAGAGAGGTAGGAATGAGGCTGCATACATGGTCTCATGGTCGCATGGTCGAGGGGACAGCGTACGCAGCCAGGTCAAAGTGCCTACCTCAGTGATCGGAGGCCAACTAGCAGTGTAAGCAAAACAGCATTGTCCATCATCGTGCTAATCAATCCTGCTAGACATCAATCAAATAAGCACACCGATAATTCACGACGTCTGTGCTTTTGAGCGAATGACATTTGTTTTAGGTGCTGTGCAATGAAGAAGTTGTTCACTGTGGCAGTGGAGCTTTTGAGTGGCATTGCAGACGCATTCAATGATGCATGCGTGTTGGTCGCCTTAAGTTAACCCTCACCACCACTGGTCCGCAAAACGCGCATCAGTCAAGGCACATCGACCTGTTAACCTACCCTTTGCTTTCTTAGGTGACTTAATGCTTTGGAGTGTGACCAGTCCGTGCTTTGGCGCATTTCACTAATGTTCCTTAGTTGTACCGAGCTTCTGGAACGTATTTGAAAATTAAGCCTCAAGGTCAGTGTTGGGTGTGCTTTGCGGATAGTCGCATTTGATTTATCGGAGCTGTCCCTCGGAGTTGGCGTGTGCATGGAAACATAAGGTATTAAGGTATGCGGCACTTTCGATGAACTTTGCCATTTTATGTGCTTGCTTTTTTCAATTGAATGGTGCTTGTATTTTGCGTCGATGTTTTGTGTGCGTATTTTCCCATTGTGTGGTTTTTCGAGTAGTGTTTGTTGGCTCCACATTGGTGCGGCGTAGTCCTCCTGTGATGATTGTTCCATGTCGCCGAGGTAGGTAGTGTAATCGGAAAGGAGAACTCGTTGCGGAAGCACACATTCGGTGGGTGCAGAATGGGTGTTGGGAGGATTCTTTCGCCCTACCGAAGTACGGTCTGTGAGATCTATATTTGCCTCACCGTTAAAAGCACGGTGAAATGAAATGCCATTTAATCAGATGGTCATCTCGTTCATTGGACAAACGCGTTCAGCACTGTTGAGCCATCCCTTGTGTCCATAACTTTGCTTTACTTTGCTTTGCGTGCTACCACGGGGCAGTAGTGGCTTGCATCAACTGATGGTGTGGAGGAGGGCATGTTTGATTCTGCTGCCAGACGTGCATTTCGGATTTCGGTAATCTCATTGCGTGTGAAGTAGGGTCCTGTGAAGGGTACTCAATGGGTCGGAGGATCACTGCTTCGCCGCATTCCATCCAGAGTGCTCCAACCTTTGTCCGGAGGAATACGCTACTAGGTGTAGTGGGGGAGACTGGCACTGTCCCGTCTGCACCTCTGCTACGACGTCCAACGTTGAGTGTGTGGAGTGTGGGAGCGGTGATGTCACTGGACAGTCCGCCGACACTGCTTCTGCCCCTCATCCATTATCCATTGCCTATGTTACCAGTAGTTCCAACAAGCTGCGTGAAACGATGCAGATTCTCGGTGATGAGTACGCCGGAATGGTTGGTGCCTTCTCTTTATTTGCTGAGAATAGTTAGTGTGGAGTCGGTCATTCCTTGACGGTGAAATTGGTAATGCAGCTGATGCGGGTGGACGTGGACTTGCCGGAGTACCAGGGCAGCAGTCCGGAGGAGATAGCTCGCCTCAAGTGTCAACATGCTGTGAGGATAGTTGGTAGACCGGCGTTGGTGGAGGACACTTGTCTTGCCTTTGACGCTTTGAACGGCCTTCCTGGTCCCTATATCAAGTGGTTTCTCGAGGCCATTGGACCCGAGGGTGAGTGTCACACATGCAAGTGCACAAGTTGACTGTTCACTTTCTGTTCCCTTCTCCTATGCTCTGCGCCTTAATGCTGAGGTGTGTGGGTTGTCGGCACTTGTTAGACTGCATGTATGATGTGGGGTCAGTGGTGGTGTGACCCAGCAAGCTGGCATGCGTGTGAAAGGAGGGGTAAATGGGCTTTTCATTCTTTTCCTAAGGTGTGAAGAGGGTGGTGGTATGAGTTGCGCCGACGTGTTAGTCGTCATTGTCCAACTCTTCCAGCTGAATGGGTTTTAAGATGGGGTGCGAGGTGGGGTGCATTTTTGGCACCTTCACTCAGTGAATGTGTTGCTACTTGTTGAACGCAGGTGTGGATTTGTTCAAGGCGAGAAGTAATGTTTGAGGAGTTAACGGGCAAAGAGCTTAGCTCTGCAATTTGGTACTGTCGGAGGCTTCGAGGCTTTTTTCTCTCTGTGCACACGTCCAGGTTTGAGGAAGATGGTGGAGGGCTTTGGGACTACGAGTGAGGGGGAGGTGTGTGATGGGGCCTCGGCAATCTGCACGTTTGCGTACGCATCCGGAGTTGAGGGAGAGGCAGTGGAGCTGTTTCAGGGCGTCACTCGCGGTCGCATTGTGGCCCCACGTGGCCGCGGCAGCTTCGGTTGGGACTGCTGCTTCGAACCGCTAGAGGCGGCGGAAGGACAAACGTACGCGGAAATGTCGGCGGAGGCGAAAAATGCCGTCTCGCATCGCTCCAAAGCTGTGCCAAAACTGCGTCAACTGTTGGATCGCCTCCGTTCGTCGCACTGTACTGCTGCTTCTTGACGGAATGGCATTGTCGCATCTATTGCAATGCTGTAGGCACATTAAATGACACCGAGTATTGTCGTTTTTTCGTAAGTGTTTTTCTGCAGGGATGTGCATAGCTTGATGCTCTCCTGTGGAGTTGGGCTGCTAGAGGGGAGGCGATTAAATTTCGTTCGTTCTGTTCTTGTCTCATGTAAATAGGCAATTGTACAGTGTTTGGAGTGGCCCCGCTTACCTCAGTGTTGCCCGTCATGATGGGGAAAGGCGGGTGAGACATTGATCAACTAAAGCGGCATGATTTCCACTTTACTAGACACGGGGGATGAGAGCCGAGGATAGTGGTGTGGAGGAGGTACCTCGTCGGCCTTTGGGAATTGTTGTAGACGCAGAGGTAGGCAGTTTGGTTAGTGCTCGCCCTTGAGACGAGTTGCATACTTAGTCGTAGAAAGGATGCTGATGCTGGCTTGTTGGAGCAAAAGCAGGAGGTATCAAAATCGCAGGCAATGTGCTTACAAAGCTGCCAAATGGGCGTTCCTCACTTCGGGGTGGGTGTCGCCATGATGTGGAGAACTGCGTGAGTTAGACTTTGAAGAACGAGGAGATATTGATAGGAGAGGAGGTAGCCACTGTAATGCACATATTTACGTGAGTTGGTGCGGATAGGTAGCGATGGGAGGGGACGTATTCTGGAGCTGCGACGAATGGAGAATGAGAGTAAAGCCTTCTACTAGAAATGCATAAGTAGCAAATGGAATGAAGATTGCAGGACTTGTCATGAGATGCACACGCAAAGGCCGAAACTAAGTGGTTCCGAAGCAGCGGCTATTCCGGTGAGCAGTGATTATCGATGGTAAACTGAACCGCCTTGATACGGTGGAGCTAAGCGATGTGTAGCGATCGCAATTCTCACGCTTTCGCAACAACCAACAATGCCGCGATCTGTTCGACGGCGATGAAAAGTTCGTTGTTGTGCAGAAGTTTGGCGATGTGAATGGGGATGTTAGAAGTTGTATGCATTGCCCAAAAGGCTTGTTGTCATTACGGGACGACATTAATGGCATCGCTGCTTTTGTTTAGTTCTGTGGACCTCTCTCACGCTTGTAATGCATTCCCCTCGCGATCGGGCCTTAGCCACACTAAAACCACTGGCCAACGATAGTGCGCCTGCAATCCAGCTCTACCATGTTTAAGTTTTAGTTGAGCTTTAGTTGAGAAGTTCTTGTGAGAAATGATGAAATCCCAAGCCACACCTGAGCATCAGCCCACAGCGTGGAGTGAAGAAGAGCGTGATGTGCGCCGCACTACCCTTTGGCGCTGTTTAGGTGACCTTCTCGTTGTTGAGCAAGCAAATCCGACTCCGCCCGCGCACTGTGCGAATGCTTAGGCGATTTCAACGACACCGTTACGGGGCACATTTAATTCAAGAAGACGACAGCTAGAGGCATGGGAATTCAATTGTGTTACTGGTGTGCAATGATGAGCGCTTAATTTGCTCCACAGGTTGTGCATCACAATCGCAGAACCATTCGGTTCGATGCCTTTCCTCCACATATTCCGAAATCCGCCAGTTACGCGGTGTGTGAAATGCACTGTGCGACGCCACATGAGAAGGTGAATAAAAAGACCCCGCTGGAGGAGCATTGTTTGCGCATACGAAAGGTTCGTGGTCATCGATGCAGACTGAGTGGAATTGGGTTTGATTGTGCTTCCACAGGTAGCACACGCACTATTACTGGACGGTCCGAGCATGGCTGCTCCGACTGCATAATCCACGTAGTGGACTCTCCGTTGATTGTCGGGGATCATTTGATAACCACCTTTCGGTCGCTTGCACAGCAACACACACTGTCTGTTGCATTCGTTGTGAAGACGAGCACAGGCACGTCAAGTGACGTCTCCACTGACTGCTGTTCCAACGAGCTGGCAACTGCGGCGCATCAGGCGTGATAGAGCAAATGTTGCCAACTGGTCCGACCTGTTGAAGTGGGCCAGTTACGATGCCATCTCCAAGAGGACTGACAACGAGTAATGCACACACACACATGCGTGCATGCATGCGTGCATCTGCCTGCCTCTCAAGCATTGTTGCGCATTTTGCGTGCGCTTGAAATGCGCCGAGTTAGCTGATTTGGATAAGGGTGATCCGGCGAAGCAATGCAACCAACAACCCGAAACACGCGGAACTATCGTACTTCTTTTGCGTTTGTTTCGTATGCATTCAGCAATGCAAGTCCGCCAAACCTTTCGTTCTTACCAATGCACTCCTGTGGGTCATTGTTTATGCTGCCGCCGCTCCGGCTGCAATTCACTTGAATAAATGTGTTCGCCCGTGCATTGCAGTGATGAGGAGCAGCCTTCTCTGTCAACAACGCAACCTCACTGCCTCTGAGCCCACAGGCAACTTTGCTCAATCTACCGGGCAAAGCAAAGTGGGCATGAAGAAAACCTAATTTTTGCTCTCGTGGTCATAGGCAAGACAATTTTTCTGCAAGAACTCAACCCAGTACTCAACATGTGCCCCAGCATCCCACATTCCTTCTTGCTGCCATGGTTAAAGGGAGCCCTTTATCAAAAGCAGGAGTGCCCTTGCAAATGGAACCGGCAAAAGTTCAACAGAGTTGCCCTATTCTCATTGCAGTTTCAACTTCCCACAAGCCGGTGTTATTGAAGCAACATTGGCAAGAATAGAGGATACACAGCAAGCTCATTATTTATTGCGTATGATTTATGCAATAGGAGGAGTCAAGCTTCTAGTAAATTGGCACAGACCAGTGTCCCATGGTGCAGTTTTCCGCACTCGACAGAACTGTGTGGAAGAAGACTGGTTCAATGATTTCAAGGTGGGGGATGTGACGTTCCGCATGGCTGAACCGACTTACGCGAAAGATTATGCAAGGAGCAACGCTGTGCCGGCAAACACGACCATGGCGAATACGGGAATGAGGGCGGATGTGCTGCTTGCGTCCGTTCCTGTGTAAAATGGAAAAACAATTGATGCACTGCTCAAAGAATAGGCGCAGTCCTACTACAAACTGCGTTTCAATGAACCCTTCCGTCCGCCCCATATCGAAAAGCCAAGCAACGTTTCTATCACTTAGGCAGGAAATGCCACTATGGGTAAAATTACTGTCTATCACACCCTAATAATGTGTGCCAGCTTACCTGCTGACATTGTCTTTATGGATTGGCCGATTTCATTAACGCCGTCCACAACTCTCTTCACTCCTGAAGCCACATTGTTCACTGTTTCAAGCTCTGACGCTGTGAGGTAGGAATCTGCATTGACCAAATTCAAGTGAATACGCTTTATGCATGGGATAACAACAACCACAATCACTGTTCCCCTTCCTCTTCCTCTGGAGCATCAAAGTAAGTCAGGACGTGGGCATCCATGCATCGCTACCATAAAGAGAACATGAGCGCAACTACTTATGACGTGCCTAAAAGCAAATCATAGGGAAGAGGCACTGCCACACAGCCACCAATCGTTGGCGAAGATGACAATGTTGAGCAGAACCACACTGTAGAGCACAACTGCTTCTCCTATGCGCACACTCATGTCAGTTGGACGTGCGACGTGCACTGGTGCTGTGATCCACCTCGCCTCCACCTGCCACATTTATGTCTCACAGCAGTGCTTTGCTTAATTGTTTGACAGAGGTGGTGCTGGTAAGTCACACAGTCTCCTGTTTCAGTCGTTATTTGCGACTTGCTTTGTTGGACAGTGGTGAGCTGCGGAAAAGTCGGTTGCATTGGTGCTGAGCCCATTTTAGCTTGCCTTAGTAGTGGCAGAGGAAGGTAGTGGAGAGGAGTGGAATGGGTACAGGAGGTGGTAGAGATTGTGATGAATGTTTAAGCACACGAGGAACTCCCTGGGGAAATCGCCCCACGTTTATGCAACTACACTTAATAATTGGGAGCGGGGGGTCCTCACTCGTCTTCTACACATACACCAATTGTTAAGAGGCACTTTAGCGGGGCAAGAAGAGCGGACATATTTGCAAATCCGCATTCACCACGTGCTGGGCACGCCACCTCCTTCGCGTACGTAAGAGAAGCAACGCGTGTGCACGCATATTGTTGTGTGGGAGGAGGGCGAGGAGGAGGAAAGCTAAAAGGAAGGAAGGAAGGAAGGAAGGATGGATGGATGGATGAATGGATGGATGGATGGATGGATGGTGCAGAGAGATGTGGAGAAGAAAGGCGCGCCGACTGGTTGTTTTTGCTGGATGTTTTTGTGTGTCGGCGGAGATATTGGCTGAGTCGGCTTTGAGGCACCTCTTTTCTGCATTTCCCAATGCGGTGTCTAGACGCCGTAGCGGAGGGAGGCCGAGGAGGAGGAAAGAAAAATGAAGGAAAGAAGGATGAATGGATGGATGGATGGATGGATGGACGGATGGTGCATTTGTGCTCTGTTGGGAATGCACGAGAATTCCGATAAAGCGCGTGCCGTCTTCTAACATTCCTTTCGAATTACTTACAGTGTGCGGAGCAATTGGCGTCAGTGGTGATGCAGATGGCTGCAGTGCACTTCATTCGGTGCTTTGCAGCTTCATTCAAGTAATATCGCTTTACTAGTCCTCTCTTCAACTAAAAGTCTACCGCACTTCCATTACTTTGGCTTTTTGGACCGCCGTCGCAACGCTTAAGCATGCAACGATGCATCTGCTCGTGCGCTACAACGCCTGCCATGCATCTCAACGCAACACCATTTAACTAGGGCACCAGAGAACCACAACTGTCTGCCCCTTTCAGACGCACTGCTCAACATTCACAAATCTACTTGGCAGCAATGTGTCAGGAGGCCATCCTCCTGGCTATTGCGGGCCATCGTCATGCGCCTGGCGTTATCCGATCTGACATTTGCGCAAGGCATAGGGAAAAGGACAGACAAGGCAAGTGATCAGCTGCTCTCCTCGTGTCCTGTGCACCACAAGCCGAAATGGGAAAAGGCATTGGATGTCGCCAGGCGTGTGGCACAATTGCACTGCTGAACTTTTGATAGCACAGCTCTGACGACTTACTTCGTGTGCCTCTGCAACTATTCACACAGGCGTAAAGGAAAATTGGGTCAGGCATGTGTGACCCCAGCGTTGCTCATTAATGGGCGACTGCAAACAACTAATGTGAATGAGGTAACAGCCTGTCACTGGTAGACGCTTGCTTCACTGCAAACAAAGGCCACAGATGAGGTGAGCGTGCCTTTTTCTTGATGCCATTCCACGATAATAAAGCCTGTTAGAAGACGAAAAGAGAGAATGCCAATGGCAACGCACACAATGAATTGTATGTTTGAATAAAAGCCTCTTCGCCACGATGCATCACTCAGTCAAATTCGGTCAGTTGAGTGACTTTAATCATGAGTTTGCCCTAAGTGTGGTAAAATAACATCCCACCCGTAGACGATCCGGTCCACAAAGACTTTGATTTCCCTTCAAACCTCTTCAACTCGATGGATTAGTAGGAGAGCTGACGACGATTCCTGTGACACGGAATTGGTCTGCACACACACTTCCGTCTTCGGCACCCACCATAGACGTTGTTTTCAGTCACCAAGGCCACACACGCCCCAACCCTCCTGCATTTGTAGGCATGCTTAAAATTGCATCGAAAGCAAATTAAAGACCTCACTGGAGCCATGCCATCTAGGCTGGAGAATTGGAATTGTGTCAAGCTCTGGGTGCCTTGCAATACCTTTCCGCCACGAGGAAAACGGCAGCTCACTTGCATTGTTGGCCTTTTCTCGCGCCTTACTCACTTGTAATTTGGGCCTGTCGAACTGATTGACGATAGGCTTATGCCGATGGCCTGCAATGGAAATGGATCACCAAACTGAAGAGGATGGCCTCCCGACACATTTATGGGTGCCCGTCTGGAAGTGGGCAGAAGGTTGTGATTAAAGTGAATACACATTGACATGTGCCGTACCATGGGTAGTGGCCATGGGCACAGGGATGAAGAGAGCCACGACGAGGTCAGAGTGCATGCTTAGCGAAATGCTAGCTACCAGGCGGCACCGCAGTGCTTCTTGACACGGAAAGCTGCACTGGGTGTGCTACCTTCACCATGGTGGGTCGAAACTCTCCCACCTTAAGGACCTACCAGCATGCAATACGTCCAGTCTACTGAACCCAATCGAAGCTCACAGCTAAAGTACCTATCGCGTTCGCTTGACCTCCTTTGAAGATTGTCTCACATTTGGTGCGTCGTTGACAGAGCTACCTAGCAGCTTAAAACATCCTTTTCTACTGGTTTCGTGATGCTGCGCAAAAGTTTACCAGTCCATGACAGAGGAACAACAAGCACAGAAGCATCTTTTCCTCAGGACTGACGGGACAGCTAATAACGGAAGAGCAACTCCAAGGCGATGCCATCTTCAACGCAACTGCGTTCACGATAGCAAACTACACAGTTTCATGTAAGGCGATCTGACGTTTGCACTTCATACTGCCTCAGACTGTCTTTCTGTGCGTCAATTGGATGTGATGCCGCTTTACGGGTCAAAAGAAGTCATCCAATGGGCTGATGCAGTTGTTCCAAACTCACATAAATGAAGTCTGCTTCGTGAACTGAACGCACTTTGGTGTTGACGATGGCTCCTTACTTCTGTCTTCTTCTCTTTGCGACTGCAATTCTGGCCACTGCTCGCGAGCATGATGGTGGTGAGATGTCATCTGTTATTAGACATGCACTTGTCACATCAATCAGTTACTTGCCTCTTCCCTATGATTTGCTTTTAGGCACGTCATAAGTAGTTGCGCTCATGTTCTCTTTATGGTAGCGATGCATGGATGCCCACGTCATGACTTACTTTGATGCTCCAGAGGAAGAGGAAGGGGAACAGTGATTGTGGTTGTTGTTATCCCATGCATAAAGCGTATTCACTTGAATTTGGGAAATGCAGATTCCTACCTCACAGCGTCAGAGCTTGAAACAGTGAACAATGTGGCTTCAGGAGTGAAGAGAGTTGTGGACGGCGTTAATGAAATCGGCCAATCCATAAAGACAATGTCAGCAGGTAAGCTGGCACACATTATTAGGGTGTGATAGACAGTAATTTTACCCATAGTGGCATTTCCTGCCTAAGTGATAGAAACGTTGCTTGGCTTTTCGATATGGGGCGGACGGAAGGGTTCATTGAAACGCAGTTTGTAGTAGGACTGCGCCTATTCTTTGAGCAGTGCATCAATTGTTTTTCCATTTTACACAGGAACGGACGCAAGCAGCACATCCGCCCTCATTCCCGTATTCGCCATGGTCGTGTTTACCGGCACAGCGTTGCTCCTTGCATAATCTTTCGCGTAAGTCGGTTCAGCCATGCGGAACGTCACATCCCCCACCTTGAAATCATTGAACCAGTCTTCTTCCACACAGTTCTGTCGAGTGCGGAAAACTGCACCATGGGACACTGGTCTGTGCCAATTTACTAGAAGCTTGACTCCTCCTATTGCATAAATCATACGCAATAAATAATGAGCTTGCTGTGTATCCTCTATTCTTGCCAATGTTGCTTCAATAACACCGGCTTGTGGGAAGTTGAAACTGCAATGAGAATAGGGCAACTCTGTTGAACTTTTGCCGGTTCCATTTGCAAGGGCACTCCTGCTTTTGATAAAGGGCTCCCTTTAACCATGGCAGCAAGAAGGAATGTGGGATGCTGGGGCACATGTTGAGTACTGGGTTGAGTTCTTGCAGAAAAATTGTCTTGCCTATGACCACGAGAGCAAAAATTAGGTTTTCTTCATGCCCACTTTGCTTTGCCCGGTAGATTGAGCAAAGTTGCCTGTGGGCTCAGAGGCAGTGAGGTTGCGTTGTTGACAGAGAAGGCTGCTCCTCATCACTGCAATGCACGGGCGAACACATTTATTCAAGTGAATTGCAGCCGGAGCGGCGGCAGCATAAACAATGACCCACAGGAGTGCATTGGTAAGAACGAAAGGTTTGGCGGACTTGCATTGCTGAATGCATACGAAACAAACGCAAAAGAAGTACGATAGTTCCGCGTGTTTCGGGTTGTTGGTTGCATTGCTTCGCCGGATCACCCTTATCCAAATCAGCTAACTCGGCGCATTTCAAGCGCACGCAAAATGCGCAACAATGCTTGAGAGGCAGGCAGATGCACGCATGCATGCACGCATGTGTGTGTGTGCATTACTCGTTGTCAGTCCTCTTGGAGATGGCATCGTAACTGGCCCACTTCAACAGGTCGGACCAGTTGGCAACATTTGCTCTATCACGCCTGATGCGCCGCAGTTGCCAGCTCGTTGGAACAGCAGTCAGTGGAGACGTCACTTGACGTGCCTGTGCTCGTCTTCACAACGAATGCAACAGACAGTGTGTGTTGCTGTGCAAGCGACCGAAAGGTGGTTATCAAATGATCCCCGACAATCAACGGAGAGTCCACTACGTGGATTATGCAGTCGGAGCAGCCATGCTCGGACCGTCCAGTAATAGTGCGTGTGCTACCTGTGGAAGCACAATCAAACCCAATTCCACTCAGTCTGCATCGATGACCACGAACCTTTCGTATGCGCAAACAATGCTCCTCCAGCGGGGTCTTTTTATTCACCTTCTCATGTGGCGTCGCACAGTGCATTTCACACACCGCGTAACTGGCGGATTTCGGAATATGTGGAGGAAAGGCATCGAACCGAATGGTTCTGCGATTGTGATGCACAACCTGTGGAGCAAATTAAGCGCTCATCATTGCACACCAGTAACACAATTGAATTCCCATGCCTCTAGCTGTCGTCTTCTTGAATTAAATGTGCCCCGTAACGGTGTCGTTGAAATCGCCTAAGCATTCGCACAGTGCGCGGGCGGAGTCGGATTTGCTTGCTCAACAACGAGAAGGTCACCTAAACAGCGCCAAAGGGTAGTGCGGCGCACATCACGCTCTTCTTCACTCCACGCTGTGGGCTGATGCTCAGGTGTGGCTTGGGATTTCATCATTTCTCACAAGAACTTCTCAACTAAAGCTCAACTAAAACTTAAACATGGTAGAGCTGGATTGCAGGCGCACTATCGTTGGCCAGTGGTTTTAGTGTGGCTAAGGCCCGATCGCGAGGGGAATGCATTACAAGCGTGAGAGAGGTCCACAGAACTAAACAAAAGCAGCGATGCCATTAATGTCGTCCCGTAATGACAACAAGCCTTTTGGGCAATGCATACAACTTCTAACATCCCCATTCACATCGCCAAACTTCTGCACAACAACGAACTTTTCATCGCCGTCGAACAGATCGCGGCATTGTTGGTTGTTGCGAAAGCGTGAGAATTGCGATCGCTACACATCGCTTAGCTCCACCGTATCAAGGCGGTTCAGTTTACCATCGATAATCACTGCTCACCGGAATAGCCGCTGCTTCGGAACCACTTAGTTTCGGCCTTTGCGTGTGCATCTCATGACAAGTCCTGCAATCTTCATTCCATTTGCTACTTATGCATTTCTAGTAGAAGGCTTTACTCTCATTCTCCATTCGTCGCAGCTCCAGAATACGTCCCCTCCCATCGCTACCTATCCGCACCAACTCACGTAAATATGTGCATTACAGTGGCTACCTCCTCTCCTATTAATATCTCCTCGTTCTTCAAAGTCGAACTCACGCAGTTCTCCACATCATGGCGACACCCACCCCGAAGTGAGGAACGCCCATTTGGCAGCTTTGTAAGCACATTGCCTGCGATTTTGACACCTCCCGCTTTTGCTCCAACAAGTCAGCATCAGCATCCTTTCTACGACTAAGTATGCAACTCGTCTCAAGGGCGAGCACTAACCAAACTGCCTACCTCTGCGTCTACAACAATTCCCAAAGGCCGACGAGGTACCTCCTCCACACCACTATCCTCGGCTCTCATCCCCCGTGTCTAGTAAAGTGGAAATCATGCCGCTTTAGTTGATCAATGTCTCACCCGCCTTTCCCCATCATGACGGGCAACACTGAGGTAAGCGGGGCCACTCCAAACACTGTACAATTGCCTATTTACATGAGACAAGGACAGAACGAACTGCAAACTAGACATACACCTCTACGAAATGCAATAGCCTCCCCTCTAGCGGCCCAACTCCACGGGAGAGCATCAAGCTATGCACATCCCTGCAGAAAAACACTTACGAAAAAACGACAAGACCCGGTGTCATTCAATGTGTCTACAACATTCCAATAGATGCGACAATGCCATTCCGTCAAGAAGCAGCAGTACAGTGCGACGAACGGAGGCGATCCAACAGTTGACGCAGTTTTGGCACAGCTTTGGAGCGATGCGAGACGGCATTTTTCGCCTCCGCCGACATTTCCGCGTACGTTTGTCCTTCCGCTGCCTCTAGCGGTTCGAAGCAGCAGTCCCAACCGAAGCTGCCGCGGCCACGTGGGGCCACAATGCGACCGCGAGTGACGCCCTGAAACAGCTCCACTGCCTCTCCCTCAACTCCGGATGCGTACGCAAACGTGCAGATTGCCGAGGCCCCATCACACACCTCCCCCTCACTCGTAGTCCCAAAGCCCTCCACCATCTTCCTCAAACCTGGACGTGTGCACAGAGAGAAAAAAGCCTCGAAGCCTCCGACAGTACCAAATTGCAGAGCTAAGCTCTTTGCCCGTTAACTCCTCAAACATTACTTCTCGCCTTGAACAAATCCACACCTGCGTTCAACAAGTAGCAACACATTCACTGAGTGAAGGTGCCAAAAATGCACCCCACCTCGCACCCCATCTTAAAACCCATTCAGCTGGAAGAGTTGGACAATGACGACTAACACGTCGGCGCAACTCATACCACCACCCTCTTCACATCTAAGGAAAAGAACGAAAAGCCCATTTACCCCTCCTTTCACACGCATGCCAGCTTGCTGGGTCACACCACCACTGACCCCACATCATACATGCAGTCTAACAAGTGCCGACAACCCACACACCTCAGCATTAAGGCGCAGAGCATAGGAGAAGGGAACAGAAAGTGAACAGTCAACTTGTGCACTTGCATGTGTGACACTCACCCTCGGGTCCAATGGCCTCGAGAAACCACTTGATATAGGGACCAGGAAGGCCGTTCAAAGCGTCAAAGGCAAGACAAGTGTCCTCCACCAACGCCGGTCTACCAACTATCCTCACAGCATGTTGACACTTGAGGCGAGCTATCTCCTCCGGACTGCTGCCCTGGTACTCCGGCAAGTCCACGTCCACCCGCATCAGCTGCATTACCAATTTCACCGTCAAGGAATGACCGACTCCACACTAACTATTCTCAGCAAATAAAGAGAAGGCACCAACCATTCCGGCGTACTCATCACCGAGAATCTGCATCGTTTCACGCAGCCTGTTGGAACTACTGGTAACATAGGCAATGGGTAATGGATGAGGGGCAGAAGCAGTGTCGGCGGACTGTCCAGTGACAACACCGCTCCCACACTCCACACACTCAACGTTGGACGTCGTAGCAGAGGTGCAGACGGGACAGTGCCAGTCTCCCCCACTACACCTAGTAGCGTATTCCTCCGGACAAAGGTTGGAGCACTCTGGATGGAATGCGGCGAAGCAGTGATCCTCCGACCCATTGAGTACCCTTCACAGGACCCTACTTCACACGCAATGAGATTACCGAAATCCGAAATGCACGTCTGGCAGCAGAATCAAACATGCCCTCCTCCACACCATCAGTTGATGCAAGCCACTACTGCCCCGTGGTAGCACGCAAAGCAAAGTAAAGCAAAGTTATGGACACAAGGGATGGCTCAACAGTGCTGAACGCGTTTGTCCAATGAACGAGATGACCATCTGATTAAATGGCATTTCATTTCACCGTGCTTTTAACGGTGAGGCAAATATAGATCTCACAGACCGTACTTCGGTAGGGCGAAAGAATCCTCCCAACACCCATTCTGCACCCACCGAATGTGTGCTTCCGCAACGAGTTCTCCTTTCCGATTACACTACCTACCTCGGCGACATGGAACAATCATCACAGGAGGACTACGCCGCACCAATGTGGAGCCAACAAACACTACTCGAAAAACCACACAATGGGAAAATACCCACACAAAACATCGACGCAAAATACAAGCACCATTCAAGCACCAGGCAATTGCGTGAAAGCAAGCACATAAAATGGCAAAGTTCGTCGAAAGTGCCGCATACCTTAATACCTTATGTTTCCATGCACACGCCAACTCCGAGGGACAGCTCCGATAAATCAAATGCGACTATCCGCAAAGCACACCCAACACTGACCTTGAGGCTTAATTTTCAAATACGTTCCAGAAGCTCGGTACAACTAAGGAACATTAGTGAAATGCGCCAAAGCACGGACTGGTCACACTCCAAAGCATTAAGTCACCTGAGAAAGCAAAGGGTAGGTTAACAGGTCGATGTGCCTTGACTGATGCGCGTTTTGCGGACCAGTGGTGGTGAGGGTTAACTTAAGGCGACCAACATGCATGCATCATTGAATGCGTCTGCAATGCCACTCAAAAGCTCCACTGCCACAGTGAACAACTTCTTCATTGCACAGCACCTAAAACAAATGTCATTCGCTCAAAAGCACAGACGTCGTGAATTATCGGTGTGCTTAGTTGATTGATGTCTAGCAGGATTGATTAGCACGATGATGGACAATGCTGTTTTGCTTACACTGCTAGTTGGCCTCCGATCACTGAGGTAGGCACTTTGACCTGGCTGCGTACACTGTCCCCTCGACCATGCGACCATGAGACCATGTATGCAGCCTCATTCCTACCTCTCTTGAGCGTGTACACTCTCCCTGCTCCCAGTTTAGCCATCTTCCGTCTCTTCATGATGCTCAGAATGCAAGACTCTGTACCAAGTGTTCAAAAAAGCTCCAACACAAATTCATCCCACAAATGTGTTTGGCGCCGTTGCTTTCATTCTCCACCCTGTCCAGCCCAAACGTTAACCGTCCTCGTCACTGTGCTTGAATTGTCCGAAAATCCAAAACGAACTTGGCTAGTTTGTCTATGCCATAGAGGTTTTTGTGGCAAAACTTTACCTTGCGTTTGTTTATATGGACTCGTGACTACTTGTAACAGCAGTAGCGGTGGTTTTGCGGTGGTGGAGTGGGCTAGGTTTTGGTGTTTCTGGTCATGCATTCTGTTAGTTCACCGTGCTTCCACCTACTGTGATTGTTGTAGTAATTGCTTGGATTTTACTGTCCTGCAGCGCTTTCTCCTGTCCCGTCTATTGTTGCTATTGATGCATGCTGCATGATATGTAGTAGTTTTGGTGTTTTGTTGTAGGATGCTCAATTTTTTCCCAACGGTGGCACCGTGACTGAGGTGCGCGCTAAGCAGAGGGCTTTTGAGCGTGACTGGGATGCGCTCCTTGCTAGAGTGGATGTACGCGATGGAAATTGCAGTCATTTGGTTGATTTTAGACCCGTCTGGCAAGCATCTCTGCCGACATATGTGCGCAGATTGAACGCTTTATCCATGAAGTCTATCAGAAGTGTAAGCGTGGCACAGTGGATGCTCCTCCGGGTCAAATACACACTGCTTTGCTGCTTGGCACCGTCAGTGCGTCCGACCACTTGGCGTTGTTTGATGAGCTAAAAGCCCGTCTTCTTCAAAAGTGTGGTCGTGTGGCTGTTATTGATTGCAGCACAAAGCCCCTTACCGTGAATCACATTTTTGTCTCAATTGATCAGCAATGCGGTTTTTCCCTGCTGAAGTCTGTATCGGTGAGTGTTATGATGCGGTAGGCCGGGGATTTTTGTCGTTTTGACTCGAAGGGATTGTCGTGGGTTGCAGTCTCCTTGCCTTACCGTAAGCCGTAGTTGTTTATTGTGTTTGCGTTGAGATCGCCTTATTAGCCCTTCTTTCCCAGCGTCAGTCAACAGACGTGCGAATGGCGGAAAGCTTGAGAGGTAGTTTTGTGGTAGTCTACTGGCCACCTGTGAGTAGGATTATGCAACTTATGTGCGCTTTTCAGGCCTTTCATTCGTTGCACCGGTTTGCAAGTCGAAAAGTGTGGACCACTCGAAGGCTAGTGTTCGTAGGAGCCATGGGCAGATCAGACCAAGCAAGTCAATGACTGGACTATCTGGTGAGTGAGATGGAGAATTTGTTGTTCCGCAGAAAAGTTACTCTCAAAGTGTTATTTGTTTAAGACGTTATGTGTCTGGTGGCTGGTAGTTAAGGACAGTGGTAAAAGAGAAGTCACTTGGCATTGATAGCGCTGTCTTGCTCTTTTGAAGAGGAGAGCTGTCCTCGGACATTCTCTATTTTGGCTACCTCCAAGGCGTTATTGGAGCGGTTGCTGAGTTTCATTTTCTGTGTCTAGAGACGGAGTCTCACACTGGACCGTTGGTAGTGGTGATCCCTGCAGTAGAGAGTGTGCCGACCAGTGTTCTGCGAGAATTTGTGCAGATTACTTCGATGCGAGTGAGAGAATGTCGAGGTGTCCCCATTTTCTTTGTGTTTGGTCTCATGACTGCCGAAGATCTTGTCCTGGAGTCTCACTGTGATGCTCAGACTTTGTCTTGCCTTATCACGAAACGCTTTCGCATGCGGCCGCCTTCCGTCTCTCTGGACGCCGTTTTTACGGAGGTATGATAAGAATTTGCTTATGCATGGTTGTAGACTTGCAAAGGTAGGTACTGCGAGTGTTGCCTGTGGGGTGGGATAATCGGTGTTCGGCCTTGTTTGTGGGGCTCGTGGCGTTGAGCGTAACTAGTTTGCCGCAAGTTGAGCTTCTGAGGATCCCTCAGACATAGCTCTTCTGTCACTGAGTAAGGAGTCTTAATCAAATGACGATCAGTGGATGCTCAGCTGCTTTGGAGGCTAGATTTAGCACATCGAAGTTGTTGAAAGAGTTGAGTTCATTTTTCAAATGTGTAAAAGTGCAGTCATCGGTGTGCACAGATGGAGGGGTCGAGTGCTTGCGTTGAAATGTAGGGATGTAGTCGCAAGCATCATCACATTGGTGTGGTTCGCCGATCTCGTTCGGAAGTCAGCATGGGTGGCGTCGAGAGTGTTGGCGAACAGAAGGCTGAGAAGGCAAGAAGCGGGACCGGAGGGCCCCGCCGCCAAGACGTAAGTGCAGACCACGGCGAGAGGGTGGGGTGGAGTGGTGGTGCTTTTGTGCTTAATTTCATCGTTAGGTGCATACCACCATGTTGGGCTGGCTTCCGCGACTAGTTTGTGCATCTTTGTGTCTATCGTGCG
The DNA here is from genome assembly GCA_023968675.1 of Taenia pisiformis. Lineage (NCBI taxonomy): Eukaryota > Metazoa > Platyhelminthes > Cestoda > Cyclophyllidea > Taeniidae > Taenia > Taenia pisiformis. The sequence goes on along the minus strand of CM043737.1, from coordinate 13,944,459 downwards.
GCAAATGGACTAATGCTGGGTTCTGTTATTGCACTCTTGAGGGAAGGGAGGGGGAGCGGCGGTGAGGGGAGGGGAGAATTGTAGTGCTCTGGCGACGATCTCACGCACCTCGAAACGGCAAAGTGTAGCCTAGCTTCTTTAATGGATTCATTTTTTGTTAAGTGTTTGGTCTGCTTCGAATGCGTAAACAACCTTGCAGCTTTTGCGTATACCGGGATTCCGTGCGTCGCGGCGGATCGTTGAATACTTGATTGACAAGGCGCACAGTTGTCTTGATTATTCAATCAGGAATCTGCTCGACCGATACAAGGTGAGGATACATTTGGGTTTTTGCGTTTGCCACAGAGGTAGGCCTAGTTGATACTTCGGATTAGGTATTCGGGTACACTTGTCTTGTTTACTATCAATTTATTGAGCACACTGGTTGCTGAAGTAGGAAGGGGAGGCGAACCGCCATAGTTCAGCTGCTTTGTCTTCTTGTAACTATAACGCTTGAACTACCAAACCGCTGTTCAGAATTTTAAGGCTGTGGTTGCTCTCTCCAGGTGAGGCTGATCAGACACGGGCTTCACTGCCATTAAAAGCGGCTTGTTTGCGATGCGTGATTTGGTGCAAGCAGTTGTGGTGAGGTTGCCCGAAACTTAAGTTGCATAGTTGTGGCGTAGAGTTAAGGTAGGCGAATCTGACTGACACATTTGGCATTGTCAGCGAATGTGTCGGAGGGAAGTGCGTCAGATGCATCGAAGACGTGTGTTAGGTGTGTTGAGGTAGGCCAGAGGCTGGCACTGTGTATTGTGGTGCACAGGTGGGCTAAGAGACCGACGCAAATTTCAGCTAGTGATGCTGAAGCACTATTTGGCTCTGCCCCATCCGCAACTGCTGGCACCGTTGGGCGAGGCGGAGAAGTTTATGTGCTCCCTGAGTGAGTCGGGAATGGCGCGCCTCCTTGGCGCCTACCGTTCTCTTCAGCCTCTGGCGGCGTGCGTGAAGAAGGAGGGAGGTGGTCGTGGTGTGTCAACTCGACAGAAATTGTCCGACTGCCTTGCCAAGCATTGGCTCATTCAACTCCTTCTGCCCTTTGTGATGGAGTGGGTGCTTGCTCTATTTGGGGACCTCCACAGGCATTCCACAGCCGGCATTGTGAGTTGCGGTGACTGTCTGGTGTTTGCATTAATGGTAGTCCTCACTTCTGCCTTTGGATGTGCAGGTTGCGCGGCTTTATTGCGACTGGAGCGTTGGTCGTCTAGTGAGTGAGGAGACTGTTCGTAGGTTCAAGTAAGTTGTTGAATGATATAATTTTTAGTTGCTGTATTGCATAAGCCTAACTCACTGACGAAGGCAATTTGGTAGGGCTTAATGTGTTGGCTGTTTGTGCGGCAGATGTGAAAGGCGACCTTTTTGCCTGACATCGTTGTCACGGATGTTTGGCATGTGCTATTTGCCGGTTTGTGGAGACCGCCTGTGGCAAGTGGTGTGCCGCAAGAGCTTTGCTTGAGTCGAATGGGGCAATGGATGCATAAGGTGGCCGAATAATTTCATGTAGTGTCCGTGACGAACACTAGACACCCTTTTTTTCGTGTGCACACCGCTAAATACCGTCCGTTTTTGATGATGGTGCTTGCAATTTGTCGCTCCTTCCTAAGGAGACACACGAGCTTGTGTGGGCTTCTGCCATTGGTGAGCATTCAAACTGGAGAAACTGAGGTCTAACCTGCCCGTCCTGGCTTTCTTCTCGCATTTTCCCAGCCACGCGGCATGTGGCAGCCGAATTGAATGTTGTGTCGGTAAGTTGTGACCGAGCAAAAAAGGAGGAGAATGCGTAGTGTCGGTGGTCATTGGATGGGCTTTGTAAGTTGAGGAGTTGCACTGCGTTGTCGTCCAAAGCTATGACCTTTTGAATCGTAACTAGGTATGGGTATTTGGAAATTGGTTTCTCCTTTGCAAGTTTGGTGTATTGAGTTGGATGGAGAAGCTGGAGATGCCTGCTTTGGCTTTGACAAATGAGCATCCTCCTTTAGCGCGCCGCACAAGCAAGACGAGTTTGGGCTTGTGAAGTGAGTTGGTGCCTTGAAGACGTGGGGATAAATAAGTCTTGCGCTTTCTAACGTCGTGCCACGGTTGTGCTTGGAGGCTAGTGTTCTCTCGTGCTAAACTTCCACCCGTACGTCATTGCTATGTGGGTTTGTGCTGGCCATGCGGTAAGGCCTTCATGGCCTAGGGAGGCATTGCAACGGAAGTGTGCGTAACCGCAAAAGTTGTCCGCCAAGTGAAGGTCTACCTTTTGGGTCTTGTGGAGGCAAAAGCCTCACTCTTCTCCTGGTTGTTTTTACGTCGTTTTTGTTTTAATTCATTCCTCTTTATTGCGTTCCTCACAGGGGAAGTGCGGACTGGAAAGTGCACTTTTACGCATCACTTCACTCCCCAACCAAGTGTGCCTTTTTTGGTAAAACAGTCTATTTTGTCTCTTACAACGGAGATCTTACTTGATCGGAGTTGTAGTCCAATGGGATTATGGCGGCTGACGTGTTGGCGCTGTCTGGCATGGGTTTGAAGGGCCGACAATTGTGGCCTTCGGTGTCCTTCACCGCTAGGATCGCGGGTGAAAATTCATCTCAAGAGCTTTGGTGATTTAGTGCTCCTACACGCATGCGATTCCTTTCTGTCGCATCTACTTTCAAAGCAAAGTGTCACATGTTTGGCAAGTGGGCTTAGTTTTGTGGATTGGGCAGCCTGCTTGGGGCTGTTGTCAGTGTTGATTTGGGTAGTAGCATTTGTAGTCATTTGTGTGTAATTTTTTTTTTGTCTAGGGCTCTTCCTCCTGCACGTGTGTTGTGTTTAGTCGAGGCATCAGTGGGCAGTATCAAGGCGTCCTTGGGTATGCTGAAGGCGGCAGCTGGGCAGAGGGGAGTTGCTGCGCCTGTGGATAAGACGAAGGGACGTGAAAGTACGGCATGGAAGGGCGTTTTGGGAAGTGAATTTCTTGTGGATGAGCCTCGCTGGGTGCCTTGCCTTCAGCAGGCCATTTCTGTGCTCACAGAGCTAGAACACGCTGTCTGCGACTGGCGGCATCGTTTTGCTGCTGCTTGTGAGTTGTCGATTTCATGCTTGTGGAAATGCCTGGCAGTGTGGGCAACTGATTTGTCCACATATGTGGAGCATTCCTTTGATTAGCTCCTCTTAACTTTGTTTTCATTGTGGTTCGCATCACCCTATTTCTCAGTGTTTGCCGTTGCTGAACTGACCAGGCGTTTGCGCAGGTGGTAGAACACGCTCGACACCTTCTGCAGTGGGTTGCATTGCCATAGCAACGCACCGTCACATTTACGTAGAGTTGAATACTTCTGGATAACTTTGCATCAACGCGTCTTGGTTAAAAATCACTGGCAGAGGACAAAAGTAGATCGTGAAGTTAAGTAATTAAAAACGGAACACAGTTGGGCAGTCATCGTCAATATTACTACTATTTGTGCATTTCCGGTGGTGGCGAAGCTCTGGCCGCATGCATGATGATTGTCTGACATCACTGCGTAGCTCTTTGCGTGCGTGCGTGCGTGCGTGCGTGCGTGCGTGAATGTATGGGTTTGTCGGTGTGCGTTCTACGCCTTAAAAGGGTTGGCTTAAAAATGAGGTTTCACTGCTCGCAAGTTCGACGTGGGATTGTTGTTTGCTGGAGCGGCAAAAGGCCATGGCGGGTTGTTCTTCCTCTCCGTCGATTCATTTGCGCGGCCGCTTTTTCGTGGCCAAATGAATTTGCAGGAGCGTTTCGCTTGCTCAGTGAGAAGCGTTCTTCAGTCCTCTCACACGAACCACCGTGAAATCGGGTCGTGGTTGAGTAGGCTTGGTGAGGGGAAAGTTGTTTGGCCATTGAACGGAATGGTTGAAAGATGGTGCGGCTGAGACTTTCCAGGACTGTCCACTGCACTTCGTTTGCGAAAGGGATGCAGAGTTGTCGTGGGGTTCAGCCTGTGTGCCAACTTTCCCACTTCGCAAGGATGGATGTGTACGAAAGCGCGCGTTCTGTTGTTTGTTGTTATCGTTCTTGGACTTGGCCAAATTTGTCCATACTGTGTGTCCTAAAAATAGTGTCAGTGGAGGATGTGTGCATCCAACTTGATGATGGTAGGTTTAGCTTTCAGAGGACCGACCGATGGCCTACCTTAGCTTCCTGATAGGTGGGGTTAAACTGAGAGAGAGCGAGAGAGAGAGAGAGAGGGAGTAGTACGGAACGTGAAGGAGTGGAAGTCGTGTCGCCTTCTAAGTCGTCGTTTTCGTGTTGGTAGGAGGAGAAGGTGGGAAGGTGGGAAGGCTTTTACCTGGAGTGTTGTCGGTTTAGATCAAGTAGTGGGTGACTACAGATGTAGGGTGTTGGAATGGTTGGTGCCTTCTCGAAATCTGACCAGATTGAGTTTGATCTGGTGCCGTTTGTTAGGTGCAGACAGCCACGTCTGGACAGAGAGATGTGGAGAAGAAAGGGGCGCCGACTGGTTGTTGTTGCTGCAGGCAGATGTATTCAAATTGAGAGGATAGCTTGCTAGGTGCTGCAATGGGTCCTTTTAGTGGGTGATTGCCTGTTCTTGTTATTCTTCGAGTCTCGTTGTTGGCAATAAGGTGAGTGGCTGAGCAGTTGGCGCTCGCAACTCATCCGTTTGAGCAAATGGATGCGGGTTAGTTGATTGTTTGAGTGCGAGACTTGGCATCCTTGTTTGGGCCTTGAGGAAAAGTTGCTGTTGGATTGGCAATGTTGGTGCAGTGGTAGCACCATAAGCGGAAGGCGGGGGCAGTCTGTGATCGTCTTCGATATGCACTGAATCAGTTCGTGATTGCACAAGTGTGATCGCATTTGTGAGACTGGAATGGCGTCTCCGCCGGTGATTGGCATTTCTGATATGAGGCGAGAGTTGGTGGTGATCTTCGTTGTGGGCATTGCCTCGTGCTGCATAAAGTGTTGGTCGCCGAATGTACGCAGTCCGCGCACTGTGTCGTTGGTGCGAAGGTAAGTTGGGGCTGCGATGTGCGATCACGCTTGGCATCCACGTTGATGGTTACGCAGTGTCTTGATTGCAGCTAATTTGGTGTTGTTGTCCTGCTTCAGCAGAATCGGAGGCGGTAGTTAAAGTGGCGGATGCGCGGCCTGGCTCGAAGACGGAGTCAGTGAAGCTGGAAGTCACCAAACGACTGACGCTTCTGGAATTGCGTGAGGTGTGTTTACTACGTCTGTTTCATTGGCTTTGCTCCCCGGGCTGAATGAAGGAGACGATTTAGCTTTCAAGCAGACTCTGTTGGTGGGCACAGATCTCTTTTCGTATTACTTTGACTTTGCCACTTGTCTTTCCATGCCGCATAGGACGGAGCTACGGATCTGTGTTTCCAATCTCGCATTTGTGTCAGATTATTGTGCACGCAAGTTGATGCGGTCTACTGCGCCGCGGTTGTGTATGAGCTACTGCGAGTGATCGTATCGTGACACCCGACAATGGCAAAGAGTGGCTTGTGTGGTTGTGCATGATACACCTTGGAGTGAAACGAAGCTACGCTATTTTGCTACGCTCTTGCGATGCTTGGTGGAAGGGTGGATTAATTTGCTAGCCGGTCAGTGATCTTTGCTGTTGTGTGGAAACCCTCCTGCTGAATGTTGAGGTTCTGGTCTGCGCAGCGAAGCGAGGCCGAGAGGGTCCTCACTGAAGTCAGCTGATCTGTGAGGGTAAATTGTGCAAGGCGTTTTGGAAGTGAGCAGTTGGAGGGACTGTGCACTTGTGTGACAGTCGGATGAGGTGAAGTTGTGCTCTTTTGTGACGCCTGCCTTGTTTAACATCTGCTGGAGCCGTAAGGCTGCTAACACAGTGTGGGACGTCGACTTGGCAGAGAAAGTGCTTCATTCAGGGTGAAATAGCTTCTCTTAGCGACGAGAATGTGTGCTATAATGAAGCAGTCTATAGCACAATGTCTTGTTCTACCATGTTCAGAAACTACTGAGGGGTAGGTCCTCGTCGCCGGCATCCTCGACGAGGTCACAGTGGAGGCAGACGCTGGAAGACTTTGAGCGTTGGTTGTTGGCAATCCTGTCACCCAGTGACAGTGAGCCCCTCAGTCTGGTCGCTGCGCCGCACAGCCTGCCTCTCTGGGAGGTGTTTTACGGGCCAACTGAGGAGGCGGAGATCATGAGGCTCAGACGGAATTTCGACCCGCCTCTCATTAGCAGCGTGCACCGTGGGCTCAGCGATTGCGAAGGTGTTTTTTCGGTAAGTTGATGCTTTCGAGGGCGTGGCACCCTCAGTGAGGGTTGTTTGCTCAGCGTGTGCTGAAGCTGTATTGCATCCAACGTGAAGCGTGTCGTTTTGTTTGAATGGGAATAATTGCAGCATCTGAGCGTGGTCTGGGTATTGTGGCGACATTATGAACCCGGTCGATTGCGTTGGGTTTCTTTGCGATGGTATTTAAAAGAAGAGGATGCGTGCTTCTTCCCAATGTTAGTCAGCAGTGCCAAAACAGTGTCTGCATTGCGGACCATGGCTGCGAAATTCATTCCTGTAAACGATCCGCCAATGACCTGATGGCTGAATCAGCGCAATGAGCACAACCTGTTTAGAAGTTAGGCGCGACGAGTTGTTGAGTGGGATTTGTGAACGCGACACGGTTATAACCGAGCACAGGCGGTTATCATGCAGCGAAGCTGTTGCAGGCTGGACGTGCTGACAGCTTGGAACGTCAGATGAACTGCAGCGTATGTTGTCGGCCTCAAGAGGGGCTAGCTGCAGTGGCCAAACTGGATGTTGGGCTTCTGCCTGGCATTACGATGCTTGACCCTGGCTGCCTTATTCCAATGCCTTATGCCAAATGCTATGGAAGAAGATCTTGTGATTTGCCAATCAGCAGCATCTCAGTTGACGTTTGTGCACTGATTTGTTTTAGGGAGCGGATGGTTTGCAATCTGCTGCGTGGGACCTATGCGCTGTGTACAAAATCTACAGGGAGAGCGGCTCTTTGATAAATGTCTACGACTGGCTCATCGTAAGCCCTCTCCTTTGGCCCTCAAACGGATTGATGAAGGAGCAGGTGGTAGTAGATGTGGCGGAGGTGGTGGTGGTAGAGCCCTGTTTTATCTCGTGTAATGGGCACCACGCAACCACATAGTTGTGTCAGATTGCCCAAGAGTTGAGGTTTCTTTGAGCAGTCAATGCGACTGGTTTGTGTGATTGGTTTCCTTAGGCGATAACCTCGTGGCATAGCTGCTTCGGTGCACGCGTCTGCCTTCTTGCGTTGCACAAAGGCATGCGTGTGTACCGGCTTTGTTGACGTAGTTGAGGCTGATCGACTGGAATGCGATTGACGCTTTCCTACTCTTATAGGCCTTTGAGGCTCTCGTGGAACCGTGGTCGGGGCATGCGGACGCGCATGCGGACGCGCATGCAGACGCGACTCCCAGTCAGCTTATCCAGTAAGTTAGGCATCATTTAGTTACCATCAGTCGGACAGATGCTGCGTTCTGGCAGCTTACATTTGCATCAGTCATTGGCTTAATTGGTGTGAGTGGTTCGCAGTTGCCGCAACATCCTATTTCGTGGCGTTGTTAATGGGAAGGAGAGGTGGAAGAGTTGACTGGACTGTTGTGTGTTTGGTAGGTCGCGCTTCCTTCGTGCTGTGGCTGACTTGGAGCAGATGGGATTGGTGCGACGCACTAGTCGTAGACGGGATCATGCACAGAAATTGCCCGTCATGCAATTGAATTTCGTGCTCTAGGTTGGGACTTGGTGGCAACCGTCTTCACAAAAGGCGACAATGGAGTAGGCGCATCAAACGCGCTTGACTAGGCGAACACACCCTCTGCTCTCTGTTTAATCAAATATGCTAATTGTTTTGGTGTGTAGATGTGTGCTCGTTTTGTTGTGGTGTTGGGGAAAGACGACCACGACGAAGACATGAAATGCGGTGTTCTGCGGGAGAGTGGTGAGATGCTACGTTGACCGTGGTGCAGGTAGTGGGTCATCAGTCGTCTTTGAACTGCAAACAGTGACATGAACCAGGAAGGCGGTGGCACTGCGTGTTTCCGTGACAGGATGTGTTATTGAGTGTACCGTGTTGGGAATGCGGTGAGTGTGACAACGCGTGTTTGATGTGGCCGTGGATTGCGTTCACGGAGGCAGAGTAATCGAAGGAACGAAGGCAGTGCGACGCAAAGGGATTGGAGAGGGCGTTGGTTTGGTGTGTGTCGGCGGAGATATTGGCTGAGTCGGCTTTGAGGCACCTCTTTTCTGCATTTCCCAATGCGGTGTCTAGACGCCGTAGCGGAGGGAGGCCGAGGAGGAGGAAAGAAAAATGAAGGAAAGAAGGAAGGATGAATGGATGGATGGACGGATGGTGCATTTGTGCTCTGTTGGGAATGCACGAGAATTCCGATAAAGCGCGTGCCGTCTTCTAACATTCCTTTCGAATTACTTACAGTGTGCGGAGTAATTGGCGTCAGTGGTGATGCAGATGGCTGCAGTGCACTTCATTCAAGTAATATCGCTTTACTAGTCCTCTCTTCAACTAAAAGTCTACCGCACTTCCATTACTTTGGCTTTTTGGACCGCCGTCGCAACGCTTAAGCATGCAACGATGCATCTGCTCGTGCGCTACAACGCCTGCCATGCATCTCAACGCAACACCATTTAACTAGGGCACCAGAGAACCACAACTGTCTGCCCCTTTCAGACGCACTGCTCAACATTCACAAATCTACTTGGCAGCAATGTGTCAGGAGGCCATCCTCCTGGCTATTGCGGGCCATCGTCATGCGCCTGGCGTTATCCGATCTGACATTTGCGCAAGGCATAGGGAAAAGGACAGACAAGGCAAGTGATCAGCTGCTCTCCTCGTGTCCTGTGCACCACAAGCCGAAATGGGAAAAGGCATTGGATGTCGCCAGGCGTGTGGCACAATTGCACTGCTGAACTTTTGATAGCACAGCTCTGACGACTTACTTCGTGTGCCTCTGCAACTATTCACACAGGCGTAAAGGAAAATTGGGTCAGGCATGTGTGACCCCAGCGTTGCTCATTAATGGGCGACTGCAAACAACTAATGTGAATGAGGTAACAGCCTGTCACTGGTAGACGCTTGCTTCACTGCAAACAAAGGCCACAGATGAGGTGAGCGTGCCTTTTTCTTGATGCCATTCCACGATAATAAAGCCTGTTAGAAGACGAAAAGAGAGAATGCCAATGGCAACGCACACAATGAATTGTATGTTTGAATAAAAGCCTCTTCGCCACGATGCATCACTCAGTCAAATTCGGTCAGTTGAGTGACTTTAATCATGAGTTTGCCCTAAGTGTGGTAAAATAACATCCCACCCGTAGACGATCCGGTCCACAAAGACTTTGATTTCCCTTCAAACCTCTTCAACTCGATGGATTAGTAGGAGAGCTGACGACGATTCCTGTGACACGGAATTGGTCTGCACACACACTTCCGTCTTCGGCACCCACCATAGACGTTGTTTTCAGTCACCAAGGCCACACACGCCCCAACCCTCCTGCATTTGTAGGCATGCTTAAAATTGCATCGAAAGCAAATTAAAGACCTCACTGGAGCCATGCCATCTAGGCTGGAGAATTGGAATTGTGTCAAGCTCTGGGTGCCTTGCAATACCTTTCCGCCACGAGGAAAACGGCAGTTCACTTGCATTGTTGGCCTTTTCTCGCGCCTTACTCACTTGTAATTTGGGCCTGTCGAACTGATTGACGATAGGCTTATGCCGATGGCCTGCAATGGAAATGGATCACCAAACTGAAGAGGATGGCCTCCCGACACATTTATGGGTGCCCGTCTGGAAGTGGGCAGAAGGTTGTGATTAAAGTGAATACACATTGACATGTGCCGTACCATGGGTAGTGGCCATGGGCACAGGGATGAAGAGAGCCACGACGAGGTCAGAGTGCATGCTTAGCGAAATGCTAGCTACCAGGCTGCACCGCAGTGCTTCTTGACACGGAAAGCTGCACTGGGTGTGCTACCTTCACCATGGTGGGTCGAAACTCTCCCACCTTAAGGACCTACCAGCATGCAATACGTCCAGTCTACTGAACCCAATCGAAGCTCACAGCTAAAGTACCTATCGCGTTCGCTTGACCTCCTTTGAAGATTGTCTCACATTGGTGCGTCGTTGACAGAGCTACCTAGCAGCTTAAAACATCCTTTTCTACTGGTTTCGTGATGCTGCGCAAAAGTTTACCAGTCCATGACAGAGGAACAACAAGCACAGAAGCATCTTTTCCTCAGGACTGACGGGACAGCTAATAACGGAAGAGCAACTCCAAGGCGATGCCATCTTCAACGCAACTGCGTTCACGATAGCAAACTACACAGTTTCATGTAAGGCGATCTGACGTTTGCACTTCATACTGCCTCAGACTGTCTTTCTGTGCGTCAATTGGATGTGATGCCGCTTTACGGGTCAAAAGAAGTCATCCAATGGGCTGATGCAGTTGTTCCAAACTCACATAAATGAAGTCTGCTTCGTGAACTGAACGCACTTTGGTGTTGACGATGGCTCCTTACTTCTGTCTTCTTCTCTTTGCGACTGCAATTCTGGCCACTGCTCGCGAGCACGATGGTGGTGAGATGTCATCTGTTATTAGACATGCACTTGTCACATCAATCAGTTACTTGCCTCTTCCCTATGATTTGCTTTTAGGCACGTCATAAGTAGTTGCGCTTATGTTCTCTTTATGGTAGCGATGCATGGATGCCCACGTCCTGACTTACTTTGATGCTCCAGAGGAAGAGGAAGGGGAACAGTGATTGTGGTTGTTGTTATCCCATGCATAAAGCGTATTCACTTGAATTTGGGAAACGCAGATTCCTACCTCACAGCGTCAGAGCTTGAAACAGTGAACAATGTGGCTTCAGGAGTGAAGAGAGTTGTGGACGGCGTTAATGAAATCGGCCAATCCATAAAGACAATGTCAGCAGGTAAGCTGGCACACATTATTAGGGTGTGATAGACAGTAATTTTACCCATAGTGGCATTTCCTGCCTAAGTGATAGAAACGTTGCTTGGCTTTTCGATATGGGGCGGACGGAAGGGTTCATTGAAACGCAGTTTGTAGTAGGACTGCGCCTATTCTTTGAGCAGTGCATCAATTGTTTTTCCATTTACACAGGAACGGACGCAAGCAGCACATCCGCCCTCATTCCCGTATTCGCCATGGTCGTGTTTACCGGCACAGCGTTGCTCCTTGCATAATCTTTCGCGTAAGTCGGTTCAGCCATGCGGAACGTCACATCCCCCACCTTGAAATCATTGAACCAGTCTTCTTCCACACAGTTCTGTCGAGTGCGGAAAACTGCACCATGGGACACTGGTCTGTGCCAATTTACTAGAAGCTTGACTCCTCCTATTGCATAAATCATACGCAATAAATAATGAGCTTGCTGTGTATCCTCTATTCTTGCCAATGTTGCTTCAATAACACCGGCTTGTGGGAAGTTGAAACTGCAATGAGAATAGGGCAACTCTGTTGAACTTTTGCCGGTTCCATTTGCAAGGGCACTCCTGCTTTTGATAAAGGGCTCCCTTTAACCATGGCAGCAAGAAGGAGTGTGGGATGCTGGGGCACATGTTGAGTACTGGGTTGAGTTCTTGCAGAAAAATTGTCTTGCCTATGACCACGAGAGCAAAAATTAGGTTTTCTTCATGCCCACTTTGCTTTGCCCGGTAGATTGAGCAAAGTTGCCTGTGGGCTCAGAGGCAGTGAGGTTGCGTTGTTGACAGAGAAGGCTGCTCCTCATCACTGCAATGCACGGGCGAACACATTTATTCAAGTGAATTGCAGCCGGAGCGGCGGCAGCATAAACAATGACCCACAGGAGTGCATTGGTAGAACGAAAGGTTTGGCGGACTTGCATTGCTGAATGCATACGAAACAAACGCAAAAGAAGTACGATAGTTCCGCGTGTTTCGGGTTGTTGGTTGCATTGCTTCGCCGGATCACCCTTATCCAAATCAGCTAACTCGGCGCATTTCAAGCGCACGCAAAATGCGCAACAATGCTTGAGAGGCAGGCAGATGCACGCATGCATGCACGCATGTGTGTGTGTGCATTACTCGTTGTCAGTCCTCTTGGAGATGGCATCGTAACTGGGCCACTTCAACAGTCGGACCAGTTGGCAACATTTGCTCTATCACGCCTGATGCGCCGCAGTTGCCAGCTCGTTGGAACAGCAGTCAGTGGAGACGTCACTTGACGTGCCTGTGCTCGTCTTCACAACGAATGCAACAGACAGTGTGTGTTGCTGTGCAAGCGACCGAAAGGTGGTTATCAAATGATCCCCGACAATCAACGGAGAGTCCACTACGTGGATTATGCAGTCGGAGCAGCCATGCTCGACCGTCCAGTAATAGTGCGTGTGCTACCTGTGGAAGCACAATCAAACCCAATTCCACTCAGTCTGCATCGATGACCACGAACCTTTCGTATGCGCAAACAATGCTCCTCCAGCGGGGTCTTTTTATTCACCTTCTCATGTGGCGTCGCACAGTGCATTTCACACACCGCGTAACTGGCGGATTTCGGAATATGTGGAGGAAAGGCATCGAACCGAATGGTTCTGCGATTGTGATGCACAACCTGTGGAGCAAATTAAGCGCTCATCATTGCACACCAGTAACACAATTGAATTCCCATGCCTCTAGCTGTCGTCTTCTTGAATTAAATGTGCCCCGTAACGGTGTCGTTGAAATCGCCTAAGCATTCGCACAGTGCGCGGGCGGAGTCGGATTGCTTGCTCAACAACGAGAAGGTCACCTAAACAGCGCCAAAGGGTAGTGCGGCGCACATCACGCTCTTCTTCACTCCACGCTGTGGGCTGATGCTCAGGTGTGGCTTGGGATTTCATCATTTCTCACAAGAACTTCTCACTAAAGCTCAACTAAAACTTAAACATGGTAGAGCTGGATTGCAGGCGCACTATCGTTGGCCAGTGGTTTTAGTGTGGCTAAGGCCCGATCGCGAGGGGAATGCATTACAAGCGTGAGAGAGGTCCACAGAACTAAACAAAAGCAGCGATGCCATTATGTCGTCCCGTAATGACAACAAGCCTTTTGGGCAATGCATACAACTTCTAACATCCCCATTCACATCGCCAAACTTCTGCACAACAACGAACTTTCATCGCCGTCGAACAGATCGCGGCATTGTTGGTTGTTGCGAAAGCGTGAGAACTGCGATCGCTACACATCGCTTAGCTCCACCGTATCAAGGGCGGTTCAGTTTACCATCGATAATCACTGCTCACCGGAATAGCCGCTGCTTCGGAACCACTTAGTTTCGGCCTTGCGTGTGCATCTCATGACAAGTCCTGCAATCTTCATTCCATTTGCTACTTATGCATTTCTAGTAGAAGGCTTTACTCTCATTCCTCCATTCGTCGCAGCTCCAGAATACGTCCCCTCCCATCGCTACCTATCCGCACCAACTCACGTAAATATGTGCATTACAGTGGCTACCTCCTCTCCTATCAATATCTCCTCGTTCTTCAAAGTCTAACTCACGCAGTTCTCCACATCATGGCGACACCCACCCCGAAGTGAGGAACGCCCATTGGCAGCTTTGTAAGCACATTGCCTGCGATTTTGATACCTCCTGCTTTGCTCCAACAAGCCAGCATCAGCATCCTTTCTACGACTAAGTAGCAACTCGTCTCAAGGGCGAGCACTAACCAAACTGCCTACCTCTGCGTCTACAACAATTCCAAAGGCCGACGAGTACCTCCTCCACACCACTATCCTCGGCTCTCATCCCCCGGGTCTAGTAAGTGGAAATCAATGCCGCTTAGTTGATCAATGTCTCACCCGCCTTTCCCCATCATGACGGGCAACACTGAGGTAAGCGGGGCCACTCCAACACTGTACAATTGCCTATTTACATGAGACAAGGACAGAAGAACTGCAAACTAGACATACACCTCTACGAAATGCAATAGCCTCCCCTCTAGCGGCCCAACTCCACGGGAGAGCATCAAGCTATGCACATCCCTGCAGAAAAACACTACGAAAAACGACAAGACCCGGTGTCATTCAATGTGTCTACAACATTCCAATAGATGCGACAATGCCATTCCGTCAAGAACAGCAGTACAGTGCGACGAACGGAGGCGATCCAACAGTTGACGCAGTTTTGGCACAGCTTTGGAGCGATGCGAGACGGCATTTTTCGCCTCCGCCGACATTTCCGCGTACGTTTGTCCTTCCGCTGCCTCTAGCGGTTCGAAGCAGCAGTCCCAACCGAAGCTGCCGCGGCCACGGGGCCACAATGCGACCGCGAGTGACGCCCTGAAAGCTCCACTGCTCTCCCTCAACTCCGGATGCGTACGCAAACGTGCAGATTGCCGAGGCCCCATCACACACCTCCCCTCACTCGTAGTCCCAAAGCCCTCCACCATCTTCCTCAAACCTGGACGTGTGCACAGAGAGAAAAAAGCCTCGAAGCCTCCGACAGTACCAAATTGCAGAGCTAAGCTCTTTGCCCGTTAACTCCTCAAACATTACTTCTCGCCTTGAACAAATCCACACCTGCGTTCAAGTAGCAACACATTCACTGAGTGAAGGTGCCAAAAATGCACCCCACCTCGCACCCCATCTTAAAACCCATTCGCTGGAAGAGTTGGACAATGACGACTAACACGTCGGCGCAACTCATACCACCACCCTCTTCACCTTAGGAAAAGAACGAAAAGCCCATTTACCCCTCCTTTCACACGCATGCCAGCTTGCTGGGTCACACCACCACTGACCCCACATCATACATGCAGTCTAAC
>CM043737.1:13847756-13929160 GCA_023968675.1 Taenia pisiformis | reverse complement strand
TGTCAAGTGTTGTAAATAGGTAGGCGAGTAAAGTTAAGGCTAGTAAGAGCAGGTCAGTGAGGAGAGGAGGCATTCGCAATGTGAGGAATTGCTAGCACAAGCGTGGATAGTGCTAGTTGTGGAAGAAAGGTTAATGCCTTAGTTGCATACATTTGACTAGGACGGTGGGCGCAAGTAGGCACGCTTTGAGCGATTGTGGCCATGGAGTAGGTTTGGCACTTGGGAACGGCTAATGCAGAGAACGAATGAGGAAGCGTTAGGCGAGTAAGTGATAAATAGGTGGCGCATGGAACATAGAAAGTGATGTGTAGTTAGAGCAAAGGCGTGCGATGTGGATATTGGGAGCAGTGTCAGTAAGTAGAGAAGGCATTTGCAATGTAAGTAATGGCTTAGCACACGGGCGGCAAGTGCCAGTTGTGAAAGGGAGGTTAATGCCTAGGTTGCATACATGTGACCACAACGCAGGGCGCAAGTAGGCACGCTATGAGCGATTGTGGCCATGGGGTGAGGTCAGCATTTGGGAACTGCTGATGCAGAGAGAGAATGCAGTAAGCGTTAGGCGAGTAAGCGATAAATAGGGAGCCAGCGCTACTTTAACTGAGGTGTGTAGTTAGAGTGAAGCCGTTGAATGAGGGTAGTAAGAGGCGCGTCAGCATGGGAGAGCAGGCATTTGCAATGTAATGAATGGCTTAGCGCAGACGCCATTAGTGCTAGTGGTAAAATGGAGGCTAAGGGGTAGAAGGCATACATTTGGTTATAAAAGAGGGTGCAAGTAAGCACGCTTAGAGCGATTGTAACTATATTAGGAATAACACCTAGGAGCGGCTGATGCAAAGCGAGAATGCGGTAAGCGTCAGGCGAGTAAGTGGTAAATAGGTAGCGAGTGGAAATGAGAGAGTGTTGTGTAGTTAGAGTAAAGCCGTTGAGTAAGGCTAGTAAGAGCAGTGTCAGTGAGGAGAGGAGGCATTCGCAATGTGAGGAATTGCTTAGCACAAGCGTGGATAGTGCTAGTTGTGGAAGAAAGGTTAATGCCTTAGTTGCATACATTTGACTAGGACGGTGGGCGCAAGTAGGCACGCTTTGAGCGATTGTGGCCATGGAGTAGGTTTGGCACTTGGGAACGGCTAATGCAGAGAACGAATGAGGTAAGCGTTAGGCGAGTAAGTGATAAATAGGTGGCGCATGGAACATAGAAAGTGATGTGTAGTTAGAGCAAAGGCGTGCGATGTGGATATTGGGAGCAGTGTCAGTAAGTAGAGAAGGCATTTGCAATGTAAGTAATGGCTTAGCACACGGGCGGCAAGTGCCAGTTGTGAAAGGGAGGTTAATGCCTAGGTTGCATACATGTGACCACAACGCAGGGCGCAAGTAGGCACGCTATGAGCGATTGTGGCCATGGGGTGAGGTCAGCATTTGGGAACTGCTGATGCAGAGAGAGAATGCAGTAAGCGTTAGGCGAGTAAGCGATAAATAGGGAGCCAGCGCTACTTTAACTGAGGTGTGTAGTTAGAGTGAAGCCGTTGAATGAGGGTAGTAAGAGGCGCGTCAGCATGGGAGAGCAGGCATTTGCAATGTAATGAATGGCTTAGCGCAGACGCCATTAGTGCTAGTGGTAAAATGGAGGCTAAGGGGTAGAAGGCATACATTTGGTTATAAAAGAGGGTGCAAGTAAGCACGCTTAGAGCGATTGTAACTATGATTAGGAATAACACCTAGGAGCGGCTGATGCAAAGCGAGAATGCGGTAAGCGTCAGGCGAGTAAGTGGTAAATAGGTAGCGAGTGGAAATGAGAGAGTGTTGTGTAGTTAGAGTAAAGCCGTTGAGTGAGGCTAGTAAGAGCAGTGTCAGTGAGGAGAGGAGGCATTCGCAATGTGAGGAATTGCTTAGCACAAGCGTGGATAGTGCTAGTTGTGGAAGAAAGGTTAATGCCTTAGTTGCATACATTTGACTAGGACGGTGGGCGCAAGTAGGCACGCTTTGAGCGATTGTGGCCATGGAGTAGGTTTGGCACTTGGGAACGGCTAATGCAGAGAACGAATGAGGTAAGCGTTAGGCGAGTAAGTGATAAATAGGTGGCGCATGGAACATAGAAAGTGATGTGTAGTTAGAGCAAAGGCGTGCGATGTGGATATTGGGAGCAGTGTCAGTAAGTAGAGAAGGCATTTGCAATGTAAGTAATGGCTTAGCACACGGGCGGCAAGTGCCAGTTGTGAAAGGGAGGTTAATGCCTAGGTTGCATACATGTGACCACAACGCAGGGCGCAAGTAGGCACGCTATGAGCGATTGTGGCCATGGGGTGAGGTCAGCATTTGGGAACTGCTGATGCAGAGAGAGAATGCAGTAAGCGTTAGGCGAGTAAGCGATAAATAGGGAGCCAGCGCTACTTTAACTGAGGTGTGTAGTTAGAGTGAAGCCGTTGAATGAGGGTAGTAAGAGGCGCGTCAGCATGGGAGAGCAGGCATTTGCAATGTAATGAATGGCTTAGCGCAGACGCCATTAGTGCTAGTGGTAAAATGGAGGCTAAGGGGTAGAAGGCATACATTTGGTTATAAAAGAGGGTGCAAGTAAGCACGCTTAGAGCGATTGTAACTATGATTAGGAATAACACCTAGGAGCGGCTGATGCAAAGCGAGAATGCGGTAAGCGTCAGGCGAGTAAGTGGTAAATAGGTAGCGAGTGGAAATGAGAGAGTGTTGTGTAGTTAGAGTAAAGCCGTTGAGTAAGGCTAGTAAGAGCAGTGTCAGTGAGGAGAGGAGGCATTCGCAATGTGAGGAATTGCTTAGCACAAGCGTGGATAGTGCTAGTTGTGGAAGAAAGGTTAATGCCTTAGTTGCATACATTTGACTAGGACGGTGGGCGCAAGTAGGCACGCTTTGAGCGATTGTGGCCATGGAGTAGGTTTGGCACTTGGGAACGGCTAATGCAGAGAACGAATGAGGTAAGCGTTAGGCGAGTAAGTGATAAATAGGTGGCGCATGGAACATAGAAAGTGATGTGTAGTTAGAGCAAAGGCGTGCGATGTGGATATTGGGAGCAGTGTCAGTAAGTAGAGAAGGCATTTGCAATGTAAGTAATGGCTTAGCACACGGGCGGCAAGTGCCAGTTGTGAAAGGGAGGTTAATGCCTAGGTTGCATACATGTGACCACAACGCAGGGCGCAAGTAGGCACGCTATGAGCGATTGTGGCCATGGGGTGAGGTCAGCATTTGGGAACTGCTGATGCAGAGAGAGAATGCAGTAAGCGTTAGGCGAGTAAGCGATAAATAGGGAGCCAGCGCTACTTTAACTGAGGTGTGTAGTTAGAGTGAAGCCGTTGAATGAGGGTAGTAAGAGGCGCGTCAGCATGGGAGAGCAGGCATTTGCAATGTAATGAATGGCTTAGCGCAGACGCCATTAGTGCTAGTGGTAAAATGGAGGCTAAGGGGTAGAAGGCATACATTTGGTTATAAAAGAGGGTGCAAGTAAGCACGCTTAGAGCGATTGTAACTATGATTAGGAATAACACCTAGGAGCGGCTGATGCAAAGCGAGAATGCGGTAAGCGTCAGGCGAGTAAGTGGTAAATAGGTAGCGAGTGGAAATGAGAGAGTGTTGTGTAGTTAGAGTAAAGCCGTTGAGTAAGGCTAGTAAGAGCAGTGTCAGTGAGGAGAGGAGGCATTCGCAATGTGAGGAATTGCTTAGCACAAGCGTGGATAGTGCTAGTTGTGGAAGAAAGGTTAATGCCTTAGTTGCATACATTTGACTAGGACGGTGGGCGCAAGTAGGCACGCTTTGAGCGATTGTGGCCATGGAGTAGGTTTGGCACTTGGGAACGGCTAATGCAGAGAACGAATGAGGTAAGCGTTAGGCGAGTAAGTGATAAATAGGTGGCGCATGGAACATAGAAAGTGATGTGTAGTTAGAGCAAAGGCGTGCGATGTGGATATTGGGAGCAGTGTCAGTAAGTAGAGAAGGCATTTGCAATGTAAGTAATGGCTTAGCACACGGGCGGCAAGTGCCAGTTGTGAAAGGGAGGTTAATGCCTAGGTTGCATACATGTGACCACAACGCAGGGCGCAAGTAGGCACGCTATGAGCGATTGTGGCCATGGGGTGAGGTCAGCATTTGGGAACTGCTGATGCAGAGAGAGAATGCAGTAAGCGTTAGGCGAGTAAGCGATAAATAGGGAGCCAGCGCTACTTTAACTGAGGTGTGTAGTTAGAGTGAAGCCGTTGAATGAGGGTAGTAAGAGGCGCGTCAGCATGGGAGAGCAGGCATTTGCAATGTAATGAATGGCTTAGCGCAGACGCCATTAGTGCTAGTGGTAAAATGGAGGCTAAGGGGTAGAAGGCATACATTTGGTTATAAAAGAGGGTGCAAGTAAGCACGCTTAGAGCGATTGTAACTATGATTAGGAATAACACCTAGGAGCGGCTGATGCAAAGCGAGAATGCGGTAAGCGTCAGGCGAGTAAGTGGTAAATAGGTAGCGAGTGGAAATGAGAGAGTGTTGTGTAGTTAGAGTAAAGCCGTTGAGTAGGCTAGTAAGAGCAGTGTCAGTGAGGAGAGGAGGCATTCGCAATGTGAGGAATTGCTTAGCACAAGCGTGGATAGTGCTAGTTGTGGAAGAAAGGTTAATGCCTTAGTTGCATACATTTGACTAGGACGGTGGGCGCAAGTAGGCACGCTTTGAGCGATTGTGGCCATGGAGTAGGTTTGGCACTTGGGAACGGCTAATGCAGAGAACGAATGAGGTAAGCGTTAGGCGAGTAAGTGATAAATAGGTGGCGCATGGAACATAGAAAGTGATGTGTAGTTAGAGCAAAGGCGTGCGATGTGGATATTGGGAGCAGTGTCAGTAAGTAGAGAAGGCATTTGCAATGTAAGTAATGGCTTAGCACACGGGCGGCAAGTGCCAGTTGTGAAAGGGAGGTTAATGCCTAGGTTGCATACATGTGACCACAACGCAGGGCGCAAGTAGGCACGCTATGAGCGATTGTGGCCATGGGGTGAGGTCAGCATTTGGGAACTGCTGATGCAGAGAGAGAATGCAGTAAGCGTTAGGCGAGTAAGCGATAAATAGGGAGCCAGCGCTACTTTAACTGAGGTGTGTAGTTAGAGTGAAGCCGTTGAATGAGGGTAGTAAGAGGCGCGTCAGCATGGGAGAGCAGGCATTTGCAATGTAATGAATGGCTTAGCGCAGACGCCATTAGTGCTAGTGGTAAAATGGAGGCTAAGGGGTAGAAGGCATACATTTGGTTATAAAAGAGGGTGCAAGTAAGCACGCTTAGAGCGATTGTAACTATGATTAGGAATAACACCTAGGAGCGGCTGATGCAAAGCGAGAATGCGGTAAGCGTCAGGCGAGTAAGTGGTAAATAGGTAGCGAGTGGAAATGAGAGAGTGTTGTGTAGTTAGAGTAAAGCCGTTGAGTAGGCTAGTAAGAGCAGTGTCAGTGAGGAGAGGAGGCATTCGCAATGTGAGGAATTGCTTAGCACAAGCGTGGATAGTGCTAGTTGTGGAAGAAAGGTTAATGCCTTAGTTGCATACATTTGACTAGGACGGTGGGCGCAAGTAGGCACGCTTTGAGC
Organism: Taenia pisiformis; assembly: GCA_023968675.1. Taxonomy (NCBI): domain Eukaryota; kingdom Metazoa; phylum Platyhelminthes; class Cestoda; order Cyclophyllidea; family Taeniidae; genus Taenia; species Taenia pisiformis. The sequence goes on along the minus strand of CM043737.1, from coordinate 13,923,591 downwards.
GATTGTGGCCATGGAGTAGGTTTGGCACTTGGGAACGGCTAATGCAGAGAACGAATGAGGTAAGCGTTAGGCGAGTAAGTGATAAATAGGTGGCGCATGGAACATAGAAAGTGATGTGTAGTTAGAGCAAAGGCGTGCGATGTGGATATTGGGAGCAGTGTCAGTAAGTAGAGAAGGCATTTGCAATGTAAGTAATGGCTTAGCACACGGGCGGCAAGTGCCAGTTGTGAAAGGGAGGTTAATGCCTAGGTTGCATACATGTGACCACAACGCAGGGCGCAAGTAGGCACGCTATGAGCGATTGTGGCCATGGGGTGAGGTCAGCATTTGGGAACTGCTGATGCAGAGAGAGAATGCAGTAAGCGTTAGGCGAGTAAGCGATAAATAGGGAGCCAGCGCTACTTTAACTGAGGTGTGTAGTTAGAGTGAAGCCGTTGAATGAGGGTAGTAAGAGGCGCGTCAGCATGGGAGAGCAGGCATTTGCAATGTAATGAATGGCTTAGCGCAGACGCCATTAGTGCTAGTGGTAAAATGGAGGCTAAGGGGTAGAAGGCATACATTTGGTTATAAAAGAGGGTGCAAGTAAGCACGCTTAGAGCGATTGTAACTATGATTAGAATAACACCTAGGAGCGGCTGATGCAAAGCGAGAATGCGGTAAGCGTCAGGCGAGTAAGTGGTAAATAGGTAGCGAGTGGAAATGAGAGAGTGTTGTGTAGTTAGAGTAAAGCCGTTGAGTAAGGCTAGTAAGAGCAGTGTCAGTGAGGAGAGGAGGCATTCGCAATGTGAGGAATTGCTTAGCACAAGCGTGGATAGTGCTAGTTGTGGAAGAAAGGTTAATGCCTTAGTTGCATACATTTGACTAGGACGGTGGGCGCAAGTAGGCACGCTTTGAGCGATTGTGGCCATGGAGTAGGTTTGGCACTTGGGAACGGCTAATGCAGAGAACGAATGAGGTAAGCGTTAGGCGAGTAAGTGATAAATAGGTGGCGCATGGAACATAGAAAGTGATGTGTAGTTAGAGCAAAGGCGTGCGATGTGGATATTGGGAGCAGTGTCAGTAAGTAGAGAAGGCATTTGCAATGTAAGTAATGGCTTAGCACACGGGCGGCAAGTGCCAGTTGTGAAAGGGAGGTTAATGCCTAGGTTGCATACATGTGACCACAACGCAGGGCGCAAGTAGGCACGCTATGAGCGATTGTGGCCATGGGGTGAGGTCAGCATTTGGGAACTGCTGATGCAGAGAGAGAATGCAGTAAGCGTTAGGCGAGTAAGCGATAAATAGGGAGCCAGCGCTACTTTAACTGAGGTGTGTAGTTAGAGTGAAGCCGTTGAATGAGGGTAGTAAGAGGCGCGTCAGCATGGGAGAGCAGGCATTTGCAATGTAATGAATGGCTTAGCGCAGACGCCATTAGTGCTAGTGGTAAAATGGAGGCTAAGGGGTAGAAGGCATACATTTGGTTATAAAAGAGGGTGCAAGTAAGCACGCTTAGAGCGATTGTAACTATGATTAGGAATAACACCTAGGAGCGGCTGATGCAAAGCGAGAATGCGGTAAGCGTCAGGCGAGTAAGTGGTAAATAGGTAGCGAGTGGAAATGAGAGAGTGTTGTGTAGTTAGAGTAAAGCCGTTGAGTAGGCTAGTAAGAGCAGTGTCAGTGAGGAGAGGAGGCATTCGCAATGTGAGGAATTGCTTAGCACAAGCGTGGATAGTGCTAGTTGTGGAAGAAAGGTTAATGCCTTAGTTGCATACATTTGACTAGGACGGTGGGCGCAAGTAGGCACGCTTTGAGCGATTGTGGCCATGGAGTAGGTTTGGCACTTGGGAACGGCTAATGCAGAGAACGAATGAGGTAAGCGTTAGGCGAGTAAGTGATAAATAGGTGGCGCATGGAACATAGAAAGTGATGTGTAGTTAGAGCAAAGGCGTGCGATGTGGATATTGGGAGCAGTGTCAGTAAGTAGAGAAGGCATTTGCAATGTAAGTAATGGCTTAGCACACGGGCGGCAAGTGCCAGTTGTGAAAGGGAGGTTAATGCCTAGGTTGCATACATGTGACCACAACGCAGGGCGCAAGTAGGCACGCTATGAGCGATTGTGGCCATGGGGTGAGGTCAGCATTTGGGAACTGCTGATGCAGAGAGAGAATGCAGTAAGCGTTAGGCGAGTAAGCGATAAATAGGGAGCCAGCGCTACTTTAACTGAGGTGTGTAGTTAGAGTGAAGCCGTTGAATGAGGGTAGTAAGAGGCGCGTCAGCATGGGAGAGCAGGCATTTGCAATGTAATGAATGGCTTAGCGCAGACGCCATTAGTGCTAGTGGTAAAATGGAGGCTAAGGGGTAGAAGGCATACATTTGGTTATAAAAGAGGGTGCAAGTAAGCACGCTTAGAGCGATTGTAACTATGATTAGGAATAACACCTAGGAGCGGCTGATGCAAAGCGAGAATGCGGTAAGCGTCAGGCGAGTAAGTGGTAAATAGGTAGCGAGTGGAAATGAGAGAGTGTTGTGTAGTTAGAGTAAAGCCGTTGAGTAAGGCTAGTAAGAGCAGTGTCAGTGAGGAGAGGAGGCATTCGCAATGTGAGGAATTGCTTAGCACAAGCGTGGATAGTGCTAGTTGTGGAAGAAAGGTTAATGCCTTAGTTGCATACATTTGACTAGGACGGTGGGCGCAAGTAGGCACGCTTTGAGCGATTGTGGCCATGGAGTAGGTTTGGCACTTGGGAACGGCTAATGCAGAGAACGAATGAGGTAAGCGTTAGGCGAGTAAGTGATAAATAGGTGGCGCATGGAACATAGAAAGTGATGTGTAGTTAGAGCAAAGGCGTGCGATGTGGATATTGGGAGCAGTGTCAGTAAGTAGAGAAGGCATTTGCAATGTAAGTAATGGCTTAGCACACGGGCGGCAAGTGCCAGTTGTGAAAGGGAGGTTAATGCCTAGGTTGCATACATGTGACCACAACGCAGGGCGCAAGTAGGCACGCTATGAGCGATTGTGGCCATGGGGTGAGGTCAGCATTTGGGAACTGCTGATGCAGAGAGAGAATGCAGTAAGCGTTAGGCGAGTAAGCGATAAATAGGGAGCCAGCGCTACTTTAACTGAGGTGTGTAGTTAGAGTGAAGCCGTTGAATGAGGGTAGTAAGAGGCGCGTCAGCATGGGAGAGCAGGCATTTGCAATGTAATGAATGGCTTAGCGCAGACGCCATTAGTGCTAGTGGTAAAATGGAGGCTAAGGGGTAGAAGGCATACATTTGGTTATAAAAGAGGGTGCAAGTAAGCACGCTTAGAGCGATTGTAACTATGATTAGAATAACACCTAGGAGCGGCTGATGCAAAGCGAGAATGCGGTAAGCGTCAGGCGAGTAAGTGGTAAATAGGTAGCGAGTGGAAATGAGAGAGTGTTGTGTAGTTAGAGTAAAGCCGTTGAGTAAGGCTAGTAAGAGCAGTGTCAGTGAGGAGAGGAGGCATTCGCAATGTGAGGAATTGCTTAGCACAAGCGTGGATAGTGCTAGTTGTGGAAGAAAGGTTAATGCCTTAGTTGCATACATTTGACTAGGACGGTGGGCGCAAGTAGGCACGCTTTGAGCGATTGTGGCCATGGAGTAGGTTTGGCACTTGGGAACGGCTAATGCAGAGAACGAATGAGGTAAGCGTTAGGCGAGTAAGTGATAAATAGGTGGCGCATGGAACATAGAAAGTGATGTGTAGTTAGAGCAAAGGCGTGCGATGTGGATATTGGGAGCAGTGTCAGTAAGTAGAGAAGGCATTTGCAATGTAAGTAATGGCTTAGCACACGGGCGGCAAGTGCCAGTTGTGAAAGGGAGGTTAATGCCTAGGTTGCATACATGTGACCACAACGCAGGGCGCAAGTAGGCACGCTATGAGCGATTGTGGCCATGGGGTGAGGTCAGCATTTGGGAACTGCTGATGCAGAGAGAGAATGCAGTAAGCGTTAGGCGAGTAAGCGATAAATAGGGAGCCAGCGCTACTTTAACTGAGGTGTGTAGTTAGAGTGAAGCCGTTGAATGAGGGTAGTAAGAGGCGCGTCAGCATGGGAGAGCAGGCATTTGCAATGTAATGAATGGCTTAGCGCAGACGCCATTAGTGCTAGTGGTAAAATGGAGGCTAAGGGGTAGAAGGCATACATTTGGTTATAAAAGAGGGTGCAAGTAAGCACGCTTAGAGCGATTGTAACTATGATTAGGAATAACACCTAGGAGCGGCTGATGCAAAGCGAGAATGCGGTAAGCGTCAGGCGAGTAAGTGGTAAATAGGTAGCGAGTGGAAATGAGAGAGTGTTGTGTAGTTAGAGTAAAGCCGTTGAGTAAGGCTAGTAAGAGCAGTGTCAGTGAGGAGAGGAGGCATTCGCAATGTGAGGAATTGCTTAGCACAAGCGTGGATAGTGCTAGTTGTGGAAGAAAGGTTAATGCCTTAGTTGCATACATTTGACTAGGACGGTGGGCGCAAGTAGGCACGCTTTGAGCGATTGTGGCCATGGAGTAGGTTTGGCACTTGGGAACGGCTAATGCAGAGAACGAATGAGGTAAGCGTTAGGCGAGTAAGTGATAAATAGGTGGCGCATGGAACATAGAAAGTGATGTGTAGTTAGAGCAAAGGCGTGCGATGTGGATATTGGGAGCAGTGTCAGTAAGTAGAGAAGGCATTTGCAATGTAAGTAATGGCTTAGCACACGGGCGGCAAGTGCCAGTTGTGAAAGGGAGGTTAATGCCTAGGTTGCATACATGTGACCACAACGCAGGGCGCAAGTAGGCACGCTATGAGCGATTGTGGCCATGGGGTGAGGTCAGCATTTGGGAACTGCTGATGCAGAGAGAGAATGCAGTAAGCGTTAGGCGAGTAAGCGATAAATAGGGAGCCAGCGCTACTTTAACTGAGGTGTGTAGTTAGAGTGAAGCCGTTGAATGAGGGTAGTAAGAGGCGCGTCAGCATGGGAGAGCAGGCATTTGCAATGTAATGAATGGCTTAGCGCAGACGCCATTAGTGCTAGTGGTAAAATGGAGGCTAAGGGGTAGAAGGCATACATTTGGTTATAAAAGAGGGTGCAAGTAAGCACGCTTAGAGCGATTGTAACTATGATTAGGAATAACACCTAGGAGCGGCTGATGCAAAGCGAGAATGCGGTAAGCGTCAGGCGAGTAAGTGGTAAATAGGTAGCGAGTGGAAATGAGAGAGTGTTGTGTAGTTAGAGTAAAGCCGTTGAGTAAGGCTAGTAAGAGCAGTGTCAGTGAGGAGAGGAGGCATTCGCAATGTGAGGAATTGCTTAGCACAAGCGTGGATAGTGCTAGTTGTGGAAGAAAGGTTAATGCCTTAGTTGCATACATTTGACTAGGACGGTGGGCGCAAGTAGGCACGCTTTGAGCGATTGTGGCCATGGAGTAGGTTTGGCACTTGGGAACGGCTAATGCAGAGAACGAATGAGGTAAGCGTTAGGCGAGTAAGTGATAAATAGGTGGCGCATGGAACATAGAAAGTGATGTGTAGTTAGAGCAAAGGCGTGCGATGTGGATATTGGGAGCAGTGTCAGTAAGTAGAGAAGGCATTTGCAATGTAAGTAATGGCTTAGCACACGGGCGGCAAGTGCCAGTTGTGAAAGGGAGGTTAATGCCTAGGTTGCATACATGTGACCACAACGCAGGGCGCAAGTAGGCACGCTATGAGCGATTGTGGCCATGGGGTGAGGTCAGCATTTGGGAACTGCTGATGCAGAGAGAGAATGCAGTAAGCGTTAGGCGAGTAAGCGATAAATAGGGAGCCAGCGCTACTTTAACTGAGGTGTGTAGTTAGAGTGAAGCCGTTGAATGAGGGTAGTAAGAGGCGCGTCAGCATGGGAGAGCAGGCATTTGCAATGTAATGAATGGCTTAGCGCAGACGCCATTAGTGCTAGTGGTAAAATGGAGGCTAAGGGGTAGAAGGCATACATTTGGTTATAAAAGAGGGTGCAAGTAAGCACGCTTAGAGCGATTGTAACTATGATTAGGAATAACACCTAGGAGCGGCTGATGCAAAGCGAGAATGCGGTAAGCGTCAGGCGAGTAAGTGGTAAATAGGTAGCGAGTGGAAATGAGAGAGTGTTGTGTAGTTAGAGTAAAGCCGTTGAGTAAGGCTAGTAAGAGCAGTGTCAGTGAGGAGAGGAGGCATTCGCAATGTGAGGAATTGCTTAGCACAAGCGTGGATAGTGCTAGTTGTGGAAGAAAGGTTAATGCCTTAGTTGCATACATTTGACTAGGACGGTGGGCGCAAGTAGGCACGCTTTGAGCGATTGTGGCCATGGAGTAGGTTTGGCACTTGGGAACGGCTAATGCAGAGAACGAATGAGGTAAGCGTTAGGCGAGTAAGTGATAAATAGGTGGCGCATGGAACATAGAAAGTGATGTGTAGTTAGAGCAAAGGCGTGCGATGTGGATATTGGGAGCAGTGTCAGTAAGTAGAGAAGGCATTTGCAATGTAAGTAATGGCTTAGCACACGGGCGGCAAGTGCCAGTTGTGAAAGGGAGGTTAATGCCTAGGTTGCATACATGTGACCACAACGCAGGGCGCAAGTAGGCACGCTATGAGCGATTGTGGCCATGGGGTGAGGTCAGCATTTGGGAACTGCTGATGCAGAGAGAGAATGCAGTAAGCGTTAGGCGAGTAAGCGATAAATAGGGAGCCAGCGCTACTTTAACTGAGGTGTGTAGTTAGAGTGAAGCCGTTGAATGAGGGTAGTAAGAGGCGCGTCAGCATGGGAGAGCAGGCATTTGCAATGTAATGAATGGCTTAGCGCAGACGCCATTAGTGCTAGTGGTAAAATGGAGGCTAAGGGGTAGAAGGCATACATTTGGTTATAAAAGAGGGTGCAAGTAAGCACGCTTAGAGCGATTGTAACTATGATTAGGAATAACACCTAGGAGCGGCTGATGCAAAGCGAGAATGCGGTAAGCGTCAGGCGAGTAAGTGGTAAATAGGTAGCGAGTGGAAATGAGAGAGTGTTGTGTAGTTAGAGTAAAGCCGTTGAGTAAGGCTAGTAAGAGCAGTGTCAGTGAGGAGAGGAGGCATTCGCAATGTGAGGAATTGCTTAGCACAAGCGTGGATAGTGCTAGTTGTGGAAGAAAGGTTAATGCCTTAGTTGCATACATTTGACTAGGACGGTGGGCGCAAGTAGGCACGCTTTGAGCGATTGTGGCCATGGAGTAGGTTTGGCACTTGGGAACGGCTAATGCAGAGAACGAATGAGGTAAGCGTTAGGCGAGTAAGTGATAAATAGGTGGCGCATGGAACATAGAAAGTGATGTGTAGTTAGAGCAAAGGCGTGCGATGTGGATATTGGGAGCAGTGTCAGTAAGTAGAGAAGGCATTTGCAATGTAAGTAATGGCTTAGCACACGGGCGGCAAGTGCCAGTTGTGAAAGGGAGGTTAATGCCTAGGTTGCATACATGTGACCACAACGCAGGGCGCAAGTAGGCACGCTATGAGCGATTGTGGCCATGGGGTGAGGTCAGCATTTGGGAACTGCTGATGCAGAGAGAGAATGCAGTAAGCGTTAGGCGAGTAAGCGATAAATAGGGAGCCAGCGCTACTTTAACTGAGGTGTGTAGTTAGAGTGAAGCCGTTGAATGAGGGTAGTAAGAGGCGCGTCAGCATGGGAGAGCAGGCATTTGCAATGTAATGAATGGCTTAGCGCAGACGCCATTAGTGCTAGTGGTAAAATGGAGGCTAAGGGGTAGAAGGCATACATTTGGTTATAAAAGAGGGTGCAAGTAAGCACGCTTAGAGCGATTGTAACTATGATTAGGAATAACACCTAGGAGCGGCTGATGCAAAGCGAGAATGCGGTAAGCGTCAGGCGAGTAAGTGGTAAATAGGTAGCGAGTGGAAATGAGAGAGTGTTGTGTAGTTAGAGTAAAGCCGTTGAGTAAGGCTAGTAAGAGCAGTGTCAGTGAGGAGAGGAGGCATTCGCAATGTGAGGAATTGCTTAGCACAAGCGTGGATAGTGCTAGTTGTGGAAGAAAGGTTAATGCCTTAGTTGCATACATTTGACTAGGACGGTGGGCGCAAGTAGGCACGCTTTGAGCGATTGTGGCCATGGAGTAGGTTTGGCACTTGGGAACGGCTAATGCAGAGAACGAATGAGGTAAGCGTTAGGCGAGTAAGTGATAAATAGGTGGCGCATGGAACATAGAAAGTGATGTGTAGTTAGAGCAAAGGCGTGCGATGTGGATATTGGGAGCAGTGTCAGTAAGTAGAGAAGGCATTTGCAATGTAAGTAATGGCTTAGCACACGGGCGGCAAGTGCCAGTTGTGAAAGGGAGGTTAATGCCTAGGTTGCATACATGTGACCACAACGCAGGGCGCAAGTAGGCACGCTATGAGCGATTGTGGCCATGGGGTGAGGTCAGCATTTGGGAACTGCTGATGCAGAGAGAGAATGCAGTAAGCGTTAGGCGAGTAAGCGATAAATAGGGAGCCAGCGCTACTTTAACTGAGGTGTGTAGTTAGAGTGAAGCCGTTGAATGAGGGTAGTAAGAGGCGCGTCAGCATGGGAGAGCAGGCATTTGCAATGTAATGAATGGCTTAGCGCAGACGCCATTAGTGCTAGTGGTAAAATGGAGGCTAAGGGGTAGAAGGCATACATTTGGTTATAAAAGAGGGTGCAAGTAAGCACGCTTAGAGCGATTGTAACTATGATTAGGAATAACACCTAGGAGCGGCTGATGCAAAGCGAGAATGCGGTAAGCGTCAGGCGAGTAAGTGGTAAATAGGTAGCGAGTGGAAATGAGAGAGTGTTGTGTAGTTAGAGTAAAGCCGTTGAGTAAGGCTAGTAAGAGCAGTGTCAGTGAGGAGAGGAGGCATTCGCAATGTGAGGAATTGCTTAGCACAAGCGTGGATAGTGCTAGTTGTGGAAGAAAGGTTAATGCCTTAGTTGCATACATTTGACTAGGACGGTGGGCGCAAGTAGGCACGCTTTGAGCGATTGTGGCCATGGAGTAGGTTTGGCACTTGGGAACGGCTAATGCAGAGAACGAATGAGGTAAGCGTTAGGCGAGTAAGTGATAAATAGGTGGCGCATGGAACATAGAAAGTGATGTGTAGTTAGAGCAAAGGCGTGCGATGTGGATATTGGGAGCAGTGTCAGTAAGTAGAGAAGGCATTTGCAATGTAAGTAATGGCTTAGCACACGGGCGGCAAGTGCCAGTTGTGAAAGGGAGGTTAATGCCTAGGTTGCATACATGTGACCACAACGCAGGGCGCAAGTAGGCACGCTATGAGCGATTGTGGCCATGGGGTGAGGTCAGCATTTGGGAACTGCTGATGCAGAGAGAGAATGCAGTAAGCGTTAGGCGAGTAAGCGATAAATAGGGAGCCAGCGCTACTTTAACTGAGGTGTGTAGTTAGAGTGAAGCCGTTGAATGAGGGTAGTAAGAGGCGCGTCAGCATGGGAGAGCAGGCATTTGCAATGTAATGAATGGCTTAGCGCAGACGCCATTAGTGCTAGTGGTAAAATGGAGGCTAAGGGGTAGAAGGCATACATTTGGTTATAAAAGAGGGTGCAAGTAAGCACGCTTAGAGCGATTGTAACTATGATTAGGAATAACACCTAGGAGCGGCTGATGCAAAGCGAGAATGCGGTAAGCGTCAGGCGAGTAAGTGGTAAATAGGTAGCGAGTGGAAATGAGAGAGTGTTGTGTAGTTAGAGTAAAGCCGTTGAGTAAGGCTAGTAAGAGCAGTGTCAGTGAGGAGAGGAGGCATTCGCAATGTGAGGAATTGCTTAGCACAAGCGTGGATAGTGCTAGTTGTGGAAGAAAGGTTAATGCCTTAGTTGCATACATTTGACTAGGACGGTGGGCGCAAGTAGGCACGCTTTGAGCGATTGTGGCCATGGAGTAGGTTTGGCACTTGGGAACGGCTAATGCAGAGAACGAATGAGGTAAGCGTTAGGCGAGTAAGTGATAAATAGGTGGCGCATGGAACATAGAAAGTGATGTGTAGTTAGAGCAAAGGCGTGCGATGTGGATATTGGGAGCAGTGTCAGTAAGTAGAGAAGGCATTTGCAATGTAAGTAATGGCTTAGCACACGGGCGGCAAGTGCCAGTTGTGAAAGGGAGGTTAATGCCTAGGTTGCATACATGTGACCACAACGCAGGGCGCAAGTAGGCACGCTATGAGCGATTGTGGCCATGGGGTGAGGTCAGCATTTGGGAACTGCTGATGCAGAGAGAGAATGCAGTAAGCGTTAGGCGAGTAAGCGATAAATAGGGAGCCAGCGCTACTTTAACTGAGGTGTGTAGTTAGAGTGAAGCCGTTGAATGAGGGTAGTAAGAGGCGCGTCAGCATGGGAGAGCAGGCATTTGCAATGTAATGAATGGCTTAGCGCAGACGCCATTAGTGCTAGTGGTAAAATGGAGGCTAAGGGGTAGAAGGCATACATTTGGTTATAAAAGAGGGTGCAAGTAAGCACGCTTAGAGCGATTGTAACTATGATTAGAATAACACCTAGGAGCGGCTGATGCAAAGCGAGAATGCGGTAAGCGTCAGGCGAGTAAGTGGTAAATAGGTAGCGAGTGGAAATGAGAGAGTGTTGTGTAGTTAGAGTAAAGCCGTTGAGTAAGGCTAGTAAGAGCAGTGTCAGTGAGGAGAGGAGGCATTCGCAATGTGAGGAATTGCTTAGCACAAGCGTGGATAGTGCTAGTTGTGGAAGAAAGGTTAATGCCTTAGTTGCATACATTTGACTAGGACGGTGGGCGCAAGTAGGCACGCTTTGAGCGATTGTGGCCATGGAGTAGGTTTGGCACTTGGGAACGGCTAATGCAGAGAACGAATGAGGTAAGCGTTAGGCGAGTAAGTGATAAATAGGTGGCGCATGGAACATAGAAAGTGATGTGTAGTTAGAGCAAAGGCGTGCGATGTGGATATTGGGAGCAGTGTCAGTAAGTAGAGAAGGCATTTGCAATGTAAGTAATGGCTTAGCACACGGGCGGCAAGTGCCAGTTGTGAAAGGGAGGTTAATGCCTAGGTTGCATACATGTGACCACAACGCAGGGCGCAAGTAGGCACGCTATGAGCGATTGTGGCCATGGGGTGAGGTCAGCATTTGGGAACTGCTGATGCAGAGAGAGAATGCAGTAAGCGTTAGGCGAGTAAGCGATAAATAGGGAGCCAGCGCTACTTTAACTGAGGTGTGTAGTTAGAGTGAAGCCGTTGAATGAGGGTAGTAAGAGGCGCGTCAGCATGGGAGAGCAGGCATTTGCAATGTAATGAATGGCTTAGCGCAGACGCCATTAGTGCTAGTGGTAAAATGGAGGCTAAGGGGTAGAAGGCATACATTTGGTTATAAAAGAGGGTGCAAGTAAGCACGCTTAGAGCGATTGTAACTATGATTAGGAATAACACCTAGGAGCGGCTGATGCAAAGCGAGAATGCGGTAAGCGTCAGGCGAGTAAGTGGTAAATAGGTAGCGAGTGGAAATGAGAGAGTGTTGTGTAGTTAGAGTAAAGCCGTTGAGTAAGGCTAGTAAGAGCAGTGTCAGTGAGGAGAGGAGGCATTCGCAATGTGAGGAATTGCTTAGCACAAGCGTGGATAGTGCTAGTTGTGGAAGAAAGGTTAATGCCTTAGTTGCATACATTTGACTAGGACGGTGGGCGCAAGTAGGCACGCTTTGAGCGATTGTGGCCATGGAGTAGGTTTGGCACTTGGGAACGGCTAATGCAGAGAACGAATGAGGTAAGCGTTAGGCGAGTAAGTGATAAATAGGTGGCGCATGGAACATAGAAAGTGATGTGTAGTTAGAGCAAAGGCGTGCGATGTGGATATTGGGAGCAGTGTCAGTAAGTAGAGAAGGCATTTGCAATGTAAGTAATGGCTTAGCACACGGGCGGCAAGTGCCAGTTGTGAAAGGGAGGTTAATGCCTAGGTTGCATACATGTGACCACAACGCAGGGCGCAAGTAGGCACGCTATGAGCGATTGTGGCCATGGGGTGAGGTCAGCATTTGGGAACTGCTGATGCAGAGAGAGAATGCAGTAAGCGTTAGGCGAGTAAGCGATAAATAGGGAGCCAGCGCTACTTTAACTGAGGTGTGTAGTTAGAGTGAAGCCGTTGAATGAGGGTAGTAAGAGGCGCGTCAGCATGGGAGAGCAGGCATTTGCAATGTAATGAATGGCTTAGCGCAGACGCCATTAGTGCTAGTGGTAAAATGGAGGCTAAGGGGTAGAAGGCATACATTTGGTTATAAAAGAGGGTGCAAGTAAGCACGCTTAGAGCGATTGTAACTATGATTAGGAATAACACCTAGGAGCGGCTGATGCAAAGCGAGAATGCGGTAAGCGTCAGGCGAGTAAGTGGTAAATAGGTAGCGAGTGGAAATGAGAGAGTGTTGTGTAGTTAGAGTAAAGCCGTTGAGTAAGGCTAGTAAGAGCAGTGTCAGTGAGGAGAGGAGGCATTCGCAATGTGAGGAATTGCTTAGCACAAGCGTGGATAGTGCTAGTTGTGGAAGAAAGGTTAATGCCTTAGTTGCATACATTTGACTAGGACGGTGGGCGCAAGTAGGCACGCTTTGAGCGATTGTGGCCATGGAGTAGGTTTGGCACTTGGGAACGGCTAATGCAGAGAACGAATGAGGTAAGCGTTAGGCGAGTAAGTGATAAATAGGTGGCGCATGGAACATAGAAAGTGATGTGTAGTTAGAGCAAAGGCGTGCGATGTGGATATTGGGAGCAGTGTCAGTAAGTAGAGAAGGCATTTGCAATGTAAGTAATGGCTTAGCACACGGGCGGCAAGTGCCAGTTGTGAAAGGGAGGTTAATGCCTAGGTTGCATACATGTGACCACAACGCAGGGCGCAAGTAGGCACGCTATGAGCGATTGTGGCCATGGGGTGAGGTCAGCATTTGGGAACTGCTGATGCAGAGAGAGAATGCAGTAAGCGTTAGGCGAGTAAGCGATAAATAGGGAGCCAGCGCTACTTTAACTGAGGTGTGTAGTTAGAGTGAAGCCGTTGAATGAGGGTAGTAAGAGGCGCGTCAGCATGGGAGAGCAGGCATTTGCAATGTAATGAATGGCTTAGCGCAGACGCCATTAGTGCTAGTGGTAAAATGGAGGCTAAGGGGTAGAAGGCATACATTTGGTTATAAAAGAGGGTGCAAGTAAGCACGCTTAGAGCGATTGTAACTATGATTAGGAAAACACCTAGGAGCGGCTGATGCAAAGCGAGAATGCGGTAAGCGTCAGGCGAGTAAGTGGTAAATAGGTAGCGAGTGGAAATGAGAGAGTGTTGTGTAGTTAGAGTAAAGCCGTTGAGTAAGGCTAGTAAGAGCAGTGTCAGTGAGGAGAGGAGGCATTCGCAATGTGAGGAATTGCTTAGCACAAGCGTGGATAGTGCTAGTTGTGGAAGAAAGGTTAATGCCTTAGTTGCATACATTTGACTAGGACGGTGGGCGCAAGTAGGCACGCTTTGAGCGATTGTGGCCATGGAGTAGGTTTGGCACTTGGGAACGGCTAATGCAGAGAACGAATGAGGTAAGCGTTAGGCGAGTAAGTGATAAATAGGTGGCGCATGGAACATAGAAAGTGATGTGTAGTTAGAGCAAAGGCGTGCGATGTGGATATTGGGAGCAGTGTCAGTAAGTAGAGAAGGCATTTGCAATGTAAGTAATGGCTTAGCACACGGGCGGCAAGTGCCAGTTGTGAAAGGGAGGTTAATGCCTAGGTTGCATACATGTGACCACAACGCAGGGCGCAAGTAGGCACGCTATGAGCGATTGTGGCCATGGGGTGAGGTCAGCATTTGGGAACTGCTGATGCAGAGAGAGAATGCAGTAAGCGTTAGGCGAGTAAGCGATAAATAGGGAGCCAGCGCTACTTTAACTGAGGTGTGTAGTTAGAGTGAAGCCGTTGAATGAGGGTAGTAAGAGGCGCGTCAGCATGGGAGAGCAGGCATTTGCAATGTAATGAATGGCTTAGCGCAGACGCCATTAGTGCTAGTGGTAAAATGGAGGCTAAGGGGTAGAAGGCATACATTTGGTTATAAAAGAGGGTGCAAGTAAGCACGCTTAGAGCGATTGTAACTATGATTAGGAATAACACCTAGGAGCGGCTGATGCAAAGCGAGAATGCGGTAAGCGTCAGGCGAGTAAGTGGTAAATAGGTAGCGAGTGGAAATGAGAGAGTGTGTGTAGTTAGAGTAAAGCCGTTGAGTAAGGCTAGTAAGAGCAGTGTCAGTGAGGAGAGGAGGCATTCGCAATGTGAGGAATTGCTTAGCACAAGCGTGGATAGTGCTAGTTGTGGAAGAAAGGTTAATGCCTTAGTTGCATACATTTGACTAGGACGGTGGGCGCAAGTAGGCACGCTTTGAGCGATTGTGGCCATGGAGTAGGTTTGGCACTTGGGAACGGCTAATGCAGAGAACGAATGAGGTAAGCGTTAGGCGAGTAAGTGATAAATAGGTGGCGCATGGAACATAGAAAGTGATGTGTAGTTAGAGCAAAGGCGTGCGATGTGGATATTGGGAGCAGTGTCAGTAAGTAGAGAAGGCATTTGCAATGTAAGTAATGGCTTAGCACACGGGCGGCAAGTGCCAGTTGTGAAAGGGAGGTTAATGCCTAGGTTGCATACATGTGACCACAACGCAGGGCGCAAGTAGGCACGCTATGAGCGATTGTGGCCATGGGGTGAGGTCAGCATTTGGGAACTGCTGATGCAGAGAGAGAATGCAGTAAGCGTTAGGCGAGTAAGCGATAAATAGGGAGCCAGCGCTACTTTAACTGAGGTGTGTAGTTAGAGTGAAGCCGTTGAATGAGGGTAGTAAGAGGCGCGTCAGCATGGGAGAGCAGGCATTTGCAATGTAATGAATGGCTTAGCGCAGACGCCATTAGTGCTAGTGGTAAAATGGAGGCTAAGGGGTAGAAGGCATACATTTGGTTATAAAAGAGGGTGCAAGTAAGCACGCTTAGAGCGATTGTAACTATGATTAGGAATAACACCTAGGAGCGGCTGATGCAAAGCGAGAATGCGGTAAGCGTCAGGCGAGTAAGTGGTAAATAGGTAGCGAGTGGAAATGAGAGAGTGTTGTGTAGTTAGAGTAAAGCCGTTGAGTAAGGCTAGTAAGAGCAGTGTCAGTGAGGAGAGGAGGCATTCGCAATGTGAGGAATTGCTTAGCACAAGCGTGGATAGTGCTAGTTGTGGAAGAAAGGTTAATGCCTTAGTTGCATACATTTGACTAGGACGGTGGGCGCAAGTAGGCACGCTTTGAGCGATTGTGGCCATGGAGTAGGTTTGGCACTTGGGAACGGCTAATGCAGAGAACGAATGAGGTAAGCGTTAGGCGAGTAAGTGATAAATAGGTGGCGCATGGAACATAGAAAGTGATGTGTAGTTAGAGCAAAGGCGTGCGATGTGGATATTGGGAGCAGTGTCAGTAAGTAGAGAAGGCATTTGCAATGTAAGTAATGGCTTAGCACACGGGCGGCAAGTGCCAGTTGTGAAAGGGAGGTTAATGCCTAGGTTGCATACATGTGACCACAACGCAGGGCGCAAGTAGGCACGCTATGAGCGATTGTGGCCATGGGGTGAGGTCAGCATTTGGGAACTGCTGATGCAGAGAGAGAATGCAGTAAGCGTTAGGCGAGTAAGCGATAAATAGGGAGCCAGCGCTACTTTAACTGAGGTGTGTAGTTAGAGTGAAGCCGTTGAATGAGGGTAGTAAGAGGCGCGTCAGCATGGGAGAGCAGGCATTTGCAATGTAATGAATGGCTTAGCGCAGACGCCATTAGTGCTAGTGGTAAAATGGAGGCTAAGGGGTAGAAGGCATACATTTGGTTATAAAAGAGGGTGCAAGTAAGCACGCTTAGAGCGATTGTAACTATGATTAGGAATAACACCTAGGAGCGGCTGATGCAAAGCGAGAATGCGGTAAGCGTCAGGCGAGTAAGTGGTAAATAGGTAGCGAGTGGAAATGAGAGAGTGTTGTGTAGTTAGAGTAAAGCCGTTGAGTAAGGCTAGTAAGAGCAGTGTCAGTGAGGAGAGGAGGCATTCGCAATGTGAGGAATTGCTTAGCACAAGCGTGGATAGTGCTAGTTGTGGAAGAAAGGTTAATGCCTTAGTTGCATACATTTGACTAGGACGGTGGGCGCAAGTAGGCACGCTTTGAGCGATTGTGGCCATGGAGTAGGTTTGGCACTTGGGAACGGCTAATGCAGAGAACGAATGAGGTAAGCGTTAGGCGAGTAAGTGATAAATAGGTGGCGCATGGAACATAGAAAGTGATGTGTAGTTAGAGCAAAGGCGTGCGATGTGGATATTGGGAGCAGTGTCAGTAAGTAGAGAAGGCATTTGCAATGTAAGTAATGGCTTAGCACACGGGCGGCAAGTGCCAGTTGTGAAAGGGAGGTTAATGCCTAGGTTGCATACATGTGACCACAACGCAGGGCGCAAGTAGGCACGCTATGAGCGATTGTGGCCATGGGGTGAGGTCAGCATTTGGGAACTGCTGATGCAGAGAGAGAATGCAGTAAGCGTTAGGCGAGTAAGCGATAAATAGGGAGCCAGCGCTACTTTAACTGAGGTGTGTAGTTAGAGTGAAGCCGTTGAATGAGGGTAGTAAGAGGCGCGTCAGCATGGGAGAGCAGGCATTTGCAATGTAATGAATGGCTTAGCGCAGACGCCATTAGTGCTAGTGGTAAAATGGAGGCTAAGGGGTAGAAGGCATACATTTGGTTATAAAAGAGGGTGCAAGTAAGCACGCTTAGAGCGATTGTAACTATGATTAGGAATAACACCTAGGAGCGGCTGATGCAAAGCGAGAATGCGGTAAGCGTCAGGCGA
Organism: Taenia pisiformis; assembly: GCA_023968675.1. Taxonomy (NCBI): domain Eukaryota; kingdom Metazoa; phylum Platyhelminthes; class Cestoda; order Cyclophyllidea; family Taeniidae; genus Taenia; species Taenia pisiformis. Next base: position 13,906,779 of record CM043737.1, on the reverse strand, counting down.
GTAAGTGGTAAATAGGTAGCGAGTGGAAATGAGAGAGTGTTGTGTAGTTAGAGTAAAGCCGTTGAGTAAGGCTAGTAAGAGCAGTGTCAGTGAGGAGAGGAGGCATTCGCAATGTGAGGAATTGCTTAGCACAAGCGTGGATAGTGCTAGTTGTGGAAGAAAGGTTAATGCCTTAGTTGCATACATTTGACTAGGACGGTGGGCGCAAGTAGGCACGCTTTGAGCGATTGTGGCCATGGAGTAGGTTTGGCACTTGGGAACGGCTAATGCAGAGAACGAATGAGGTAAGCGTTAGGCGAGTAAGTGATAAATAGGTGGCGCATGGAACATAGAAAGTGATGTGTAGTTAGAGCAAAGGCGTGCGATGTGGATATTGGGAGCAGTGTCAGTAAGTAGAGAAGGCATTTGCAATGTAAGTAATGGCTTAGCACACGGGCGGCAAGTGCCAGTTGTGAAAGGGAGGTTAATGCCTAGGTTGCATACATGTGACCACAACGCAGGGCGCAAGTAGGCACGCTATGAGCGATTGTGGCCATGGGGTGAGGTCAGCATTTGGGAACTGCTGATGCAGAGAGAGAATGCAGTAAGCGTTAGGCGAGTAAGCGATAAATAGGGAGCCAGCGCTACTTTAACTGAGGTGTGTAGTTAGAGTGAAGCCGTTGAATGAGGGTAGTAAGAGGCGCGTCAGCATGGGAGAGCAGGCATTTGCAATGTAATGAATGGCTTAGCGCAGACGCCATTAGTGCTAGTGGTAAAATGGAGGCTAAGGGGTAGAAGGCATACATTTGGTTATAAAAGAGGGTGCAAGTAAGCACGCTTAGAGCGATTGTAACTATGATTAGAATAACACCTAGGAGCGGCTGATGCAAAGCGAGAATGCGGTAAGCGTCAGGCGAGTAAGTGGTAAATAGGTAGCGAGTGGAAATGAGAGAGTGTTGTGTAGTTAGAGTAAAGCCGTTGAGTAAGGCTAGTAAGAGCAGTGTCAGTGAGGAGAGGAGGCATTCGCAATGTGAGGAATTGCTTAGCACAAGCGTGGATAGTGCTAGTTGTGGAAGAAAGGTTAATGCCTTAGTTGCATACATTTGACTAGGACGGTGGGCGCAAGTAGGCACGCTTTGAGCGATTGTGGCCATGGAGTAGGTTTGGCACTTGGGAACGGCTAATGCAGAGAACGAATGAGGTAAGCGTTAGGCGAGTAAGTGATAAATAGGTGGCGCATGGAACATAGAAAGTGATGTGTAGTTAGAGCAAAGGCGTGCGATGTGGATATTGGGAGCAGTGTCAGTAAGTAGAGAAGGCATTTGCAATGTAAGTAATGGCTTAGCACACGGGCGGCAAGTGCCAGTTGTGAAAGGGAGGTTAATGCCTAGGTTGCATACATGTGACCACAACGCAGGGCGCAAGTAGGCACGCTATGAGCGATTGTGGCCATGGGGTGAGGTCAGCATTTGGGAACTGCTGATGCAGAGAGAGAATGCAGTAAGCGTTAGGCGAGTAAGCGATAAATAGGGAGCCAGCGCTACTTTAACTGAGGTGTGTAGTTAGAGTGAAGCCGTTGAATGAGGGTAGTAAGAGGCGCGTCAGCATGGGAGAGCAGGCATTTGCAATGTAATGAATGGCTTAGCGCAGACGCCATTAGTGCTAGTGGTAAAATGGAGGCTAAGGGGTAGAAGGCATACATTTGGTTATAAAAGAGGGTGCAAGTAAGCACGCTTAGAGCGATTGTAACTATGATTAGGAATAACACCTAGGAGCGGCTGATGCAAAGCGAGAATGCGGTAAGCGTCAGGCGAGTAAGTGGTAAATAGGTAGCGAGTGGAAATGAGAGAGTGTTGTGTAGTTAGAGTAAAGCCGTTGAGTAAGGCTAGTAAGAGCAGTGTCAGTGAGGAGAGGAGGCATTCGCAATGTGAGGAATTGCTTAGCACAAGCGTGGATAGTGCTAGTTGTGGAAGAAAGGTTAATGCCTTAGTTGCATACATTTGACTAGGACGGTGGGCGCAAGTAGGCACGCTTTGAGCGATTGTGGCCATGGAGTAGGTTTGGCACTTGGGAACGGCTAATGCAGAGAACGAATGAGGTAAGCGTTAGGCGAGTAAGTGATAAATAGGTGGCGCATGGAACATAGAAAGTGATGTGTAGTTAGAGCAAAGGCGTGCGATGTGGATATTGGGAGCAGTGTCAGTAAGTAGAGAAGGCATTTGCAATGTAAGTAATGGCTTAGCACACGGGCGGCAAGTGCCAGTTGTGAAAGGGAGGTTAATGCCTAGGTTGCATACATGTGACCACAACGCAGGGCGCAAGTAGGCACGCTATGAGCGATTGTGGCCATGGGGTGAGGTCAGCATTTGGGAACTGCTGATGCAGAGAGAGAATGCAGTAAGCGTTAGGCGAGTAAGCGATAAATAGGGAGCCAGCGCTACTTTAACTGAGGTGTGTAGTTAGAGTGAAGCCGTTGAATGAGGGTAGTAAGAGGCGCGTCAGCATGGGAGAGCAGGCATTTGCAATGTAATGAATGGCTTAGCGCAGACGCCATTAGTGCTAGTGGTAAAATGGAGGCTAAGGGGTAGAAGGCATACATTTGGTTATAAAAGAGGGTGCAAGTAAGCACGCTTAGAGCGATTGTAACTATGATTAGGAATAACACCTAGGAGCGGCTGATGCAAAGCGAGAATGCGGTAAGCGTCAGGCGAGTAAGTGGTAAATAGGTAGCGAGTGGAAATGAGAGAGTGTTGTGTAGTTAGAGTAAAGCCGTTGAGTAAGGCTAGTAAGAGCAGTGTCAGTGAGGAGAGGAGGCATTCGCAATGTGAGGAATTGCTTAGCACAAGCGTGGATAGTGCTAGTTGTGGAAGAAAGGTTAATGCCTTAGTTGCATACATTTGACTAGGACGGTGGGCGCAAGTAGGCACGCTTTGAGCGATTGTGGCCATGGAGTAGGTTTGGCACTTGGGAACGGCTAATGCAGAGAACGAATGAGGTAAGCGTTAGGCGAGTAAGTGATAAATAGGTGGCGCATGGAACATAGAAAGTGATGTGTAGTTAGAGCAAAGGCGTGCGATGTGGATATTGGGAGCAGTGTCAGTAAGTAGAGAAGGCATTTGCAATGTAAGTAATGGCTTAGCACACGGGCGGCAAGTGCCAGTTGTGAAAGGGAGGTTAATGCCTAGGTTGCATACATGTGACCACAACGCAGGGCGCAAGTAGGCACGCTATGAGCGATTGTGGCCATGGGGTGAGGTCAGCATTTGGGGAACTGCTGATGCAGAGAGAGAATGCAGTAAGCGTTAGGCGAGTAAGCGATAAATAGGGAGCCAGCGCTACTTTAACTGAGGTGTGTAGTTAGAGTGAAGCCGTTGAATGAGGGTAGTAAGAGGCGCGTCAGCATGGGAGAGCAGCATTTGCAATGTAATGAATGGCTTAGCGCAGACGCCATTAGTGCTAGTGGTAAAATGGAGGCTAAGGGGTAGAAGGCATACATTTGGTTATAAAGAGGGTGCAAGTAAGCACGCTTAGAGCGATTGTAACTATGATTAAGGAATAACACCTAGGAGCGGCTGATGCAAAGCGAGAATGCGGTAAGCGTCAGGCGAGTAAGTGGTAAATAGGTAGCGAGTGGAAATGAGAGAGTGGTGTGTAGTTAGAGTAAAGCCGTTGAGTAAGGCTAGTAAGAGCAGTGTCAGTGAGGAGAGGAGGCATTCGCAATGTGAGGATTGCTGAGCACAAGCGTGGATAGTGCTAGTTGTGGAAGAAAGGTTAATGCCTTAGTTGCATACATTTGACTAGGACGTGGGGCGCAAGTAGGCACGCTTTGAGCGATTGTGGCCATGGAGTAGGTTTGGCACTTGGGAACGGCTAATGCAGAGAACGAATGAGGTAAGCGTTAGGCGAGTAGTGATAAATAGGTGGCGCATGGAACATAGAAAGTGATGTGTAGTTAGAGCAAAGGCGGTGCGATGTGGATATTGGGAGCAGTGTCAGTAAGTAGAGAAGGCATTTGCAATGTAAGTAATGGCTTTAGCACACGGGCGGCAAGTGCCAGTTGTGAAAGGGAGGTTAATGCCTAGGTTGCATACATGTGACCACAACGCAGGGCGCAAGTAGGCACGCTATGAGCGATTGTGGCCATGGGGTGAGGTCAGGCATTTGGGAACTGCTGATGCAGAGAGAGAATGCAGTAAGCGTTAGGCGAGTAAGCGATAAATAGGGAGCCAGCGCTACTTTAACTGAGGTGTGTAGTTAGAGTGAAGCCGTTGAATGAGGGTAGTAAGAGGCGCGTCAGCATGGGAGAGCAGGCATTTGCAATGTAATGAATGGCTTAGCGCAGACGCCATTAGTGCTAGTGGTAAAATGGAGGCTAAGGGGTAGAAGGCATACATTTGGTTATAAAAGAGGGTGCAAGTAAGCACGCTTAGAGCGATTGTAAACTATAATTAAGAATAACACCTAGGAGCGGCTGATGCAAAGCGAGAATGCGGTAAGCGTCAGGCGAGTAAGTGGTAAATAGGTAGCGAGTGGAAATGAGAGAGTGTTGTGTAGTTAGAGTAAAGCCGTTGAGTGAGGCTAGTAAGAGCAGTGTCAGTGAGGAGAGGAGGCATTCGCAATGTGAGGAATTGCTTAGCACAAGCGTGGATAGTGCTAGTTGTGGAAGAAAGGTTAATGCCTTAGTTGCATACATTTGACTAGGACGGTGGGCGCAAGTAGGCACGCTTTGAGCGATTGTGGCCATGGAGTAGGTTTGGCACTTGGGAACGGCTAATGCAGAGAACGAATGAGGTAAGCGTTAGGCGAGTAAGTGATAAATAGGTGGCGCATGGAACATAGAAAGTGATGTGTAGTTAGAGCAAAGGCGTGCGATGTGGATATTGGGAGCAGTGTCAGTAAGTAGAGAAGGCATTTGCAATGTAAGTAATGGCTTAGCACACGGGCGGCAAGTGCCAGTTGTGAAAGGGAGGTTAATGCCTAGGTTGCATACATGTGACCACAACGCAGGGCGCAAGTAGGCACGCTATGAGCGATTGTGGCCATGGGGTGAGGTCAGCATTTGGGAACTGCTGATGCAGAGAGAGAATGCAGTAAGCGTTAGGCGAGTAAGCGATAAATAGGGAGCCAGCGCTACTTTAACTGAGGTGTGTAGTTAGAGTGAAGCCGTTGAATGAGGGTAGTAAGAGGCGCGTCAGCATGGGAGAGCAGGCATTTGCAATGTAATGAATGGCTTAGCGCAGACGCCATTAGTGCTAGTGGTAAAATGGAGGCTAAGGGCTAGAAGGCATACATTTGGTTATAAAAGAGGGTGCAAGTAAGCACGCTTAGAGCGATTGTAACTATGATTAAGAATAACACCTAGGAGCGGCTGATGCAAAGCGAGAATGCGGTAAGCGTCAGGCGAGTAAGTGGTAAATATGTAGCGAGTGGAAATGAGAGAGTGTTGTGTAGTTAGAGTAAAGCCGTTGAGTAAGGCTAGTAAGAGCAGTGTCAGTGAGGAGAGGAGGCATTCGCAATGTGAGGAATTGCTTAGCACAAGCGTGGATAGTGCTAGTTGTGGAAGAAAGGTTAATGCCTTAGTTGCATACATTTGACTAGGACGGTGGGCGCAAGTAGGCACGCTTTGAGCGATTGTGGCCATGGAGTAGGTTTGGCATTTGGGAACGGCTAATGCAGAGAACGAATGCGGTAAGCGTTAGGCGAGTAAGTGATAAATAGGTGGCGCATGGAACATAGAAAGTGATGTGTAGTTAGAGCAAAGGCGTGCGATGTGGATATTGGGAGCAGTGTCAGTAAGTAGAGAAGGCATTTGCAATGTAAGTAATGGCTTAGCACACGGGCGGCAAGTGCCAGTTGTGAAAGGGAGGTTAATGCCTAGGTTGCATACATGTGACCACAACGCAGGGCGCAAGTAGGCACGCTATGAGCGATTGTGGCCATGGGGTGAGGTCAGCATTTGGGAACTGCTGATGCAGAGAGAGAATGCAGTAAGCGTTAGGCGAGTAAGCGATAAATAGGGAGCCAGCGCTACTTTAACTGAGGTGTGTAGTTAGAGTGAAGCCGTTGAATGAGGGTAGTAAGAGGCGCGTCAGCATGGGAGAGCAGGCATTTGCAATGTAATGAATGGCTTAGCGCAGACGCCATTAGTGCTAGTGGTAAAATGGAGGCTAAGGGGTAGAAGGCATACATTTGGTTATAAAAGAGGGTGCAAGTAAGCACGCTTAGAGCGATTGTAACTATGATTAGGAATAACACCTAGGAGCGGCTGATGCAAAGCGAGAATGCGGTAAGCGTCAGGCGAGTAAGTGGTAAATAGGTAGCGAGTGGAAATGAGAGAGTGTTGTGTAGTTAGAGTAAAGCCGTTGAGTAAGGCTAGTAAGAGCAGTGTCAGTGAGGAGAGGAGGCATTCGCAATGTGAGGAATTGCTGAGCACAAGCGTGGATAGTGCTAGTTGTGGAAGAAAGGTTAATGCCTTAGTTGCATACATTTGACTAGGACGGTGGGCGCAAGTAGGCACGCTTTGAGCGATTGTGGCCATGGAGTAGGTTTGGCACTTGGGAACGGCTAATGCAGAGAACGAATGAGGTAAGCGTTAGGCGAGTAAGTGATAAATAGGTGGCGCATGGAACATAGAAAGTGATGTGTAGTTAGAGCAAAGGCGTGCGATGTGGATATTGGGAGCAGTGTCAGTAAGTAGAGAAGGCATTTGCAATGTAAGTAATGGCTTAGCACACGGGCGGCAAGTGCCAGTTGTGAAAGGGAGGTTAATGCCTAGGTTGCATACATGTGACCACAACGCAGGGCGCAAGTAGGCACGCTATGAGCGATTGTGGCCATGGGGTGAGGTCAGCATTTGGGAACTGCTGATGCAGAGAGAGAATGCAGTAAGCGTTAGGCGAGTAAGCGATAAATAGGGAGCCAGCGCTACTTTAACTGAGGTGTGTAGTTAGAGTGAAGCCGTTGAATGAGGGTAGTAAGAGGCGCGTCAGCATGGGAGAGCAGGCATTTGCAATGTAATGAATGGCTTAGCGCAGACGCCATTAGTGCTAGTGGTAAAATGGAGGCTAAGGGGTAGAAGGCATACATTTGGTTATAAAAGAGGGTGCAAGTAAGCACGCTTAGAGCGATTGTAACTATGATTAAGGAATAACACCTAGGAGCGGCTGATGCAAAGCGAGAATGCGGTAAGCGTCAGGCGAGTAAGTGGTAAATAGGTAGCGAGTGGAAATGAGAGAGTGTTGTGTAGTTAGAGTAAAGCCGTTGAGTAAGGCTAGTAAGAGCAGTGTCAGTGAGGAGAGGAGGCATTCGCAATGTGAGGAATTGCTGAGCACAAGCGTGGATAGTGCTAGTTGTGGAAGAAAGGTTAATGCCTTAGTTGCATACATTTGACTAGGACGGTGGGCGCAAGTAGGCACGCTTTGAGCGATTGTGGCCATGGAGTAGGTTTGGCACTTGGGAACGGCTAATGCAGAGAACGAATGAGGTAAGCGTTAGGCGAGTAAGTGATAAATAGGTGGCGCATGGAACATAGAAAGTGATGTGTAGTTAGAGCAAAGGCGTGCGATGTGGATATTGGGAGCAGTGTCAGTAAGTAGAGAAGGCATTTGCAATGTAAGTAATGGCTTAGCACACGGGCGGCAAGTGCCAGTTGTGAAAGGGAGGTTAATGCCTAGGTTGCATACATGTGACCACAACGCAGGGCGCAAGTAGGCACGCTATGAGCGATTGTGGCCATGGGGTGAGGTCAGCATTTGGGAACTGCTGATGCAGAGAGAGAATGCAGTAAGCGTTAGGCGAGTAAGCGATAAATAGGGAGCCAGCGCTACTTTAACTGAGGTGTGTAGTTAGAGTGAAGCCGTTGAATGAGGGTAGTAAGAGGCGCGTCAGCATGGGAGAGCAGGCATTTGCAATGTAATGAATGGCTTAGCGCAGACGCCATTAGTGCTAGTGGTAAAATGGAGGCTAAGGGGTAGAAGGCATACATTTGGTTATAAAAGAGGGTGCAAGTAAGCACGCTTAGAGCGATTGTAACTATAATTAGGAATAACACCTAGGAGCGGCTGATGCAAAGCGAGAATGCGGTAAGCGTCAGGCGAGTAAGTGGTAAATAGGTAGCGAGTGGAAATGAGAGAGTGTTGTGTAGTTAGAGTAAAGCCGTTGAGTAAGGCTAGTAAGAGCAGTGTCAGTGAGGAGAGGAGGCATTCGCAATGTGAGGAATTGCTGAGCACAAGCGTGGATAGTGCTAGTTGTGGAAGAAAGGTTAATGCCTTAGTTGCATACATTTGACTAGGACGGTGGGCGCAAGTAGGCACGCTTTGAGCGATTGTGGCCATGGAGTAGGTTTGGCACTTGGGAACGGCTAATGCAGAGAACGAATGAGGTAAGCGTTAGGCGAGTAAGTGATAAATAGGTGGCGCATGGAACATAGAAAGTGATGTGTAGTTAGAGCAAAGGCGTGCGATGTGGATATTGGGAGCAGTGTCAGTAAGTAGAGAAGGCATTTGCAATGTAAGTAATGGCTTAGCACACGGGCGGCAAGTGCCAGTTGTGAAAGGGAGGTTAATGCCTAGGTTGCATACATGTGACCACAACGCAGGGCGCAAGTAGGCACGCTATGAGCGATTGTGGCCATGGGGTGAGGTCAGCATTTGGGAACTGCTGATGCAGAGAGAGAATGCAGTAAGCGTTAGGCGAGTAAGCGATAAATAGGGAGCCAGCGCTACTTTAACTGAGGTGTGTAGTTAGAGTGAAGCCGTTGAATGAGGGTAGTAAGAGGCGCGTCAGCATGGGAGAGCAGGCATTTGCAATGTAATGAATGGCTTAGCGCAGATGCCATTAGTGCTAGTGGTAAAATGGAGGCTAAGGGGTAGAAGGCATACATTTGGTTATAAAAGAGGGTGCAAGTAAGCACGCTTAGAGCGATTGTAACTATAATTAGGAATAACACCTAGGAGCGGCTGATGCAAAGCGAGAATGCGGTAAGCGTCAGGCGAGTAAGTGGTAAATAGGTAGCGAGTGGAAATGAGAGAGTGTTGTGTAGTTAGAGTAAAGCCGTTGAGTAAGGCTAGTAAGAGCAGTGTCAGTGAGGAGAGGAGGCATTCGCAATGTGAGGAATTGCTGAGCACAAGCGTGGATAGTGCTAGTTGTGGAAGAAAGGTTAATGCCTTAGTTGCATACATTTGACTAGGACGGTGGGCGCAAGTAGGCACGCTTTGAGCGATTGTGGCCATGGAGTAGGTTTGGCACTTGGGAACGGCTAATGCAGAGAACGAATGAGGTAAGCGTTAGGCGAGTAAGTGATAAATAGGTGGCGCATGGAACATAGAAAGTGATGTGTAGTTAGAGCAAAGGCGTGCGATGTGGATATTGGGAGCAGTGTCAGTAAGTAGAGAAGGCATTTGCAATGTAAGTAATGGCTTAGCACACGGGCGGCAAGTGCCAGTTGTGAAAGGGAGGTTAATGCCTATGTTGCATACATGTGACCACAACGCAGGGCGCAAGTAGGCACGCTATGAGCGATTGTGGCCATGGGGTGAGGTCAGCATTTGGGAACTGCTGATGCAGAGAGAGAATGCAGTAAGCGTTAGGCGAGTAAGCGATAAATAGGGAGCCAGCGCTACTTTAACTGAGGTGTGTAGTTAGAGTGAAGCCGTTGAATGAGGGTAGTAAGAGGCGCGTCAGCATGGGAGAGCAGGCATTTGCAATGTAATGAATGGCTTAGCGCAGACGCCATTAGTGCTAGTGGTAAAATGGAGGCTAAGGGGTAGAAGGCATACATTTGGTTATAAAAGAGGGTGCAAGTAAGCACGCTTAGAGCGATTGTAACTATGATTAAGAATAACACCTAGGAGCGGCTGATGCAAAGCGAGAATGCGGTAAGCGTCAGGCGAGTAAGTGGTAAATAGGTAGCGAGTGGAAATGAGAGAGTGTTGTGTAGTTAGAGTAAAGCCGTTGAGTAAGGCTAGTAAGAGCAGTGTCAGTGAGGAGAGGAGGCATTCGCAATGTGAGGAATTGCTGAGCACAAGCGTGGATAGTGCTAGTTGTGGAAGAAAGGTTAATGCCTTAGTTGCATACATTTGACTAGGACGGTGGGCGCAAGTAGGCACGCTTTGAGCGATTGTGGCCATGGAGTAGGTTTGGCACTTGGGAACGGCTAATGCAGAGAACGAATGCGGTAAGCGTTAGGCGAGTAAGTGATAAATAGGTGGCGCATGGAACATAGAAAGTGATGTGTAGTTAGAGCAAAGGCGTGCGATGTGGATATTGGGAGCAGTGTCAGTAAGTAGAGAAGGCATTTGCAATGTAAGTAATGGCTTAGCACACGGGCGGCAAGTGCCAGTTGTGAAAGGGAGGTTAATGCCTAGGTTGCATACATGTGACCACAACGCAGGGCGCAAGTAGGCACGCTATGAGCGATTGTGGCCATGGGGTGAGGTCAGCATTTGGGAACTGCTGATGCAGAGAGAGAATGCAGTAAGCGTTAGGCGAGTAAGCGATAAATAGGGAGCCAGCGCTACTTTAACTGAGGTGTGTAGTTAGAGTGAAGCCGTTGAATGAGGGTAGTAAGAGGCGCGTCAGCATGGGAGAGCAGGCATTTGCAATGTAATGAATGGCTTAGCGCAGACTGCCATTAGTGCTAGTGGTAAAATGGAGGCTAAGGGGTAGAAGGCATACATTTGGTTATAAAAGAGGGTGCAAGTAAGCACGCTTAGAGCGATTGTAACTATGATTAGGAATAACACCTAGGAGCGGCTGATGCAAAGCGAGAATGCGGTAAGCGTCAGGCGAGTAAGTGGTAAATAGGTAGCGAGTGGAAATGAGAGAGTGTTGTGTAGTTAGAGTAAAGCCGTTGAGTAAGGCTAGTAAGAGCAGTGTCAGTGAGGAGAGGAGGCATTCGCAATGTGAGGAATTGCTGAGCACAAGCGTGGATAGTGCTAGTTGTGGAAGAAAGGTTAATGCCTTAGTTGCATACATTTGACTAGGACGGTGGGCGCAAGTAGGCACGCTTTGAGCGATTGTGGCCATGGAGTAGGTTTGGCACTTGGGAACGGCTAATGCAGAGAACGAATGCGGTAAGCGTTAGGCGAGTAAGTGATAAATAGGTGGCGCATGGAACATAGAAAGTGATGTGTAGTTAGAGCAAAGGCGTGCGATGTGGATATTGGGAGCAGTGTCAGTAAGTAGAGAAGGCATTTGCAATGTAAGTAATGGCTTAGCACACGGGCGGCAAGTGCCAGTTGTGAAAGGGAGGTTAATGCCTAGGTTGCATACATGTGACCACAACGCAGGGCGCAAGTAGGCACGCTATGAGCGATTGTGGCCATGGGGTGAGGTCAGCATTTGGGAACTGCTGATGCAGAGAGAGAATGCAGTAAGCGTTAGGCGAGTAAGCGATAAATAGGGAGCCAGCGCTACTTTAACTGAGGTGTGTAGTTAGAGTGAAGCCGTTGAATGAGGGTAGTAAGAGGCGCGTCAGCATGGGAGAGCAGGCATTTGCAATGTAATGAATGGCTTAGCGCAGACGCCATTAGTGCTAGTGGTAAAATGGAGGCTAAGGGGTAGAAGGCATACATTTGGTTATAAAAGAGGGTGCAAGTAAGCACGCTTAGAGCGATTGTAACTATGATTAGGAATAACACCTAGGAGCGGCTGATGCAAAGCGAGAATGCGGTAAGCGTCAGGCGAGTAAGTGGTAAATAGGTAGCGAGTGGAAATGAGAGAGTGTTGTGTAGTTAGAGTAAAGCCGTTGAGTAAGGCTAGTAAGAGCAGTGTCAGTGAGGAGAGGAGGCATTCGCAATGTGAGGAATTGCTTAGCACAAGCGTGGATAGTGCTAGTTGTGGAAGAAAGGTTAATGCCTTAGTTGCATACATTTGACTAGGACGGTGGGCGCAAGTAGGCACGCTTTGAGCGATTGTGGCCATGGAGTAGGTTTGGCACTTGGGAACGGCTAATGCAGAGAACGAATGCGGTAAGCGTTAGGCGAGTAAGTGATAAATAGGTGGCGCATGGAACATAGAAAGTGATGTGTAGTTAGAGCAAAGGCGTGCGATGTGGATATTGGGAGCAGTGTCAGTAAGTAGAGAAGGCATTTGCAATGTAAGTAATGGCTTAGCACACGGGCGGCAAGTGCCAGTTGTGAAAGGGAGGTTAATGCCTAGGTTGCATACATGTGACCACAACGCAGGGCGCAAGTAGGCACGCTATGAGCGATTGCGGCCATGGGGTGAGGTCAGCATTTGGGAACTGCTGATGCAGAGAGAGAATGCAGTAAGCGTTAGGCGAGTAAGCGATAAATAGGGAGCCAGCGCTACTTTAACTGAGGTGTGTAGTTAGAGTGAAGCCGTTGAATGAGGGTAGTAAGAGGCGCGTCAGCATGGGAGAGCAGGCATTTGCAATGTAATGAATGGCTTAGCGCAGACGCCATTAGTGCTAGTGGTAAAATGGAGGCTAAGGGGTAGAAGGCATACATTTGGTTATAAAAGAGGGTGCAAGTAAGCACGCTTAGAGCGATTGTAACTATAATTAGGAATAACACCTAGGAGCGGCTGATGCAAAGCGAGAATGCGGTAAGCGTCAGGCGAGTAAGTGGTAAATAGGTAGCGAGTGGAAATGAGAGAGTGTTGTGTAGTTAGAGTAAAGCCGTTGAGTAAGGCTAGTAAGAGCAGTGTCAGTGAGGAGAGGAGGCATTCGCAATGTGAGGAATTGCTGAGCACAAGCGTGGATAGTGCTAGTTGTGGAAGAAAGGTTAATGCCTTAGTTGCATACATTTGACTAGGACGGTGGGCGCAAGTAGGCACGCTTTGAGCGATTGTGGCCATGGAGTAGGTTTGGCACTTGGGAACGGCTAATGCAGAGAACGAATGAGGTAAGCGTTAGGCGAGTAAGTGATAAATAGGTGGCGCATGGAACATAGAAAGTGATGTGTAGTTAGAGCAAAGGCGTGCGATGTGGATATTGGGAGCAGTGTCAGTAAGTAGAGAAGGCATTTGCAATGTAAGTAATGGCTTAGCACACGGGCGGCAAGTGCCAGTTGTGAAAGGGAGGTTAATGCCTAGGTTGCATACATGTGACCACAACGCAGGGCGCAAGTAGGCACGCTATGAGCGATTGTGGCCATGGGGTGAGGTCAGCATTTGGGAACTGCTGATGCAGAGAGAGAATGCAGTAAGCGTTAGGCGAGTAAGCGATAAATAGGGAGCCAGCGCTACTTTAACTGAGGTGTGTAGTTAGAGTGAAGCCGTTGAATGAGGGTAGTAAGAGGCGCGTCAGCATGGGAGAGCAGGCATTTGCAATGTAATGAATGGCTTAGCGCAGACGCCATTAGTGCTAGTGGTAAAATGGAGGCTAAGGGGTAGAAGGCATACATTTGGTTATAAAAGAGGGTGCAAGTAAGCACGCTTAGAGCGATTGTAACTATAATTAGGAATAACACCTAGGAGCGGCTGATGCAAAGCGAGAATGCGGTAAGCGTCAGGCGAGTAAGTGGTAAATAGGTAGCGAGTGGAAATGAGAGAGTGTTGTGTAGTTAGAGTAAAGCCGTTGAGTAAGGCTAGTAAGAGCAGTGTCAGTGAGGAGAGGAGGCATTCGCAATGTGAGGAATTGCTTAGCACAAGCGTGGATAGTGCTAGTTGTGGAAGAAAGGTTAATGCCTTAGTTGCATACATTTGACTAGGACGGTGGGCGCAAGTAGGCACGCTTTGAGCGATTGTGGCCATGGAGTAGGTTTGGCACTTGGGAACGGCTAATGCAGAGAACGAATGCGGTAAGCGTTAGGCGAGTAAGTGATAAATAGGTGGCGCATGGAACATAGAAAGTGATGTGTAGTTAGAGCAAAGGCGTGCGATGTGGATATTGGGAGCAGTGTCAGTAAGTAGAGAAGGCATTTGCAATGTAAGTAATGGCTTAGCACACGGGCGGCAAGTGCCAGTTGTGAAAGGGAGGTTAATGCCTAGGTTGCATACATGTGACCACAACGCAGGGCGCAAGTAGGCACGCTATGAGCGATTGTGGCCATGGGGTGAGGTCAGCATTTGGGAACTGCTGATGCAGAGAGAGAATGCAGTAAGCGTTAGGCGAGTAAGCGATAAATAGGGAGCCAGCGCTACTTTAACTGAGGTGTGTAGTTAGAGTGAAGCCGTTGAATGAGGGTAGTAAGAGGCGCGTCAGCATGGGAGAGCAGGCATTTGCAATGTAATGAATGGCTTAGCGCAGACGGCCATTAGTGCTAGTGGTAAAATGGAGGCTAAGGGGTAGAAGGCATACATTTGGTTATAAAAGAGGGTGCAAGTAAGCACGCTTAGAGCGATTGTAACTATAATTAGGAATAACACCTAGGAGCGGCTGATGCAAAGCGAGAATGCGGTAAGCGTCAGGCGAGTAAGTGGTAAATAGGTAGCGAGTGGAAATGAGAGAGTGTTGTGTAGTTAGAGTAAAGCCGTTGAGTGAGGCTAGTAAGAGCAGTGTCAGTGAGGAGAGGAGGCATTCGCAAAGTGAGGAATTGCTTAGCATAAGCGTGGATAGTGGTAGTTGTGGAAGAAAGGTTAATGCCTTAGTTGCATACATTTGACTAGGACGGTGGGCGCAAGTAGGCACGGTTTGAGCGATTGTGGAAATGGAGTAGGTTTGGCACTTGGGAACGGCTAATGCAGAGAAAGAATGCGGGAAGCGTTAGGCGAGTAAGTGATAAATAGGTGGCGCATCGAACATAGAAGTGCACCCCAGTTAGCAGCCGACTGGCATACATTGGCCACGAGATGAAGACAAGAGGACGCAAGCGGTGCGAATTGCACATGAAAGCACCCAGTTAGCCACATGAGAGTTGTTGCAGCAATGAGAGATGCGAAGACCTCTTAGCTGCGTCCATTTCACCTGCTTCAATGTTGCAAATGGCGCGAACTGCGCATTTGCAATGCCTTCATCGAGTACAGCTTTCGATCAAATTAGAAGGCGAGAGCAAAGCCATTTCAACTGCATGCATTCACCTTAGCACCTACAGGCTGCTGTAGTCACGATAGCACCCCATTGCAGCCCAACTGCATACATTTGGCCACGAGAGAAGACAAGAGGACGCAAGCGGTGCGAATTGCACATGAAAGCACCCAGTTAGCCACACTGAGAGTTGTTGCAGCAATGAGAGATGCGAAGACCTCTTAGCTGCGTCCATTTCACCTGCTTACAATGTTGCAAATGGCGCGAACTGCGCATTTGCAATGCCTTCATCGAGTACAGCTTTCGATCAAATTAGAAGGCGAGAGCAAAGCCATTTCAACTGCATGCATTCACCTTAGCACCTACAGGCTGCTGTAGTCACGATAGCACCCCATTGCACCCAACTGCATACATTTGGCCACGAGAGAAGACAAGAGGACGCAAGCGGTGCGAATTGCACATGAAAGCACCCAGTTAGCCACATGAGAGTTGTTGCAGCAATGAGAGATGCGAAGACCTCTTAGCTGCGTCCATTTCACCTGCTTACAATGTTGCAAATGGCGCGAACTGCGCATTTGCAATGCCTTCATCGAGTACAGCTTTCGATCAAATTAGAAGGCGAGAGCAAAGCCATTTCAACTGCATGCATTCACGTTAGCACCTACAGGCTGCTGTAGTCACGATAGCACCCCATTGCACCCAACTGCATACATTTGGCCACGAGAGAAGACAAGAGGACGCAAGCGGTGCGAATTGCACATGAAAGCACCCAGTTAGCCACATGAGAGTTGTTGCAGCAATGAGAGATGCGAAGACCTCTTAGCTGCGTCCATTTCACCTGCTACAATGTTGCAAATGGCGCGAACTGCGCATTTGCAATGCCTTCATCGAGTACAGCTTTCGATCAAATTAGAAGGCGAGAGCAAAGCCATTTCAACTGCATGCATTCACTTTAGCACCTACAGGCTGCTGTAGTCACGATAGCACCCCATTGCACCCAACTGCATACATTTGGCCACGAGAGAAGACAAGAGGACGCAAGCGGTGCGAATTGCACATGAAAGCACCCAGTTAGCCACATGAGAGTTGTTGCAGCAATGAGAGATGCGAAGACCTCTTAGCTGCGTCCATTTCACCTGCTACAATGTTGCAAATGGCGCGAACTGCGCATTTGCAATGCCTTCATCGAGTACAGCTTTCGATCAAATTAGAAGGCGAGAGCAAAGCCATTTCAACTGCATGCATTCACCTTAGCACCTACAGGCTGCTGTAGTCACGATAGCACCCCATTGCACCCAACTGCATACATTTGGCCACGAGAGAAGACAAGAGGACGCAAGCGGTGCGAATTGCACATGAAAGCACCCAGTTAGCCACATGAGAGTTGTTGCAGCAATGAGAGATGCGAAGACCTCTTAGCTGCGTCCATTTCACCTGCTTACAATGTTGCAAATGGCGCGAACTGCGCATTTGCAATGCCTTCATCGAGTACAGCTTTCGATCAAATTAGAAGGCGAGAGCAAAGCCATTTCAACTGCATGCATTCACGTTAGCACCTACAGGCTGCTGTAGTCACGATAGCACCCCATTGCACCCAACTGCATACATTTGGCCACGAGAGAAGACAAGAGGACGCAAGCGGTGCGAATTGCACATGAAAGCACCCAGTTAGCCACATGAGAGTTGTTGCAGCAATGAGAGATGCGAAGACCTCTTAGCTGCGTCCATTTCACCTGCTACAATGTTGCAAATGGCGCGAACTGCGCATTTGCAATGCCTTCATCGAGTACAGCTTTCGATCAAATTAGAAGGCGAGAGCAAAGCCATTTCAACTGCATGCATTCACTTTAGCACCTACAGGCTGCTGTAGTCACGATAGCACCCCATTGCACCCAACTGCATACATTTGGCCACGAGAGAAGACAAGAGGACGCAAGCGGTGCGAATTGCACATGAAAGCACCCAGTTAGCCACATGAGAGTTGTTGCAGCAATGAGAGATGCGAAGACCTCTTAGCTGCGTCCATTTCACCTGCTTCAATGTTGCAAATGGCGCGAACTGCGCATTTGCAATGCCTTCATCGAGTACAGCTTTCGATCAAATTAGAAGGCGAGAGCAAAGCCATTTCAACTGCATGCATTCACCTTAGCACCTACAGGCTGCTGTAGTCACGATAGCACCCCATTGCACCCAACTGCATACATTTGGCCACGAGAGAAGACAAGAGGACGCAAGCGGTGCGAATTGCACATGAAAGCACCCAGTTAGCCACATGAGAGTTGTTGCAGCAATGAGAGATGCGAAGACCTCTTAGCTGCGTCCATTTCACCTGCTACAATGTTGCAAATGGCGCGAACTGCGCATTTGCAATGCCTTCATCGAGTACAGCTTTCGATCAAATTAGAAGGCGAGAGCAAAGCCATTTCAACTGCATGCATTCACCTTAGCACCTACAGGCTGCTGTAGTCACGATAGCACCCCATTGCACCCAACTGCATACATTTGGCCACGAGAGAAGACAAGAGGACGCAAGCGGTGCGAATTGCACATGAAAGCACCCAGTTAGCCACATGAGAGTTGTTGCAGCAATGAGAGATGCGAAGACCTCTTAGCTGCGTCCATTTCACCTGCTTCAATGTTGCAAATGGCGCGAACTGCGCATTTGCAATGCCTTCATCGAGTACAGCTTTCGATCAAATTAGAAGGCGAGAGCAAAGCCATTTCAACTGCATGCATTCACCTTAGCACCTACAGGCTGCTGTAGTCACGATAGCACCCCATTGCACCCAACTGCATACATTTGGCCACGAGAGAAGACAAGAGGACGCAAGCGGTGCGAATTGCACATGAAAGCACCCAGTTAGCCACATGAGAGTTGTTGCAGCAATGAGAGATGCGAAGACCTCTTAGCTGCGTCCATTTCACCTGCTACAATGTTGCAAATGGCGCGAACTGCGCATTTGCAATGCCTTCATCGAGTACAGCTTTCGATCAAATTAGAAGGCGAGAGCAAAGCCATTTCAACTGCATGCATTCACTTTAGCACCTACAGGCTGCTGTAGTCACGATAGCACCCCATTGCACCCAACTGCATACATTTGGCCACGAGAGAAGACAAGAGGACGCAAGCGGTGCGAATTGCACATGAAAGCACCCAGTTAGCCACATGAGAGTTGTTGCAGCAATGAGAGATGCGAAGACCTCTTAGCTGCGTCCATTTCACCTGCTTCAATGTTGCAAATGGCGCGAACTGCGCATTTGCAATGCCTTCATCGAGTACAGCTTTCGATCAAATTAGAAGGCGAGAGCAAAGCCATTTCAACTGCATGCATTCACTTTAGCACCTACAGGCTGCTGTAGTCACGATAGCACCCCATTGCACCCAACTGCATACATTTGGCCACGAGAGAAGACAAGAGGACGCAAGCGGTGCGAATTGCACATGAAAGCACCCAGTTAGCCACATGAGAGTTGTTGCAGCAATGAGAGATGCGAAGACCTCTTAGCTGCGTCCATTTCACCTGCTACAATGTTGCAAATGGCGCGAACTGCGCATTTGCAATGCCTTCATCGAGTACAGCTTTCGATCAAATTAGAAGGCGAGAGCAAAGCCATTTCAACTGCATGCATTCACGTTAGCACCTACAGGCTGCTGTAGTCACGATAGCACCCCATTGCACCCAACTGCATACATTTGGCCACGAGAGAAGACAAGAGGACGCAAGCGGTGCGAATTGCACATGAAAGCACCCAGTTAGCCACATGAGAGTTGTTGCAGCAATGAGAGATGCGAAGACCTCTTAGCTGCGTCCATTTCACCTGCTACAATGTTGCAAATGGCGCGAACTGCGCATTTGCAATGCCTTCATCGAGTACAGCTTTCGATCAAATTAGAAGGCGAGAGCAAAGCCATTTCAACTGCATGCATTCACTTTAGCACCTACAGGCTGCTGTAGTCACGATAGCACCCCATTGCACCCAACTGCATACATTTGGCCACGAGAGAAGACAAGAGGACGCAAGCGGTGCGAATTGCACATGAAAGCACCCAGTTAGCCACATGAGAGTTGTTGCAGCAATGAGAGATGCGAAGACCTCTTAGCTGCGTCCATTTCACCTGCTTACAATGTTGCAAATGGCGCGAACTGCGCATTTGCAATGCCTTCATCGAGTACAGCTTTCGATCAAATTAGAAGGCGAGAGCAAAGCCATTTCAACTGCATGCATTCACGTTAGCACCTACAGGCTGCTGTAGTCACGATAGCACCCCATTGCACCCAACTGCATACATTTGGCCACGAGAGAAGACAAGAGGACGCAAGCGGTGCGAATTGCACATGAAAGCACCCAGTTAGCCACATGAGAGTTGTTGCAGCAATGAGAGATGCGAAGACCTCTTAGCTGCGTCCATTTCACCTGCTACAATGTTGCAAATGGCGCGAACTGCGCATTTGCAATGCCTTCATCGAGTACAGCTTTCGATCAAATTAGAAGGCGAGAGCAAAGCCATTTCAACTGCATGCATTCACTTTAGCACCTACAGGCTGCTGTAGTCACGATAGCACCCCATTGCACCCAACTGCATACATTTGGCCACGAGAGAAGACAAGAGGACGCAAGCGGTGCGAATTGCACATGAAAGCACCCAGTTAGCCACATGAGAGTTGTTGCAGCAATGAGAGATGCGAAGACCTCTTAGCTGCGTCCATTTCACCTGCTTCAATGTTGCAAATGGCGCGAACTGCGCATTTGCAATGCCTTCATCGAGTACAGCTTTCGATCAAATTAGAAGGCGAGAGCAAAGCCATTTCAACTGCATGCATTCACTTTAGCACCTACAGGCTGCTGTAGTCACGATAGCACCCCATTGCACCCAACTGCATACATTTGGCCACGAGAGAAGACAAGAGGACGCAAGCGGTGCGAATTGCACATGAAAGCACCCAGTTAGCCACATGAGAGTTGTTGCAGCAATGAGAGATGCGAAGACCTCTTAGCTGCGTCCATTTCACCTGCTACAATGTTGCAAATGGCGCGAACTGCGCATTTGCAATGCCTTCATCGAGTACAGCTTTCGATCAAATTAGAAGGCGAGAGCAAAGCCATTTCAACTGCATGCATTCACGTTAGCACCTACAGGCTGCTGTAGTCACGATAGCACCCCATTGCACCCAACTGCATACATTTGGCCACGAGAGAAGACAAGAGGACGCAAGCGGTGCGAATTGCACATGAAAGCACCCAGTTAGCCACATGAGAGTTGTTGCAGCAATGAGAGATGCGAAGACCTCTTAGCTGCGTCCATTTCACCTGCTTCAATGTTGCAAATGGCGCGAACTGCGCATTTGCAATGCCTTCATCGAGTACAGCTTTCGATCAAATTAGAAGGCGAGAGCAAAGCCATTTCAACTGCATGCATTCACTTTAGCACCTACAGGCTGCTGTAGTCACGATAGCACCCCATTGCACCCAACTGCATACATTTGGCCACGAGAGAAGACAAGAGGACGCAAGCGGTGCGAATTGCACATGAAAGCACCCAGTTAGCCACATGAGAGTTGTTGCAGCAATGAGAGATGCGAAGACCTCTTAGCTGCGTCCATTTCACCTGCTTCAATGTTGCAAATGGCGCGAACTGCGCATTTGCAATGCCTTCATCGAGTACAGCTTTCGATCAAATTAGAAGGCGAGAGCAAAGCCATTTCAACTGCATGCATTCACTTTAGCACCTACAGGCTGCTGTAGTCACGATAGCACCCCATTGCACCCAACTGCATACATTTGGCCACGAGAGAAGACAAGAGGACGCAAGCGGTGCGAATTGCACATGAAAGCACCCAGTTAGCCACATGAGAGTTGTTGCAGCAATGAGAGATGCGAAGACCTCTTAGCTGCGTCCATTTCACCTGCTACAATGTTGCAAATGGCGCGAACTGCGCATTTGCAATGCCTTCATCGAGTACAGCTTTCGATCAAATTAGAAGGCGAGAGCAAAGCCATTTCAACTGCATGCATTCACTTTAGCACCTACAGGCTGCTGTAGTCACGATAGCACCCCATTGCACCCAACTGCATACATTTGGCCACGAGAGAAGACAAGAGGACGCAAGCGGTGCGAATTGCACATGAAAGCACCCAGTTAGCCACATGAGAGTTGTTGCAGCAATGAGAGATGCGAAGACCTCTTAGCTGCGTCCATTTCACCTGCTTCAATGTTGCAAATGGCGCGAACTGCGCATTTGCAATGCCTTCATCGAGTACAGCTTTCGATCAAATTAGAAGGCGAGAGCAAAGCCATTTCAACTGCATGCATTCACGTTAGCACCTACAGGCTGCTGTAGTCACGATAGCACCCCATTGCACCCAACTGCATACATTTGGCCACGAGAGAAGACAAGAGGACGCAAGCGGTGCGAATTGCACATGAAAGCACCCAGTTAGCCACATGAGAGTTGTTGCAGCAATGAGAGATGCGAAGACCTCTTAGCTGCGTCCATTTCACCTGCTTCAATGTTGCAAATGGCGCGAACTGCGCATTTGCAATGCCTTCATCGAGTACAGCTTTCGATCAAATTAGAAGGCGAGAGCAAAGCCATTTCAACTGCATGCATTCACTTTAGCACCTACAGGCTGCTGTAGTCACGATAGCACCCCATTGCACCCAACTGCATACATTTGGCCACGAGAGAAGACAAGAGGACGCAAGCGGTGCGAATTGCACATGAAAGCACCCAGTTAGCCACATGAGAGTTGTTGCAGCAATGAGAGATGCGAAGACCTCTTAGCTGCGTCCATTTCACCTGCTTACAATGTTGCAAATGGCGCGAACTGCGCATTTGCAATGCCTTCATCGAGTACAGCTTTCGATCAAATTAGAAGGCGAGAGCAAAGCCATTTCAACTGCATGCATTCACTTTAGCACCTACAGGCTGCTGTAGTCACGATAGCACCCCATTGCACCCAACTGCATACATTTGGCCACGAGAGAAGACAAGAGGACGCAAGCGGTGCGAATTGCACATGAAAGCACCCAGTTAGCCACATGAGAGTTGTTGCAGCAATGAGAGATGCGAAGACCTCTTAGCTGCGTCCATTTCACCTGCTTACAATGTTGCAAATGGCGCGAACTGCGCATTTGCAATGCCTTCATCGAGTACAGCTTTCGATCAAATTAGAAGGCGAGAGCAAAGCCATTTCAACTGCATGCATTCACTTTAGCACCTACAGGCTGCTGTAGTCACGATAGCACCCCATTGCACCCAACTGCATACATTTGGCCACGAGAGAAGACAAGAGGACGCAAGCGGTGCGAATTGCACATGAAAGCACCCAGTTAGCCACATGAGAGTTGTTGCAGCAATGAGAGATGCGAAGACCTCTTAGCTGCGTCCATTTCACCTGCTTCAATGTTGCAAATGGCGCGAACTGCGCATTTGCAATGCCTTCATCGAGTACAGCTTTCGATCAAATTAGAAGGCGAGAGCAAAGCCATTTCAACTGCATGCATTCACGTTAGCACCTACAGGCTGCTGTAGTCACGATAGCACCCCATTGCACCCAACTGCATACATTTGGCCACGAGAGAAGACAAGAGGACGCAAGCGGTGCGAATTGCACATGAAAGCACCCAGTTAGCCACATGAGAGTTGTTGCAGCAATGAGAGATGCGAAGACCTCTTAGCTGCGTCCATTTCACCTGCTTCAATGTTGCAAATGGCGCGAACTGCGCATTTGCAATGCCTTCATCGAGTACAGCTTTCGATCAAATTAGAAGGCGAGAGCAAAGCCATTTCAACTGCATGCATTCACTTTAGCACCTACAGGCTGCTGTAGTCACGATAGCACCCCATTGCACCCAACTGCATACATTTGGCCACGAGAGAAGACAAGAGGACGCAAGCGGTGCGAATTGCACATGAAAGCACCCAGTTAGCCACATGAGAGTTGTTGCAGCAATGAGAGATGCGAAGACCTCTTAGCTGCGTCCATTTCACCTGCTTCAATGTTGCAAATGGCGCGAACTGCGCATTTGCAATGCCTTCATCGAGTACAGCTTTCGATCAAATTAGAAGGCGAGAGCAAAGCCATTTCAACTGCATGCATTCACTTTAGCACCTACAGGCTGCTGTAGTCACGATAGCACCCCATTGCACCCAACTGCATACATTTGGCCACGAGAGAAGACAAGAGGACGCAAGCGGTGCGAATTGCACATGAAAGCACCCAGTTAGCCACATGAGAGTTGTTGCAGCAATGAGAGATGCGAAGACCTCTTAGCTGCGTCCATTTCACCTGCTTCAATGTTGCAAATGGCGCGAACTGCGCATTTGCAATGCCTTCATCGAGTACAGCTTTCGATCAAATTAGAAGGCGAGAGCAAAGCCATTTCAACTGCATGCATTCACGTTAGCACCTACAGGCTGCTGTAGTCACGATAGCACCCCATTGCACCCAACTGCATACATTTGGCCACGAGAGAAGACAAGAGGACGCAAGCGGTGCGAATTGCACATGAAAGCACCCAGTTAGCCACATGAGAGTTGTTGCAGCAATGAGAGATGCGAAGACCTCTTAGCTGCGTCCATTTCACCTGCTTCAATGTTGCAAATGGCGCGAACTGCGCATTTGCAATGCCTTCATCGAGTACAGCTTTCGATCAAATTAGAAGGCGAGAGCAAAGCCATTTCAACTGCATGCATTCACTTTAGCACCTACAGGCTGCTGTAGTCACGATAGCACCCCATTGCACCCAACTGCATACATTTGGCCACGAGAGAAGACAAGAGGACGCAAGCGGTGCGAATTGCACATGAAAGCACCCAGTTAGCCACATGAGAGTTGTTGCAGCAATGAGAGATGCGAAGACCTCTTAGCTGCGTCCATTTCACCTGCTTCAATGTTGCAAATGGCGCGAACTGCGCATTTGCAATGCCTTCATCGAGTACAGCTTTCGATCAAATTAGAAGGCGAGAGCAAAGCCATTTCAACTGCATGCATTCACGTTAGCACCTACAGGCTGCTGTAGTCACGATAGCACCCCATTGCACCCAACTGCATACATTTGGCCACGAGAGAAGACAAGAGGACGCAAGCGGTGCGAATTGCACATGAAAGCACCCAGTTAGCCACATGAGAGTTGTTGCAGCAATGAGAGATGCGAAGACCTCTTAGCTGCGTCCATTTCACCTGCTTCAATGTTGCAAATGGCGCGAACTGCGCATTTGCAATGCCTTCATCGAGTACAGCTTTCGATCAAATTAGAAGGCGAGAGCAAAGCCATTTCAACTGCATGCATTCACGTTAGCACCTACAGGCTGCTGTAGTCACGATAGCACCCCATTGCACCCAACTGCATACATTTGGCCACGAGAGAAGACAAGAGGACGCAAGCGGTGCGAATTGCACATGAAAGCACCCAGTTAGCCACATGAGAGTTGTTGCAGCAATGAGAGATGCGAAGACCTCTTAGCTGCGTCCATTTCACCTGCTTCAATGTTGCAAATGGCGCGAACTGCGCATTTGCAATGCCTTCATCGAGTACAGCTTTCGATCAAATTAGAAGGCGAGAGCAAAGCCATTTCAACTGCATGCATTCACGTTAGCACCTACAGGCTGCTGTAGTCACGATAGCACCCCATTGCACCCAACTGCATACATTTGGCCACGAGAGAAGACAAGAGGACGCAAGCGGTGCGAATTGCACATGAAAGCACCCAGTTAGCCACATGAGAGTTGTTGCAGCAATGAGAGATGCGAAGACCTCTTAGCTGCGTCCATTTCACCTGCTTCAATGTTGCAAATGGCGCGAACTGCGCATTTGCAATGCCTTCATCGAGTACAGCTTTCGATCAAATTAGAAGGCGAGAGCAAAGCCATTTCAACTGCATGCATTCACGTTAGCACCTACAGGCTGCTGTAGTCACGATAGCACCCCATTGCACCCAACTGCATACATTTGGCCACGAGAGAAGACAAGAGGACGCAAGCGGTGCGAATTGCACATGAAAGCACCCAGTTAGCCACATGAGAGTTGTTGCAGCAATGAGAGATGCGAAGACCTCTTAGCTGCGTCCATTTCACCTGCTTCAATGTTGCAAATGGCGCGAACTGCGCATTTGCAATGCCTTCATCGAGTACAGCTTTCGATCAAATTAGAAGGCGAGAGCAAAGCCATTTCAACTGCATGCATTCACGTTAGCACCTACAGGCTGCTGTAGTCACGATAGCACCCCATTGCACCCAACTGCATACATTTGGCCACGAGAGAAGACAAGAGGACGCAAGCGGTGCGAATTGCACATGAAAGCACCCAGTTAGCCACATGAGAGTTGTTGCAGCAATGAGAGATGCGAAGACCTCTTAGCTGCGTCCATTTCACCTGCTTCAATGTTGCAAATGGCGCGAACTGCGCATTTGCAATGCCTTCATCGAGTACAGCTTTCGATCAAATTAGAAGGCGAGAGCAAAGCCATTTCAACTGCATGCATTCACTTTAGCACCTACAGGCTGCTGTAGTCACGATAGCACCCCATTGCACCCAACTGCATACATTTGGCCACGAGAGAAGACAAGAGGACGCAAGCGGTGCGAATTGCACATGAAAGCACCCAGTTAGCCACATGAGAGTTGTTGCAGCAATGAGAGATGCGAAGACCTCTTAGCTGCGTCCATTTCACCTGCTTCAATGTTGCAAATGGCGCGAACTGCGCATTTGCAATGCCTTCATCGAGTACAGCTTTCGATCAAATTAGAAGGCGAGAGCAAAGCCATTTCAACTGCATGCATTCACGTTAGCACCTACAGGCTGCTGTAGTCACGATAGCACCCCATTGCACCCAACTGCATACATTTGGCCACGAGAGAAGACAAGAGGACGCAAGCGGTGCGAATTGCACATGAAAGCACCCAGTTAGCCACATGAGAGTTGTTGCAGCAATGAGAGATGCGAAGACCTCTTAGCTGCGTCCATTTCACCTGCTTCAATGTTGCAAATGGCGCGAACTGCGCATTTGCAATGCCTTCATCGAGTACAGCTTTCGATCAAATTAGAAGGCGAGAGCAAAGCCATTTCAACTGCATGCATTCACTTTAGCACCTACAGGCTGCTGTAGTCACGATAGCACCCCATTGCACCCAACTGCATACATTTGGCCACGAGAGAAGACAAGAGGACGCAAGCGGTGCGAATTGCACATGAAAGCACCCAGTTAGCCACATGAGAGTTGTTGCAGCAATGAGAGATGCGAAGACCTCTTAGCTGCGTCCATTTCACCTGCTTCAATGTTGCAAATGGCGCGAACTGCGCATTTGCAATGCCTTCATCGAGTACAGCTTTCGATCAAATTAGAAGGCGAGAGCAAAGCCATTTCAACTGCATGCATTCACGTTAGCACCTACAGGCTGCTGTAGTCACGATAGCACCCCATTGCACCCAACTGCATACATTTGGCCACGAGAGAAGACAAGAGGACGCAAGCGGTGCGAATTGCACATGAAAGCACCCAGTTAGCCACATGAGAGTTGTTGCAGCAATGAGAGATGCGAAGACCTCTTAGCTGCGTCCATTTCACCTGCTTCAATGTTGCAAATGGCGCGAACTGCGCATTTGCAATGCCTTCATCGAGTACAGCTTTCGATCAAATTAGAAGGCGAGAGCAAAGCCATTTCAACTGCATGCATTCACGTTAGCACCTACAGGCTGCTGTAGTCACGATAGCACCCCATTGCACCCAACTGCATACATTTGGCCACGAGAGAAGACAAGAGGACGCAAGCGGTGCGAATTGCACATGAAAGCACCCAGTTAGCCACATGAGAGTTGTTGCAGCAATGAGAGATGCGAAGACCTCTTAGCTGCGTCCATTTCACCTGCTTCAATGTTGCAAATGGCGCGAACTGCGCATTTGCAATGCCTTCATCGAGTACAGCTTTCGATCAAATTAGAAGGCGAGAGCAAAGCCATTTCAACTGCATGCATTCACTTTAGCACCTACAGGCTGCTGTAGTCACGATAGCACCCCATTGCACCCAACTGCATACATTTGGCCACGAGAGAAGACAAGAGGACGCAAGCGGTGCGAATTGCACATGAAAGCACCCAGTTAGCCACATGAGAGTTGTTGCAGCAATGAGAGATGCGAAGACCTCTTAGCTGCGTCCATTTCACCTGCTTCAATGTTGCAAATGGCGCGAACTGCGCATTTGCAATGCCTTCATCGAGTACAGCTTTCGATCAAATTAGAAGGCGAGAGCAAAGCCATTTCAACTGCATGCATTCACGTTAGCACCTACAGGCTGCTGTAGTCACGATAGCACCCCATTGCACCCAACTGCATACATTTGGCCACGAGAGAAGACAAGAGGACGCAAGCGGTGCGAATTGCACATGAAAGCACCCAGTTAGCCACATGAGAGTTGTTGCAGCAATGAGAGATGCGAAGACCTCTTAGCTGCGTCCATTTCACCTGCTTCAATGTTGCAAATGGCGCGAACTGCGCATTTGCAATGCCTTCATCGAGTACAGCTTTCGATCAAATTAGAAGGCGAGAGCAAAGCCATTTCAACTGCATGCATTCACGTTAGCACCTACAGGCTGCTGTAGTCACGATAGCACCCCATTGCACCCAACTGCATACATTTGGCCACGAGAGAAGACAAGAGGACGCAAGCGGTGCGAATTGCACATGAAAGCACCCAGTTAGCCACATGAGAGTTGTTGCAGCAATGAGAGATGCGAAGACCTCTTAGCTGCGTCCATTTCACCTGCTTCAATGTTGCAAATGGCGCGAACTGCGCATTTGCAATGCCTTCATCGAGTACAGCTTTCGATCAAATTAGAAGGCGAGAGCAAAGCCATTTCAACTGCATGCATTCACGTTAGCACCTACAGGCTGCTGTAGTCACGATAGCACCCCATTGCACCCAACTGCATACATTTGGCCACGAGAGAAGACAAGAGGACGCAAGCGGTGCGAATTGCACATGAAAGCACCCAGTTAGCCACATGAGAGTTGTTGCAGCAATGAGAGATGCGAAGACCTCTTAGCTGCGTCCATTTCACCTGCTTCAATGTTGCAAATGGCGCGAACTGCGCATTTGCAATGCCTTCATCGAGTACAGCTTTCGATCAAATTAGAAGGCGAGAGCAAAGCCATTTCAACTGCATGCATTCACTTTAGCACCTACAGGCTGCTGTAGTCACGATAGCACCCCATTGCACCCAACTGCATACATTTGGCCACGAGAGAAGACAAGAGGACGCAAGCGGTGCGAATTGCACATGAAAGCACCCAGTTAGCCACATGAGAGTTGTTGCAGCAATGAGAGATGCGAAGACCTCTTAGCTGCGTCCATTTCACCTGCTTCAATGTTGCAAATGGCGCGAACTGCGCATTTGCAATGCCTTCATCGAGTACAGCTTTCGATCAAATTAGAAGGCGAGAGCAAAGCCATTTCAACTGCATGCATTCACGTTAGCACCTACAGGCTGCTGTAGTCACGATAGCACCCCATTGCACCCAACTGCATACATTTGGCCACGAGAGAAGACAAGAGGACGCAAGCGGTGCGAATTGCACATGAAAGCACCCAGTTAGCCACATGAGAGTTGTTGCAGCAATGAGAGATGCGAAGACCTCTTAGCTGCGTCCATTTCACCTGCTTCAATGTTGCAAATGGCGCGAACTGCGCATTTGCAATGCCTTCATCGAGTACAGCTTTCGATCAAATTAGAAGGCGAGAGCAAAGCCATTTCAACTGCATGCATTCACGTTAGCACCTACAGGCTGCTGTAGTCACGATAGCACCCCATTGCACCCAACTGCATACATTTGGCCACGAGAGAAGACAAGAGGACGCAAGCGGTGCGAATTGCACATGAAAGCACCCAGTTAGCCACATGAGAGTTGTTGCAGCAATGAGAGATGCGAAGACCTCTTAGCTGCGTCCATTTCACCTGCTTCAATGTTGCAAATGGCGCGAACTGCGCATTTGCAATGCCTTCATCGAGTACAGCTTTCGATCAAATTAGAAGGCGAGAGCAAAGCCATTTCAACTGCATGCATTCACGTTAGCACCTACAGGCTGCTGTAGTCACGATAGCACCCCATTGCACCCAACTGCATACATTTGGCCACGAGAGAAGACAAGAGGACGCAAGCGGTGCGAATTGCACATGAAAGCACCCAGTTAGCCACATGAGAGTTGTTGCAGCAATGAGAGATGCGAAGACCTCTTAGCTGCGTCCATTTCACCTGCTTCAATGTTGCAAATGGCGCGAACTGCGCATTTGCAATGCCTTCATCGAGTACAGCTTTCGATCAAATTAGAAGGCGAGAGCAAAGCCATTTCAACTGCATGCATTCACTTTAGCACCTACAGGCTGCTGTAGTCACGATAGCACCCCATTGCACCCAACTGCATACATTTGGCCACGAGAGAAGACAAGAGGACGCAAGCGGTGCGAATTGCACATGAAAGCACCCAGTTAGCCACATGAGAGTTGTTGCAGCAATGAGAGATGCGAAGACCTCTTAGCTGCGTCCATTTCACCTGCTTCAATGTTGCAAATGGCGCGAACTGCGCATTTGCAATGCCTTCATCGAGTACAGCTTTCGATCAAATTAGAAGGCGAGAGCAAAGCCATTTCAACTGCATGCATTCACGTTAGCACCTACAGGCTGCTGTAGTCACGATAGCACCCCATTGCACCCAACTGCATACATTTGGCCACGAGAGAAGACAAGAGGACGCAAGCGGTGCGAATTGCACATGAAAGCACCCAGTTAGCCACATGAGAGTTGTTGCAGCAATGAGAGATGCGAAGACCTCTTAGCTGCGTCCATTTCACCTGCTTCAATGTTGCAAATGGCGCGAACTGCGCATTTGCAATGCCTTCATCGAGTACAGCTTTCGATCAAATTAGAAGGCGAGAGCAAAGCCATTTCAACTGCATGCATTCACGTTAGCACCTACAGGCTGCTGTAGTCACGATAGCACCCCATTGCACCCAACTGCATACATTTGGCCACGAGAGAAGACAAGAGGACGCAAGCGGTGCGAATTGCACATGAAAGCACCCAGTTAGCCACATGAGAGTTGTTGCAGCAATGAGAGATGCGAAGACCTCTTAGCTGCGTCCATTTCACCTGCTTCAATGTTGCAAATGGCGCGAACTGCGCATTTGCAATGCCTTCATCGAGTACAGCTTTCGATCAAATTAGAAGGCGAGAGCAAAGCCATTTCAACTGCATGCATTCACTTTAGCACCTACAGGCTGCTGTAGTCACGATAGCACCCCATTGCACCCAACTGCATACATTTGGCCACGAGAGAAGACAAGAGGACGCAAGCGGTGCGAATTGCACATGAAAGCACCCAGTTAGCCACATGAGAGTTGTTGCAGCAATGAGAGATGCGAAGACCTCTTAGCTGCGTCCATTTCACCTGCTTCAATGTTGCAAATGGCGCGAACTGCGCATTTGCAATGCCTTCATCGAGTACAGCTTTCGATCAAATTAGAAGGCGAGAGCAAAGCCATTTCAACTGCATGCATTCACGTTAGCACCTACAGGCTGCTGTAGTCACGATAGCACCCCATTGCACCCAACTGCATACATTTGGCCACGAGAGAAGACAAGAGGACGCAAGCGGTGCGAATTGCACATGAAAGCACCCAGTTAGCCACATGAGAGTTGTTGCAGCAATGAGAGATGCGAAGACCTCTTAGCTGCGTCCATTTCACCTGCTTCAATGTTGCAAATGGCGCGAACTGCGCATTTGCAATGCCTTCATCGAGTACAGCTTTCGATCAAATTAGAAGGCGAGAGCAAAGCCATTTCAACTGCATGCATTCACTTTAGCACCTACAGGCTGCTGTAGTCACGATAGCACCCCATTGCACCCAACTGCATACATTTGGCCACGAGAGAAGACAAGAGGACGCAAGCGGTGCGAATTGCACATGAAAGCACCCAGTTAGCCACATGAGAGTTGTTGCAGCAATGAGAGATGCGAAGACCTCTTAGCTGCGTCCATTTCACCTGCTTCAATGTTGCAAATGGCGCGAACTGCGCATTTGCAATGCCTTCATCGAGTACAGCTTTCGATCAAATTAGAAGGCGAGAGCAAAGCCATTTCAACTGCATGCATTCACGTTAGCACCTACAGGCTGCTGTAGTCACGATAGCACCCCATTGCACCCAACTGCATACATTTGGCCACGAGAGAAGACAAGAGGACGCAAGCGGTGCGAATTGCACATGAAAGCACCCAGTTAGCCACATGAGAGTTGTTGCAGCAATGAGAGATGCGAAGACCTCTTAGCTGCGTCCATTTCACCTGCTTCAATGTTGCAAATGGCGCGAACTGCGCATTTGCAATGCCTTCATCGAGTACAGCTTTCGATCAAATTAGAAGGCGAGAGCAAAGCCATTTCAACTGCATGCATTCACGTTAGCACCTACAGGCTGCTGTAGTCACGATAGCACCCCATTGCACCCAACTGCATACATTTGGCCACGAGAGAAGACAAGAGGACGCAAGCGGTGCGAATTGCACATGAAAGCACCCAGTTAGCCACATGAGAGTTGTTGCAGCAATGAGAGATGCGAAGACCTCTTAGCTGCGTCCATTTCACCTGCTTCAATGTTGCAAATGGCGCGAACTGCGCATTTGCAATGCCTTCATCGAGTACAGCTTTCGATCAAATTAGAAGGCGAGAGCAAAGCCATTTCAACTGCATGCATTCACGTTAGCACCTACAGGCTGCTGTAGTCACGATAGCACCCCATTGCACCCAACTGCATACATTTGGCCACGAGAGAAGACAAGAGGACGCAAGCGGTGCGAATTGCACATGAAAGCACCCAGTTAGCCACATGAGAGTTGTTGCAGCAATGAGAGATGCGAAGACCTCTTAGCTGCGTCCATTTCACCTGCTTCAATGTTGCAAATGGCGCGAACTGCGCATTTGCAATGCCTTCATCGAGTACAGCTTTCGATCAAATTAGAAGGCGAGAGCAAAGCCATTTCAACTGCATGCATTCACGTTAGCACCTACAGGCTGCTGTAGTCACGATAGCACCCCATTGCACCCAACTGCATACATTTGGCCACGAGAGAAGACAAGAGGACGCAAGCGGTGCGAATTGCACATGAAAGCACCCAGTTAGCCACATGAGAGTTGTTGCAGCAATGAGAGATGCGAAGACCTCTTAGCTGCGTCCATTTCACCTGCTTCAATGTTGCAAATGGCGCGAACTGCGCATTTGCAATGCCTTCATCGAGTACAGCTTTCGATCAAATTAGAAGGCGAGAGCAAAGCCATTTCAACTGCATGCATTCACTTTAGCACCTACAGGCTGCTGTAGTCACGATAGCACCCCATTGCACCCAACTGCATACATTTGGCCACGAGAGAAGACAAGAGGACGCAAGCGGTGCGAATTGCACATGAAAGCACCCAGTTAGCCACATGAGAGTTGTTGCAGCAATGAGAGATGCGAAGACCTCTTAGCTGCGTCCATTTCACCTGCTTCAATGTTGCAAATGGCGCGAACTGCGCATTTGCAATGCCTTCATCGAGTACAGCTTTCGATCAAATTAGAAGGCGAGAGCAAAGCCATTTCAACTGCATGCATTCACGTTAGCACCTACAGGCTGCTGTAGTCACGATAGCACCCCATTGCACCCAACTGCATACATTTGGCCACGAGAGAAGACAAGAGGACGCAAGCGGTGCGAATTGCACATGAAAGCACCCAGTTAGCCACATGAGAGTTGTTGCAGCAATGAGAGATGCGAAGACCTCTTAGCTGCGTCCATTTCACCTGCTTCAATGTTGCAAATGGCGCGAACTGCGCATTTGCAATGCCTTCATCGAGTACAGCTTTCGATCAAATTAGAAGGCGAGAGCAAAGCCATTTCAACTGCATGCATTCACTTTAGCACCTACAGGCTGCTGTAGTCACGATAGCACCCCATTGCACCCAACTGCATACATTTGGCCACGAGAGAAGACAAGAGGACGCAAGCGGTGCGAATTGCACATGAAAGCACCCAGTTAGCCACATGAGAGTTGTTGCAGCAATGAGAGATGCGAAGACCTCTTATCTGCGTCCATAATCGAACTGGCAGTTCCTTCAAACAAGTCTGATGTATGACCGAATATAAGATTAAAAAATCGGAATTTGGTGGATAGTCTTGAAATCGTAAGATCAAAGAGAAGATGCAGGTTTGTACCACTTGACTATTGTGATATCATCCAAAGGGAGTGCGTGAGACTTTACCTAGCTCGAAGGGTTTCATGTCATGCCCCTAAAAGTGGTGGCGGTGAGTAGCGCTGTGAGATATTCACTTGATAATCAGCTGTAGATTTTTGTTTTATTTGCAAAGCACAAAGAAATAAAGAATTCGCTTGTTCATGGAAGCACACTATCACGTGACTCCGGAAGGCGAACGTAAAAGAACAAACTAGTGGCAGTTTCACCTTGTGATTTAAGGTGGATGCATGCAGCAAGATTCATCGTGTTCACTCGGAGAAAAATGCTGCCAGGAAGGCAACCAAAACGGCTTTGATGTAATAATGTTAATTGACATTATAATGTTTGCAGGTGAATAAGTGAAACATCTGGAGAATTCATACAAAGCGCAAACTCAGATCTAGCGCATTACCTAAAATAAAGACGTAGGTTTTTAATAACGAAAAAAGTCTAATTTACAGCTCACTTTAGTTCAAATGCTTTCCTCAAATGAAGAGGAATTGATTGATAATAGCAGTAATGGTTTTCCTTTTACGAAACCATTTGAACCTACCATTGCGTCATAGTTGCATTATAAAAATGACGGAAAGGGGGATAATCTCAAGGTGAAGAAATTGTGTAAGGCCACACCATGAGTAAAGAATAAACATTGTCAAAAAAATTTGGATGTATGAAAATAGTCTCAAATCGTGGTTATTTTCCGATGTTCAGTTACAATGTCTACACTAGGTTAATGGGAATATTAACAATGAACAGTTGCGGCAAATAGTAGATTTTTCACATGTTAACTAAATTTATTCCACTGAGATGCTCAAAAATGGGAAAAGCATCCCTGAATTAAGAATACATGTTCTTCAATGGCTTTCCGCGTTTATCTTGTCTTCTTCAACCTTTATGCATTACAATGAGTAAGCTGGTTGTGGTGAAAGTTGTAGTTTGCAGTAGTGAACACTGAGCATTGGATCAGGGGATCATCATATGCTTTTGCTTCGAGGATTGGCAAAGTCTTCCTCGTCACAAATCTCGTTCCTCACGTTGCAGATAAGTTTAAACAGAGTCGTATCACATACCAATTACGTTTCCATTGCCAAGACCTGTGACCTCCCTACGAGAAGCACTTGAACAAGATACCTAAAGGCAGACCATGTTTTGCAAGGATGCATGCTTAATCTTCTCGTCCTACGGATGTCATACACTTGTACGCAGCCAACATTAACCAAGCATAAAGTTATGCATCGCATGTGAGGTAGTTTGATGTTGAATAAGCTTCTATTTATTGAAGTGAATGGTAAGGCTACAGTTGAAAATTTTGGTGTGAATCAAGTCGGATGCGTATTTCGATTTTGAATACAAGGAATAACTTGATACTCTTTGCAAAACTTGAGCACCTTGATGAATAAAGCAACGATTGCAACCCTGCATGCGAGGATGGCTTGCCCTAGGTCCAAACTCTAGCCTTTAACCTCCACATCCTTCATAAAATTCTTTACTGAATAACCAGAATGCAATTTTCCCTTTTGAGTATTATGAAAGTCCTTAAGTTAAGCAGTGTGCCGACTTTTAGGCTTTGGGGCCGTAATTACCACTCGTCGTTCTTGGCAATCCATGTTGGCAAATCCTGGTTTTGTATTGCTTGTGTAGCTTCTAATTCTGCAAAGTTGTCATGGTGACCAAAATGCCTAGGCCTAGTCGTAGGGTACCTATGATGAGAGTACTTTCCCTTTCTCTGAAAATCGAGTTGGCATAGGTTGAAGGGATGTAGTCGTTATGCGGTGAGGACTATGAATTTGCTACAGATGATATGGAATCGGCGATAAAGAGTATTGCAAGGATGAGCGAAGGCATGGGGTACATCTTCTGTACACCAACTTCTTTTAGCTATTTGTGCAAATCTTTGACAGCTGTGACAATTTTTCCTATGTCTTGACCATGCCCTCTAACACTATGGATGACATTTCATTGCATTTCAATTCATGGCATTCCCTGCATGTTTTGACCGTGTCTTGCATTTCTTTAATGCCATGCAGTTGTTTAGTTCAAGGACATGATAGCCATTGCATGACCGCGTGTATCAGCCACGGTTGGCCTACGAGACAGAGCGTCGAGACTGCCGTACACGGCACATTTTCAAGTCACGCTGTAAAACGCTTTCATTTCCATAACAGAGCAAAACTGAACGGCCACCCGTCCCCATATTTGATCTACAGCGTAAAAATGCCATAAATTTCTAGCTTTTGTACATGCACTGAGTACCGTACCTTGAATACACTATCTTAACTATCGCTTTCTCGAGTCCGGGTCTCTTGTAAATAATGACGCCCTTCTTTGTCGTTCAGTATCAATGGTGTTAGTGTCCAGCGTAAACGTTTGTGCGGTCACTTTGAACTTGAATAGATGCTAAAATTGGTGAAGATCATAGTAAACGCATCAGTCCTTTTAATGCTCCATCATGATGTCACCCATCAATAATATTACTCTGAATGCCTCTGGTAACTGCCATTCCATCTGATTAGACAAGCTGTCAAAAGAGGTTGGCTAAAGTCTCTTGGGTTCGGGGTTAATCTTACCTTTGGGAACTTTATCTGCGCCGCCGCGATAGAACTAGAGACTGAAAGACATTATGATTAGTAAATATGGTTAGGTAGCGATGAATGAAAGGAAAGCGTAGGTTTTGAGTGCATTGTATCTCGTCACTGAGTCATCAGCAGCTGACTTTTCTGCAATTTGGACAAGGGCGTTGACAGCGCATGCACCCATCGTAAACTGGACAAGTTGTGCTTTTCACGTGTCTCTTTCCGATTGGTGGCGTCACACCGAAAAGAAGTGAAGATTCGGCCCTTATGTATGAATCACTCTGTGGGGACTTCAAAAAGGAGCATGAGGAGAGCGTTTGACAGGACTTTGACTTTGAAAAGCATATGTGAGATGTTAAGGCAGCTTATGTTCGAATGAACGTGCAAGTGCATAAATAGACTTGTTGTTCGATAAGGTCAGTTTAAGTGCGTCGATCGTAAAAACGCTTTCAGAACAGTTGCTCGCAGAACCCTTTAACTGACTAGGGGATATGATATAGAAACTGGGCTAAAGTTGGAATGCAGGGCTAAAAATTACGCTTCCTACAGGAGGCAGAAGTCTTGCATGACTTATTGAATGGTGGCGAGCCAAAATTTTTATTAGTTTAATGGTGGGAAATCGTTCAAGAAGAAGAACATCCACATCACTACTGATTGCGATCATCTGCTGGAGAAGGAGGAGTCGAGGGATCGAGCCGAATACAGTGCGGCAGAGCACAAGAAGACGAATGAAAACCTCATAGCATTATGAATTCAAGCAATTGCGATACGTTCATAATCCATCATTTTGATTACGTACAGTTTAAACATTGCTATTCATAGCTTAAACAACTCTTGCATTTCACTTCTTTCCCCTTCACAAGATTAATTGTTTGAGTTACTCAATTCTGCATCTTGAATAAAGGCATGTCATGTTGTGTACGACTACTGCAAGCCAAGCAAATATTTACTTATAATGCTTCTCCTATTATGACACGAAAGTGTGATTAGTTCAGCGAGAAGATGAAAGATATATAAATCCTTTGATACGATTCATCTTAGCGGCTTTACACCCCACATTCCTCGTGTAGCACGAATTAATAAGGCTAAATGGTAAAACAGTGAAAGTACGGATGGATTGTGAGAGAAATGCAAGCAATTAAGTAGAGTAACCTTTATTAGGAAAAGTGAGAGTGGGGGGGGGGGAAGAGAAAAAGAGAGGGGGGGAGTAGTCATATCGCACAACGCAGTCACGCATTACGATTCACGAGACCACTTATTTTGACAAGGTGATGCCATGACTGCCACTTGGTAAATCACTAATAAAATTGCCGTTCCCATGTCCACAGATAAAGGACATCGGCTGTCTGACGAATTCGTGCTCGCTAACATTAACAACCGATTGTCCATACATGTCCATACAATATTCGAGACCAGAAGGCATTTATGGAGATCTTATCGGCGAGTAAAATAGGCAAAGTCATGCGTTTGTAACCATAATGGCCAATGCAATAATTCGATTGGAGCATTCCCTTTAAAGAGCTGTTGCGTCAAGTATATGCATATTTGGGGGAAAAAGCATAGTGACATACAATAGGCGATTAGTGGCTAGTAAAATAGAGCAATAAAGTTGCTTGTATTAAGGAGAACATTGCTGACACCTTACTATTGCCTGTTATTCCATTTTACAAAGCATATTATAAAGGAAAACACACCTATAGAAAAGGGCTCAGAGCTTCAGAAAGCCCTTCTGTCATTTCAGCTAAAATTAATTCATTTCCACTACACTTACGATTGTTGGCCAAGTCAGCAAGCGCAGCAAAATAATCCACTTTTTGGTACCCTAAGTGAGTGCATTCGACTGCATAATCTCCCTTACGCCTTTATTTACCTTTTCTCATTGACCATGCCATCTGGCTATCATTGCTCCAGCCAAGTCCCAGCCTATTTACACGACGCCTCCGCTGCTCGATTATGTGCAATTAACTGCATACTACTGTCCGTCTATCTCGACCACCTACGTGCAATGGATTGCCTGAGACGCCCAACGATGACTTGATCTCGACTGTGACTACAATTCCGTGTATAATTTATCGGTAATTCCGTAGATTTGCTAGCTCTCGCAGCAAATGCAGACCGCACACGCGATGAACTAAGGAGGCAACTCTGGATAAAGCAATCGGATGCTATGCTATTCTTAGGGCAAGATTAGAGGGCTTTGGTCTATTAGGAAAGTTAGGCGTAGCAATCTGAGAGAAACAAGGAATATACAGTAGCGGGTTTACCAAAAAGATAAGCATGTTCAATCCTAATTGCATGATTCCACCATAGGAAACAAGGTATCAGAAAAAGTATACCTGCCAGCACGCAAAGCACACGTCAATGATTACCTGTTCAAAACATCAAGACTGGAAATTCTCCATCCATTTGCCATATAAATAGTTAACTTCCCTTTATGCCCTTGGGTTAAATTTGAGGGCTTTGGAGCT
The DNA here is from genome assembly GCA_023968675.1 of Taenia pisiformis. NCBI lineage: Eukaryota > Metazoa > Platyhelminthes > Cestoda > Cyclophyllidea > Taeniidae > Taenia > Taenia pisiformis. The sequence goes on along the minus strand of CM043737.1, from coordinate 13,868,570 downwards.
CAAGTACTGCATACATTGAGTTCGGGAACGGACGGCTCTAAATCGTTTAATTTTGGTGAGTGTTATTTCTCCGTAATTTTATTTCAATAATGCATATCGCTCGATGCCCTGTAAGTAACTGCCCTGAAGTGAATTAAATTAGGTCGAATACTACCTGAGGTAGCCCTTCATGATACAATAATAGAGCATTGTTCGTTCATATGCCACTCAATTGTCAGCGCTTTACGGTACACAACCAGTCGTGTTTAAGGGCTTGTAGTCGTCAATCAGGCCAAAAGCACATAGATACGCCACCAAGCATGACAGCTGTTTCAGTAAGGGTTTTGGATTACAATATGAAGTTTGCAAACTTCCTGCATGAAAAAGAAGTGCAGACATCGCTTCAAAAGCTAGGTTTACGTTGGAGCTTTGAGTGACCTCGCGACATTGTAGCTTTCCTCCTAACTCTTAGTCGTATCATTGTAACTAATGCAATGACGTGTTCATGTAGTCTGTGAGCACAAAAACGAGAAGGAGAATTGCGAACACGAAGCGGGAAAATATGTGTGCCAAAGGAATTAGCGGCCCCTAACGAGGCATCTGCACGGCTCGTGCATAGTCCCACCATTTGTCGATAGCACCAGTGCGGACATATTTGAATATGTGTTTGTTTAGCTTTAGTACATACTTAAGACAAAAGTTATCTTTTGTTTGCCTGATTGATTATGTGAGGATACCATTTTTCTCAAAAGTCAAACCACACCAATTCACAAATGATAGCGCAACAGAACAGAATGAAGGATACCCATTCCTTCATCAGTATTAGATGCACCTCTCTAAACCTACTCGTGGTAGAGTTTCGAGCGGCATCGTCAAAGTGAATTGGGAAAGCATGCCAGAAGGGTAGCTAAAATACAACTTATAAAGCACAACTGGGGTGAACACACAAGATGGTTTGCAAAAGTTGAAGGAGTCGGGCCAGTGGAACCGCATCCAGTGCCCTCTTTGTGATCATTACACCAAATAGGAATTAAATGCGACTGATGTCAACATCCTTACGGCGGATCTAAGGATGACAAATGACAACATTCGGACCTTTTCGTACCCTACTTGTGGCTATAGGTACGCACAATCTCGTACTAATACTTCATTGACTCACGTCCCACCACCTTCTGTGTAATGATTTATTACTCGCATCAAACGTTTTGTGCTGACTCAGGGGCAGATAGTCTTGTAATATGAGTAAACACATTGGGCAAGTACACAATGGCAAAGACAGGAACACAAAGCTTACCACAAAGAAGGCGAGAACAGCTACTAGTAAGCACCCGTTAAGAAAAACATGGATGCAGATCGCTGAACACAAAACTCGCTGCACAAACGACGCAAAGAATAGAGAGATGAGGACACGTCAAAATTGGGTATTAAATTTCAGCGGATTTTACACGATACATGTTGTTATGGACTGACTGATCGCAAAGCTATTTGCTTCGTGAAACTTTTGATACCATTGTTCTAATAATTAAACTCGCCCTCTCTGAATGCTATCTTCACGTATCCTCAGGCAAGACGGTTAGCAGTTCTTAGCTATCAAGACCCCTTATCCTACACCATTTGCAAAGATTTACAGGTGTGATCATATTTGCAATGGCCCAAAGCAGTACATGGAGGGCAGCTCGAGGAGATGACCCTCTTGTTTCTACCGCCACTCTCAGCTGTGAGTTCACTGCGTTATTTACAGGACTGTGTGCAAGCATTCAAATTAGCCGTTGCTCTTTTCTGGTGATTCCAGGTTTAAGCCTTCTTCTGTCGTTTTGACTTTGTGGCTGCCAGTGAAACGCGCCCTCGTGTTGTCATGTCCCTCGTCAATCCATTTAGCAAAATTTGAATTGCAGTGCCTTATGCAGAGTGGCGTGGTCTCTATGTATACAGCTCTAACCTGTTATGTCTTCCGCATTGTAAATGAGCACTGAGGACGACATACTTGTACTTGCTGCATTAAAGTATGAAGAGGGAAGGGGGTGAATTTTGGGGTGATTTCAGTGTACCGGCAATCAATTCCTTTCGCAATTTCAGCCATTTGGTTACACTAAAACTCCTGCAATGCCTGCCTTCACATTACTAGCATTCTTTGCATGTCAGGATGCTACGACTGGCTATGGACTAGCTTCTGCCATCTAACGAATCAGACAAAGAGCCGGTAATCTTTGGCTCAAATACGCCTCAAAACTGGACATGCACACATTTGAATGCATCGGAACTGCTGCTGGGCATCGAAATCCCAATTTTCCGGTGTTTCAATTCAAAAAGCACACCCTGTTAGAAACCATCACTTTTGTTGGCTTCCGTTCATTTTATCTTTGCGTTGACAATTTTCCCTTCCAACTTCTAAATCCACTGACGTACTCGAACATACATTTGCGTTAATGGCACGGGGAAGGCTGCAATGCTATGAAACTACTATAAGCTGCACTACTAAGTCAGCCTTCAACACACTCTCCGCACCTGTCTTTCATAAGGGAAGTCAGTCAACGCAAAGCACTACTGGAACGCAGTTGTTGCACTTGGTGGCATGCATGCGTGCACTTGGCACGGCTGACGACTGCAGACTCATAAACCTCTGGGCAGCTGGGCATAGGCCACCTAGCGAAACGTACCAACGGATTGACGCTAAATGGGACTGCTCGAATCGGGGCCGGCCATCTCTGGGTCTAATGTGTGTGATTAGTGAACTCGCAAATGCGCGTGAATAGACGGTGTATCTCGGTCACCATCTATTTAGCAGATTTCTCCACAAACGGGTGCTTATCAGACCACAGCACCAGATCTTATGAGCAAGACCGTAAGTGGCGAGTAAACGGTAAATGATTGCCACATGAAGTGCACATTGCTGAATGTCCAAAGGCAGCATCACCCCATGACGTCGTCAAGTCAGATTGTGTGGAATAGCACTATGGCACATTGTTGTGACAGGCATTTTCGGTAATAACCACGACAGATAAAAAGAGTAATTATGGGTTTAGCGAATTCCAGTGACAATCGAAAACACATCACATTTAGCTGGTCTTTTCTCGGAAGTCTTTGAGTTGCCACGCAGCTTGACCAAAGGCTGCGAGCTGGTTGATTCGCACATCAAGCATTTCAGGTACGGCACTAACTACATCAGCCGAACACAACTGTTGATCGGCCTTACCACACCTCATTGAAACATTTGTCGACGTGCTAAAGACACCTGTGCAGTTATTTGTGATTCTGTATTTTGAAAGCGATCACTTTCTACATATCAAGCTAGAGCCATTCACACCCTGCGCCATTCCTCCATTGCAAATTAAGGCCACCGTTAGATTGCCCGCACCAAATCGGGGCAATGTCATAATGTCATTGACCCATTGTCTGGGTGTCATTCGACCACAGAGCCCTGTCTTTCAGCATGATAGACTTGCAATGCTCCGCAAGCCAGTGATCAGGCAGATAGGCCACACTCGAAAACAGATGCAAGTCTAAACTGTAACATAGAATGCAATCGATCCCATAACTACAACCCTCTATCTGCATTGCAGGAGTATAATCTTATGCACATCGTTGGAGTGCAACGATGGACTGCAGCTTGCTACGCTAAAACACCTCCACAGCGGTGATTCGTCCAATAAAATTAGCTTTGATGGAAAGCGTGCAGGATAGACGACGATTTGGTAATTCTGAAAGGGAGTTCGGGGGCAGAGCCTTTCGTATCGAAGACTTAAAGTGCACGTTTCTAAAACGGTATTATCATGAATGCAGCCGCAGTCGTAACGTGGAGATTGCGACAAGCAGATGACGAAGCAGGTTTTTGAAATCGGAAACATGAGGTCAACTAATATTGGTCTTATCTGTTCGTATTCTTAAGGAGGAGCACTTGCGTATTGATGGTGAGAATGAACTATGCGGTTTTAGCTATCATATTAGCTGCACCTGGAAACTAGTATGACATGATCCCATCAGCTCACTCTTTGTTACTTTTGTTCACTACCGTTTCACCACTCACGTCTCTCAGGAAGCGAGCGACAAGGTGATGCATGAGGAAGGAATGCTCTCCTTAAGCCCACGCAGTCATCGGTGTGAGTAGCGTCTGCGCTGCTCACAGGTAAGGTTGAGCTTAAAGGAATGTTGTATGTTGCATGTGCTTAATTTGGTCTCGTGGAAACTTCAATATTTGACCTAAATGGGCTTAAATCAGTCTCGAAAGCCCAACGCGAACCGAACCACACTGGCTTATGTACTATTGATTCTCAGCTCCTAACATTCTCTTTCTCTTTCAAGCAAGACCGCTTTTCGTAGGAGAAGTTCATTTGAAGAGCTGCTGTTGGATGTAAAAGCTTGAAGCCACTCCAAAACCAGCTAGGCCTGGTAAACATACGAAAGCTATTAGTGTGTGAAAGCGAGTAATGTTGTGCATGTCCTCTGATAAACCGCTGCATTCGATCTAACATTGTACGGTGTCTACAGTGCAACATCCCACTCGCACTTGTGCTTTGGGGCAAACAGTCTTTGCAAGCAGGGACAATCATGTGCATCAGCCATGAATGCTGCGGCTTGCTCCGGCAATGACGTGAATGCGCCATTTCGAGATGAAGTGAAATTTAAATGACTTGCTGGATTTCAGGAGCATATGGAAAACATTAGCAACTTGACGGGCTGGCGTGATGAAGTCCAGTGGGGCTGGGCTTCTCTGACATATGTTGTCCCTTGGGTCTTTTGCATGCTTTGCATGTATCCGAGTAAGCGGATGATAGCTGGTTTCTGAAAATTGACGTGTCCATTCATTAAATTCACACCCCGCCCAACATTTGTTTAATAAGCAAGAACAAAGCATTATTTGAAGGTGCAAGGGACCATGCGCTGCTAGTACCAATAGCAATTTGCATAAGGAAACTATCAAAGCCAAGCTGCACTCCTTTGTTTCCGTGCTATCTTTGCGCACACTGCTCATTGGTGTTAGCCAAAGTTTGCACATTTGAAACCGGCCCAACAAGAGGCTGGTTACCACGCATCTAATCAATAGACCTACTCCTTTGAAGCCCATGATATCAACAGCCATTAGCGCACCACCACTTTATCACTGAAGAAGGTCAACTTTTGGAGGGCAGAGACAATGCTGTGGCCCATCGTCAGCGGTAGTGATGGTGCTTGCTGGAATGGGAATGTGTGGAGTATTTACTACAATGCGCTGACGAGCAGGATTATCTGAAACGGAAAAATTGCACGACGCCATCAAGTCGTGATGAGAGGTCGGTCATACGTCAATGAGTGTGCACCTTCGCCATCGTTGTGCCAATCTTATCTTATGGCACAGCACCCACTTTGGTTGCGTTAAAGATGTGCCGCATGCGTGCGCTCAGCAGAAGACGAGTTCTTCCATGCAACTCCGGATGGAACCTTTCACCAACAACGGATTGCTCCATTTACAATCAATGTAGCCATTGTAAAAAGGTCTGCTTTGTTGTGCTTTTCTACATTTTTACTTTGTAAAGTAAAATGTCAAGGCCTTCTTGACTGCCCATGACATGGTATCTGAAAGCGTTTCAAAAAAAAATCGTTTCGTTACATGGATGATTGTCAAGAATTGTGCAGTCGTTTCCCACTCTTTAGCCGGTTCAGCATGGCAGTGAACACTCCCTAAGGATTTGGTCGTGAGCTCATGCCCTTACTTCCATGCAGCTGATAGAATGCGTCTGCCACGTGGCACTAGGTCAGGCTAACATTGTTCTTGGTATAAGCACTTCACGTGGATACCATCCAATGCTGTTAGGGCAAAAAGGATGCCATTCATCGCCTAATACAGCCGACTGTGAGACCTTGTAAAGCACTGCTACCACTGTGCTGCACTTAGTGAGTGATGTAGCTGCATACGTATGCGCAGTGAGTGTCTCGCCTCACCTTCGTCATGCACGTCGATGAACAAGCAAATTTATTGTCACCCATGTAGGCACGCTCAATTATCACGTTCTTCTCTCCCTAAATAATCACCGATCCTAGTAATATGAAGATATCTGGTTGGCAAACACTTGCCTTGCATGTACACTGAGTGACCACCACGACTCAATTGCCAGACTAAAGCAGTAAGAGGTGTGGTGCAGTGGTGCAGCCTGCAGAGCATGCAACGACTTTCAGCATTAGCTGCTGATCTGACCAAACTCACAGTCGATTATAACACCTTCGCGCCATCAGCATCTTGCTCTTCCCACCCAAACAGGCGAAAAACTACTTTTCAAGCAACTCTAGCGCAGTCGACGTCAACGTGGCACTTGCGGTGAAAGTGAGGTGGAAATAACAAGAGCACAGTCATCGTGAACTCGTGTCTTTGTGGCTTGCTAACGTTCTTGCTACTGTCCTTTCGCGAACATTAATCAAAATGGCAACAAGGCCGTGCAGCGAATAAATACAAGCATGCACCCATGTGTACCCCAAAGTTGACAAATTTCTTCATGTGAATTCCTTAATGCTACAGGCCTGAGTAGAAGAAGCTGTGGTACCAAGTAGAAGTGTGTTACGCGCTGTCTGCCTGGGGTGTTACCTGTTCTGCATCAATAGGATAGGTAGTCGATAATGGTTTAAACTGCTCATCAGCTATCCATTGTAGTTTCCCTGTGTGGCATGCAAGTGAAGTAGCAACAAAGATTATAGACGCTTTGTTGGCTTTGATAGGCAAGTATAACATCGATAAGGTCTTCCTGGCTTGCCCAGACGAGTCGTTCGCTCATGCTAGAATGCCAAAAATAACTGTAGTAAAAGGCAGGAATAAGAGGCAGATTAATGGTGCCTCTGAATTCCAATTTGAAACGCATGAAGTGGGTTTTAATATACCAGACGGGGGAAGGATGCCGCTTGAGGGAACTCTATACCAGCTCTATAGCGGTCACGTCGGCACGTGCATGCTGATAACGTTAGTAGGTAAATAATAAAGCGCCTCAAAGGGGCTGCGCCAGACTTAAAAAAGAAGTATTATTATAACAGGTCTACTGGCCTCCTTTGCCAATTACGACCACCATTCCCGATGTATTGTTCATTACCAGTCAGTCTTTAATATCTCGATGATTACAATGAAAGCAAACTCGAGAGAACAATAACATGAACGTACTTTACTAAATAAGGCCTAGTTTTACGGTGGATGCTCTTCTACTCACGAAAGGATTTAGTCCGGCATTTCTGCTAAGGTTGCACCGTGAGGGTGAAAGGGTAAAATAGCGTTAAGTTAATTAAATTGCCTATGTCGCCCGACAAGGAATCGAATCAGGCAGGGACCCAGAGGCTTAGCTTAGCTTATTTTTTTGTCAGTGACGCGAGTAAAATGGACGCAGAAGTGTTCTGAGCTAATGGGTATAGCTGTTGTTTTAAAGAAGGTACTGCAAATGGCAGTGATGCCTTCTTCAGCATCAAATGGAATAGCTTGGTGAGGATGGTCTTCCATGGCTCACCCTCCACCGGGGCCACTGCATACCCATCAGCTCAACCACCATGATGACGTACGACGGCAACATGGATGTCAACCCCTTTGATAAGTTCGGGAATTTGTTATATCATTATTCGATGCGGAAAATGTGCCAGTAATAATGCTCTCTGGCAAGAATTTGGTGAGCAAATAAGATACACCGAACCCTAGAACCGATGTGCATCCAGTCTGCCTGCAAATTAAAGGCGGAAGGTGCTAATCAGTTATGAAATTATCGGTATCTAGGTGATTGCGATCTAAACTCAACAGCTTTTTACGCCTACCTGAATATTCTGCCCATTGATTTGCAAAAGGGATTCAACCACAAAGCGTGATGTGGTAATCTGTAATCCAAGCGAGGACTACAGAGTTTCAATAATAATTGCATTGGGATTACATTATCTCTTTTTTCACACCTACTTTACACCATTGGACGGGAAAATGAGCTGGAGGAAGGCATCACTTGTTGAATATGTATCAGGGAACTGTTGCCCATTCCTCGCTCGAATGCTTTTCCCATTAAACTACATCTGATTGTGAATCCGCATAAATTGGTTAACGTGTGACTATCAAATTGCCATTTTAGGTGGCAGAACTTCTTCTAAAATACAATTTGGTTTTCGTTATAGAGTATGGATTGCTTAAGACCTCTGTAGAATCCTCGACCTGGATGACATTGCATATAAGTGCTGCAATCTGGGTTGGGTGAAAATGTCCGGAATAATTAAAAACTGACGGGGTCAAATTTGGCCCAGTGCTTATATAAGTTGATGTGATACTCAGCTTAATGCAAATCCGACATTAAAAAGATTCCACGGAAGCAAATACAACATGCAGTATAGCTTCGCGTTTGAGGCTAGTTTTTGTGGATGAGTAAAATGAGGGAACAGAAATAATGCCGACAAGAAGCCTTAGGTAAAACTGACTCCCTTTTAGCTTTCAGATGCAGAATCGGACATCAGAACCCATTAATGTACCATCACCTCAGCTTTGGAGCAGCACAGACACTACTGCGTTCACTGACTAGCAATAATGGTGGTGAGCATTAAAATAAAACAATTTTGAGCTGCAAAGGACAAATTTTATTGCAAATTTGTGTTAGTCGTAGTTGCGTTTTGAAGATGTTTGAAGTACAATGCATTGATCAGTGGCAAACGCCTACAGAAAGGAAATTAGTCTGAGGCTGGTGAGCCAAACAGGGTTATCGCAAATGAGAAGAACTCAACACAGGCGATGTCCTTCCACTGCGCAGCTCAGCAGTTAGTTCTGTGTGCACTGACCCCAGATGTCAAAATTCTGCTTTCTATATGCCTCTTTGACGCATTAAGGTGTGTGAAATTATGCTGGAGGAGACTCTACTACGAGAGGTACAGTCACAATCATCTGTAAACGGGATCACTGGCAAGTTCGGAAGCAGCGTTGACTTTCCTCACAAATGGGTTGAAGTCTATATTTCTTGCGCTTGTCTCTTCCAAGTGCCAAGAATATGGCTGCACGGCTTGAGTATGCTAAGTCGGTACCGTGCGTGCTGTGAGGATGGATGCCATAGACTCAATGCACCATTCTTTGCTCGTTTTCCTTCCCTGCACTTTGCACTTCATAATTCTAATGAATGCTATTGCTAAAAGGTATTAGGATGGAGAAGATTATGACTATTCTCTGCCCCTAGAACTGATACCATCTAGAACTGTGCATCACGGAACAGGTGGCTTGCTGGTTAGGGGTTCAGCTATCCGAAATGCTTTTTTTCTTTATGGATAGTGGAACTTGCGATGCCAATCAAGCAGGAGGATTGGTTCATGTTTGCTTGCGCGGATGGGGTTGTCCTAGTAGCTCCTGAGTAAGATAGGTTAGAAGCCTAAGTGTCTTCGTACGATGCCGGTAACTCGTCGTATGTCCTCGTCTGGTAGCAGTTATACCCTTAAACATTGAAGTGAGTGATGTCGCATTAGCTAGAAATGATCATGGGTACTCTCAAATTGAGCCAGGCGGTTAGCTTGCATGCTTATTGGCGAATGGATGTGTGGGATGTGGCTTGAATCGTGTCCAAATTTTGGTATTACAGTTGTGCACACTTCGTGAACACCTTCGATACACCAAACAAATTGTAATTGTGATACTTAATCCTCCCATTTGTTGCACGCCATCAGATGCTATGCGCACCACCGAGGCCTTAGAGGCCTAACTGTACAGCTTAACTTTATAATTAGTGACTGGATTTCCATGCACCTTTAGCGGCACTTCAATCCGACGAATTTTACCGCCCGAAAACAAAGTGACTCCTTTCAGTGCCTCGTGTTTGCATAGATTTTGCCTCGGCTGTTGTTGTGAGGTCGTCCTCCGTAAGCCGAAGGTATCGGCCTCCCTCCCTGACTGGGAGTAAAGGGCCAGTGATTTCTATGCATTCTCTTCACCAAGAAACGTTTAAGCATGAGTTGGAGCGATAAAATTGCTTAAAAGCCTTATAACACCTTTAAAGCGGTCTATAATTGCCATTCAATCTCCGGGAACCACAGACCCCGCTCCATTGACTGGTGGCGGCATTGTCCTCATTTGCTTTCTACGGTCTTTGATAACTGACATCTCATCTGAACGAATGCCTTAGGGATTGGCTGAGCAGTGCAGCAGTTGGTACTCTTTTTAATTTTAGGCCTATTGCATTATCCACCTATGCGTGTGGGCCGAAGTTGAGAGGGCCACTTTGATGGATCGCTCATTGTTTAGAGAATGAGTTGATAATTGCGGATAGCATCATTTAGTAAATTATGGCAGCGGTGCTGCAGAGCTGCCAAAAATTAAGTTGGATTCATGAAATTTGTTTACTTCCCCGAATGCTGTCTCATCCATCTCCGCCCATGCCACGCATAATTGTCAGCATTCCCGTTTTGCACCTAACGTAGTAATGCAGTTTTACCTTTGTTTCGATCCTTGTGAGTTATAAATATTTGCTTGTGAATAGGCGTCTCCTTCAATACGGTGTTCAGCGGACGTAGACTGCTGCCATTCTTCCTTGCAAAAGCAATTATAAGTGTCTATGGTGGCTCTTCAGAGCATTCCTTTTAACTGATAATGCCTTTCCTTTGGCGGTGTAGTGGTATGCATCTGGATGACCACTGATCAGCTCTGCATTCGCCATCGTCCATCGAATCCACATTATTCGCCTGTTTTTCTCTTTGATTTATTGCTCCAAGGCCGCATTCGCATGCTTGACTAGCAGCTCCCGAATTGGTTCCTTTTGACGTCAGTGAAGTGAGTAGGGTGGCACGGAAATGGCATGCACATACCACGCTTTGATACAACTGGTTTAAGCCATCGAGCATGGTAGTCAAGATCGGATGGGTAGGAGGACCTATGGCAGCTACGACTCTTGCTGCAGTTCAACTCTTCGAGTGCGTCTTCTAGGCGTTACGAAGGCAAATTCACTACCTATGGATATCAGCTACTACTAATGGGACTTAAATAATGCCATTCATTGCCCAACAAAGCGGACTGTGCGGTCAATTCCTACCCACAAAGACTTCTCCTATGCTGCCCTAGGTAGTCACGATGCCGCGTTTCACGACTTCACACTTCACAGGATGATTGAAAAGAGATAGAGTGAAATGTTACTTGTTTTCAATATCTGCATCCGTACAAATGAAGAATTCGTATTCACATACCAAGTTCCACATTCATTCTGGCCTTTCTGTTATCATTCCAAAGACCTTCCTATTCATCTGTTCATCGACTTCCACACAGTCAGCCTCTGTTATTCTGAAATTTCTCAAAAGCTTTGCTTCTCCAAGCCGTGGTGCGTTATTTGTGATTGTGGGTTGAAGATGAAGTTATGTTGCGTTCCTTACTGCCATTTTTCCACTCGGCTTTCCACCAGTCTCTTCGCAATTCATCGTATTGCTTACCTCGCCCCTTATTCCCTCATTAGCTAGCACCACACGGACCTGATCAGCAGCGATGTCAATGATGCTTTGCCTCCTTGGAGTCTTGCTCGTTTCCAGATTTGTGAAATTTTTCTCGTACATCACCTTAAAACCGGTCCCTCAACAGGTTCGTTCCCATTTACAACAACGGCGTCTCGCAGACATCAGATATGTTCACCTTTGTGTGACTCATTATCTTTTCTACCTGACCAGCGTCATACTGGAGAGGTCTGTCCACGCGGGCTGCAAAATTGCATTTACGATTGACGCACCGGGGTCGATTACCTCATACAACGACCCATTTACTGCACCCATAAGCTAAATCAAAATCAAAGTCGTCCTTCCATCTCCAACACCTGTCTCTGACAACTGACCGTCCTTCGTCGGCTATCAACTCCTCTCACTAAATCGTGAAGTTTTACAGGGGAAGCATCCGCCACTTGGAAGTCCATGTCATCAGCGCGAGGAATCTTCACATTTCCTCGAAGTGCATCTTGATTCAAATATGACGGTCAACTAACTTACAGTTAAGGACACAGATCGGACAAAACTGATGATGAATTCACCTTTGCGTTCAGTATTATGCGGTTGCGATGGCGATAAGCGCTATACAATGTCGCCATTTCTGAGCTCAGTTTGCATTGCGTCCATTCAGTGCTTTCGACATTGGCTAAAGATATTTTGCTTGACCTTTATTTGTCCGCTGAGTGCTTCTGCTGGCGTCACACAGAGACTTTTGCTTGCCTCCGTCGTAGATGCAGGCATATGCAGCATATGCTAATGGCGCCACTCAAAGAGTGCCATGAATTTGTTGCTAAGGGGGACAGACGAGGCCTGAATTATTTGTCCAATCGCAGGATTAGCTAGAACTTGCCGATTCTGCATCAAGCCTAGCAATGTGGAAGAATAAGGCCAAATCGACCAGGCGACCAACGGCATGGCATGCAGGCCTTTTGTGCTGCGCCATTCGGAGGGATCAGAGGGCGCGCCATCACCGTCCCCCTCGGGCACTTCTTCGATCGCCTTAAGTACGATTAAACGCTCGAACCCTCCCTGCACAAAGCATGTTTGTGGTACATGCTTCATGCAAGTGGGTTGACTCGCCGTCCCTAATAAGTGCCAATTTCAGACAGGTCTAGTACCTCGCCATGGCAAGTACCAAACAAAATTACCCCCATCCGACCTGATTGACACCTATTACTGCTTGATCTATTCCGTTACATCCTTCAGTCAGTAAATTTTACCTGCACTGTACCGAATAGTTCCTTGAAGCCATAAAACATAGGATTTTCTTTTAAGCAACGGTTTCATGTAGTGACGCTCCACTTATCGAGTGCTGATTCTCAGGAATCTTTTGTTTTTAACTTAACCTTCACTTGTGGTCAGATAACAGCCCAAAAAAGCACGCAAGGACAAGTGCAACAGTCGCCGTCAAATATGCAGCTGAAGTCAATGATCCAACGATAAGCTTTCGATCAAAAATAGTGCCATTCACTTTTATGCGTGGTGAAATTCTGATGAGTAGCTAATGTCCATCATGCTTGCGCCAGTTTTCGAAGCAGTGTGGAGTTGGATCGCTAAAAGCCTACCCAATGGGAACTCGTGAATTACGCATGACACAGAGACAGCCGTCTGTTTTGCTCCAGGTTCTCTAGCCAAGCGTTTTGCTTGCCCTGTCACTTTTACTACTCGTGACCATGGCTTTTGGGATAAAACCTCGTCTTCTACTCCTTGCCCTTCCCTTGCATTCATACTCTGCGTTTAAATGCAACAGATTTGGATTCCTATGCCACATAATTTATCTGGCAAAATCGTAGAATCGGCAAAGACGAAAGGCAGGACAGCTTGGCGACACCAGCTGTTTTATTGTCCTTATTCCTCTTGATGACTTCCAACCGCAATGATGGATGCTTGAACCAGAATAATTCACTGGCCGCTACACTGCGTTCATCAACGACGATAACATGAACACGGCTATGCACATGAATGCCAACGATGATGCCGAAGAGGATGCAAAGTTAAAGCCACAGCATAAAACATGAGGAGACGTCGAGACTGGTAGAAAAACATGGTGACAAATGCAATAGCTGTGACAAAAGAGCGAGCGATTACAGGGAAGTTATGGCACCTCCAACTGCACCTACATATCCGCCCACTAAAGTCACTATTACGAACTTAGCGGATACGTCCAAGTACATTCGTATGAGATCTTATTTATCATTCAGTCGACATTTATGAGCGTGTGAATTAAAGTGCAGCCCGGCTCTTGCAAAATTACAAGAGAAAAATTACATGAGAAAATCCCATCGTTTGCATTTAATGTCGTGTGTTGGACGAGTGCATGTTGATGAAGGAAGGAGTGAAGTAGTTGCTGCATTCGCCTCCATTCTACGTTTCCTCTCTTAAGAGAGTGGGGCACTCTTCCCGTGTGAGTAGTCCTAGAGAAGTTGAATTGCGTGAGGTATAGCGCGAGTGATGGAGGGGGGCATTACCAGTGACCGTGGGATTACAAAGAGGGTGGAGGCATAGTGACTGAGCTCAGATGCGAAACTAAGTTACAGCTCACATGTTCAGCATAGCAGTCGCGCATATCCTAATATCTTGTTGCGCCTACCTCCGCTGTAATAGGATGGGCATGCTGAGAAAAATTGCTGCATAAAGCTGGGGTAATGAGAACCATTATGGCGTCCTCCCACCTGACCTCAAGTCGAAGCAAACAAGTGTGGGAATGTGGGTTGTGGCAACAACCGATTGTTGGCGAGGGATAGCGACCACTGGAATAGAAATTCGGTGTTTTCTTGATGCGCATCACTGATGGCACACACTGAGGTACAAAGCCCATGGTTCACCTGACTTGTGTTGACATTTGATGGTTTGTAGTGCACCACAGGATACTGGCAAGTAAATAATGCGAACAATGGTGAACCAGAGCAGAGATAACGCGTTGTAGCCACCATTTGAAGCTACTAATGGAAGGCCTGTAAAGAAGTCTGTGTTTACAGACGGAGTTCAGGGAGAGCGACTCTCGTACTGGCAACGTCTGTTCGCTTCACATGCTTTCACTTGACATTTTTTCTTGTGGGCTGCTAATTTCTCTGTCTCAAAGGTCACCTTAAGTTTATTGACACTTCAACAGCTATAACCATGGTCTAAAAGAAGTGAGGACCAAAGTTTAGCTTCTCCATAGCTCAGTTCCAATGACCAGCAAACCCTACTAATATATGGCAGCAGAGGGTCAGTATGGCAGGCGGCATCATTCTGACCTACATGGCTGAGTGAAGGAGGCACGATGATCGCATGCTTGTCTGGCTAGTGGACCTCCTCAATGGCGCACACCCGTGCTCATGGCATAATGCATTGATAAGCGATGCTCGGAGGATGATGCCAAACATTCCACTGGAAAAGAGTGACAGCCTTTAAGCCAACCCTGATCGGATGTCTCTGCAGATTGCTGTTTCGAGCAAGACTCGGGTCGTCTTGTCATTCTCATCATCCTTATATTAAATCGCATCAACATTTGCTTGATTAACACATTTTGATCCATCACAGTTGCGAACTGCCTTCCCGTTACTACTCCTGACGATGACGCCAAAGAACAATTGAAGGACTGGCCAAGTACATGGCTTGGCAACTCAGCTGGTGATATCGCTGACAGCCACTGCGTTTAGGTGAGAGTTCAATTCGACTAGCTTCTACTCCTTATCATCATTTAAAAGACCTAATTCAATTGCTTGGATTAAGAGGCAGATGCATTCGCAAATGTCGATGAGCACTGAAAATATGGAGAAAAACACCCATCTGCTTAGCGGTTACGGCGTCCTTCATCTATCAAATTGACAAGTTCGTCCAATTGAATGCGCTGAATGGGATTGCTTTAAGCATAGTCAAAATCCACGCACTGAAGTGTGCTTTGTAACCAGCATTCCCATCAGGTCTTTGCTCATCCTAAGAATAAAACTAAGCAAAACATTTTATTGAATGCGATTCAGTAGTATAATCATTACAATCCAGTGTGACGGTGATAAATGCGTCAGGAATATCAACAAAACAATGATCATGAGCCACTGCGATTGCGGCTGATGGAATTGAGAGCTTGAAAGCCCAATCAGCGGTGCTGTTAGTGGTGAAAGTCGCCGCGTGGTCTTTTGAGCCACACTTGGTCACAACTCAAGGGTACCATCCTGCCACCGTGCTGCCAAGTCTTGACTGCTCCAGAAAGCTTATACTTCGACTACCTGAATTCACAAACAAACCCGTCCGGTTGTGAGTCTTTCACATCAGCTGCAACTGCCTCAGTGCCACTTTTGGTTCCCGCAAGCCAGCGACGACGTGGCATGGATTTTGTGCAATGCTTTCCAAAGGTGGAGCATAAACCTAAAGATAGCTCTTGCCTCTGAGCCTATCTTCACTCCGTTTTCATTTAGCCGTTCCTGCGGCAAGCCCATTACTAACTCTGTAAAACCAGTGACTATCAAAGTCGGTTTCCTATCTCTCGCACCTGTCCCAAGTGGGCAGCGGGCTTTCCGCATTAACAGTGCATGCAATTCCTCACAAAGTTATCCTACAATTAAGGAATTTACCCCCGCTACCGATCACGCGCCACCACCAGTTGGCGTGGGGCACACATAGAAGTGTTTGGGGTAAGGCGAAGTGCAGTGGTGGGTTCAGGTTGTTTCGGAGGATGAACACGTTTTCCACTAATCAGGCCAGGCTTAAAACTTAAGAAGCGATAGCACGCATTGATAAAGGTAGAGGTCGCCGCGCGCCTTCCGGGCCATCCTACACCCACCATTCACAGGCGCGATCCCGCCACTGCACCACGTGGGGGCTTTTGGCTGCTGGGTTTCCCCCCTGGCCCGGTCCGCCCCTCCTTAGGCGACCTGGAGGCCACAGCCCTCCGGCATGATCTCCATATCGACGCCGTGCTTGGCGTGGACGCCCGATCCACATGCGCGGGAGCAGCATGGAACTCCCGGCGGCGGCGACTTCCGCCACCCGGCCTCCAAGTAGCTGGATTACAGGCGCACGCCACAACGCCCAGCCGCTCGCTAACGCACACGCACATACATTAACAATTTGTATTAACTGCAACCACTACGCGCGCTTTAATTCGCGTGCTATTCATAAACGTTTGAGCGGGCTGACGCATCATAGCTTAGCCGCGCGTGGAATATGCACGGCGGCCAACAGCGAAGAGGGCCTTCACATGACACTATGTGCTCCATCAGTTGTTCACAAGGATTGATCAAAGTTCTCGTGTTTGCTGCATTCTTGCCTTGCCTTAAAGGGGAAGTGACGAAAATTTAGTGTTGTTCAATGCTTTCCTTCATGTCACCAAAATAAACTGTGCTGACTTCTCACTTTATTACTGACAATGTGCGCTTTTAGCTGCGTTGAGGGAGCTCAAACAAGTATGCTGATGCTGTGATGATTTCATTCAGAGCTGAAGTGTGTGTGATAGTGCACTGATTGGGCTGTGGAATAGGCGCTTAAAATCGGTACCCAATCGAAGCGCATCCAAACCAGCACTCACCATTATGCACTTCAAACCTTCTCACGTGCGAAACATTCCACCGGAATTTGGCTAACGCCAAGATACTTGATTGCAAAGCGGCCACTGCATCGCTGATGTCGTGCTTCAAGCATTTGGACTAGTCCTTATTCCCAACACCCGCTTCCGGTGGTAGTTTAATGTTCCGATGCATTCAAAATTGAATGCTGGATGCTGAACCCGCAACCGCACAGAGTTTTAAGCCTCGAAACATTTTTTTCTGCACGGCTTACAGACCAGCAACTCATTTTTACGCTTCGCAAGCAGACTAGTAATTCTGTTGCAAATTAGAAAAAGAATAGCGGCACTCGTTGGCTTCGGTGGAGCTGTCACTGCAGCGCCCCCAGCATCCCTAAAAAACGGAGAGAAGGCTAGGTGTAGGTCACAATACTTGTATTCTGGACGAAAAGGAGGGGAGCTGCTGGCATGGCCGACAGGCCAGCCCATGCAGCTAGGTTCAAGGTGGCGGCCACTAATGTGTCGGACCAACCAACAGTCCAAACAAACAAAACACTACAGTCACCTACTGCGCACGAGGTTTTAATTTTCTTTCCCCTCACCCACCAAGAGAACATATAAAAAGACAGTATCTTATAAGGTGAATGAGGAGGTGGCGCGTTTCCATTTATCCCCAGTGCCTTCTGCCTTATGCTTTGAACGAATGGCTAAGAGATGAAAGATTTCACTGCAAGCGCGGGATAGCAGTACCAACCTTTCCCTTTATTAGAGCATAACGCTTGAACATAATTTCGTCGAAATAAATTCAGTGATTCCTAGTGGTGCTTGATTCACTACTTAACTGCTCCTAATCGTTATCGATGTAAATAAATTTGTCTGCACTTCAGCTTTCATGATGAATTGCATTCGCTTTCCGTATACTTGTAACAAGCATTAAAGCTTTTGTGCCAATGCTGAGCTAGACGATGCTTATCTGTATTCCTGCATTCATGGGAAAAGGCAAATAGTTGTGCAACAACATTTGCTCCATTTTGGCAGTTTCAAGGTCACGTGCGCACTTAGTATATTGTCTGTCGGGGTGAGAGGTACGTTGGGTGTCAGAATGGCGGCGATTTTCCGGCTCAATTGGCTCCGTTGGCTCTATCTGCCTATTTGCTGGTTCGCTGAGCATTGCTCCCCTAGCTTTTAGCTTGCTCCTGCAGTTTCGAGGGTACTTGTTGGATCGAGTATTCGTTGGAGCAGATGATGAGTGGATGCAAATACTGAGTTCTGCGGCGTGAATGGAGGCGATTGCATGCAGGGAGCAGCATACTAACTACGTTTCGTCCCCGTCCTCAAGGCGCAGGTGTTTGATTGCAGTTGTGGCTCGGCTGAAGGACGTTTTAGTGATCAGCGTTCTTTAATGAAATGGTGCGGAAACTGTTGGAGATAAGCGGAGTAGGATGTGAGCGGTGCCGCGGCATGAAAAGGCCATGTGGATGGGTGAGGGTTGTGGATAAGTAGGGGAAGAAACTCACCAATTCACAGGTGCGTACAAGTGCATATTTATGTGCATTTGAAAAGCCTTCATTTGCACGTACTACTTATTTGCTGTTTATCACTTTGGTAGAGTATGACGGCTGACCTCGGGGTGTAGTCGTTTGCATCGGCTGCAGTCACTGTTTGCCGAATGAGGATCTGACGCCAGTGTAGAAGTAGCTGTTCTTCTTCCTTCTCATCTTCCGCTTGCTCCACTTATTTGCTGCCGTAATTTGCGCAGGTACTTGCACCCAGCACTGATACCTGTTAATTACCGGTAGTTCTGCATTTCGTGGCCATTGCTATCTGTTTATGCCATTGACTGAATTTATCCACTTTGAGCGTCATGCGTTGGTGTTCCGTGCCGAATGCGAGATGGTGCACGCTCGTTGGTTACTTGCATTGGCATTGCGGCAGTGCTGTACATGTTCTTTAGGTAGTTTGGTTGGTATTTAATGTACTGAATGTTGACAGGTATGATAGAGCGATTTGCGTGATGCCACGTGTGAGCATCTGCAGTGTACTGTAAGCGCTGCCTCCAAATAAGTGCACTTCTTTTCTAGCCAGCACGGTATCACAGACACTGCGCACACTTGTAATGGAGGAGTATACTCAAATCAATCAGCTTGTGGTTGGAAAAGCTGGCTGATGCTCTACGTTCTCGCACCGTTTTGGGGACTAGAGGAGGAGCGTAATAGTGATTCGGTGCGCATTTTAGGTGTACTTGGGTTTCCTTGTTATAAAGCAGTTCCTTTGATCCCCCACGCTGATGCTAGTTTAATTGTGAGCGAGCGAAAAGGTGGAGAATGGGGCGCGACCTTGAATGAACTTGGTAGTTTGGTGTTCTCTGGCCTTAAACCACGAAACTGTGCGCACGTAGTCATTTTCGCAGCAGCATACTGGGATGCCTGCCTCCGAAACCCTGATGATGCAGTGTTCATTGGGAACGCAATGTCAGGGCGGTGACGTTGAAGGAGACGCGCTGATTGCTTGGTGCATTAGCCTCGGGTTGGTCCCTGGGGTGGGTTAAGCTGCTTAGCTTCAGGGCTAACATTTGGCTGAGGGCTTGTTTTAGAGGGGCAAGATTGCAGATTTGGTGTCTCTTAGGCGAGCTGAACCCTTTGCGAGATTCTAGTAAGCAATGTTCTTATCAAGCATCCTCGATGAGGGTGGTGGGGAGACTGTGATGGTTTGTCCTCCGCTTTCGCGATGGAGTGCGAAAGAACTTATGGTTATTTGGTTTGTGATGTCTTCCCTTATGGCACTGTTTCTTGCTGGTTTTATTCGTTTTTGTAGTTTCCTCGAGTGTGTAAAAGTTATCGGAAAAAGGCTAAAGGTGCCTGGTTGAATAGACGGGGTCTCCTGCCTTTCGTCAGCTGGCGAAGAGTGGAGATCATTTCATCGGGCAGCTTATGATGATGGGTTAGGGTTCTGCGTTTCGAATGTAGCCATGACGGTAAAATTAAGATAATTCGTTTTCCTTCAAAGCGTTCCTGCTAGAAATCGCCATTTTGCTTTGTTTTATTTGATTCTTGAAGGTCTTCCTCGTTTGTGTTAACTGTTACGTTTGGGAAGATATGCAGGAGGATGCAGGTGTTTTGTTGTAGTTATAGGGTTGGCAGGTAGCAGGGTTTGAAGGTAGCTGCACAATTGTTGTTCCTGTGTCGGCGATTGTTTCATCACTAGGTCGAAATTGTTGTAATTCTCTTCATTTTTTTTCAAGAAGACGATGTAACTGGTTTTGTCGATCAGACCTCACGTTGTGTTGTCGAATTGCTTTCCTGTACTTCCTTTGCCTTGGGCATCGAAGTGCTTGTCACACCTAAATTGGAGGAGTTGATAGGCAGACATTACGCACTTCGTCGAAGTCCGTGGGTGGGTTCTCGATGCATGTTATTTTTCCCCCCAAAGAAGCTCTCCATTTTCACTGCCACTTACGACCTCGTTTTATGAGGGGGTGGTGTTTTGGGTCATGGGCAGGTTTGGCATGTAGGTTGTGTTTTCCAGTCTCTGTGTCCACATCATAATGGCCGAAGTTTGTCTTCATGTGCGGCAGTAAGACGAGGTGTTGTGGTCTGCATTTCATTAGTGCAAGTTGCTCGGTATGTTTGATCTTGGTTGGAATCCAGTTGGCGACGACCAGATTGCATCAAGTGCGTAGGGTGATGTCGCATCACCTCAGTTTTTAAACTGTAGAGAAGAGGATGCTTCACAGCAGGCGCATTTGAAGGCATTGCGCAGATGTGCAGCGGATGTAATGGACGAGGTGGAGGGATATTGTGGTCTGCTTGAGCTGAATGGGCCCTTCGCGTGTTGCTCAGACTAATCCCAAAATACATGAAAGGTTAGCTGTAGATGTCCTTGAGATTGTAGGGAGTTTTGAGCTTCTGCCTTGCACAGCTTTGCGTCAGACCAGATTGCGT
>CM043737.1:13793798-13847256 GCA_023968675.1 Taenia pisiformis | reverse complement strand
CACAATGCAAGACTTATAATTTCACATGGTGAGATCTACTCGCGAGAAATCTCCACGCTGTAATGCAGGGTGAGGACGAAGTGGTGGTGAATACTGCTTTGCCCTCATTCGCATCGCCCAATTCTCCGGTAATAGTTCTCAAGTGAAGTCATGAAATCGTTATGCCTCTTCGGAGTCGCGAACAAGCCATAGCATGTAGAAGGTTCGCGACTACGCGCGTGGAAGGATTAAATAGGCGCACCCAACAGATCCTGTCACCAGACGGAGGTAAAAACCAAAGACTGAAGAAGCCCTGGTAGTCAGATGGCACACAAAAACTAACAAACCTCCAGGATGCAATGCAAGCTCAGTAATACATCAATAAAAGTTGCATCCCCCAGCGAAGTAGGCAAATAAATGACTCACCTTTGAGAGGCCAAGCAGAAGAAACAGAAACATAAAAGCAATGCCTACATTAGTTTCATGCTGTTAAAATGTCAATCTTAGTAAAAGGAGTGTGCCATTGTGAGTAGCAAACAGATAAATAAAAAATCGACCTCGAAAACTGGAGTAAGGTGCAAAGCAAGGCAAAGTACAACCCAATCCACTTGTTGAGATAAAAAAAACAAAAGAGCAAAAAGACATCCTTTGAGAATATAATACAACTTTCTATTCACCGCCGGATACAAATTTGTACAACTTGTCACATGCGCACACAGTAAAGGAGAAAGTACAATGGGTTTAATAACCGAAGCATTTGTCTCTCCAGGCCTACACAAACGTGGAATGTGAGCGAAGCTTTGTCACCTGTTTTCACTGGTCTCTAACCGGTTGACAGAGCTATAGGGTTGCTAGCAACCGTGGCGGCTGTCGTAGCAACAGCGGTGGTGGCAGTGATTGCCTCCTCCTCCTCCGTTTCCAATGCTTTCGGTAAAATCGGTAAGACGGAGAAGAATAGCTTCATCGGCCTTGGCTCGCCACCAATATAGCCGTTTCGTTTCGCGCGCGCACCCACGAGTGTGTGCAGGAATATATACACACCAGGTCTGAGAGCGTGAATTCTGATGTGAACCGCTCTCCTCCATTTACACTACTGTTCTCAGCGAAAAAAAACTCCACTGAGTGCTGAGTCGATGGAAGGTCGAATTTAAGGCGAACCAGCTTCTCTAGATGGCCCACGGTGAGGGCGGGAGGGCAGAAGGTAAGTAGTCGACTGGACGCTTGGCGGTGGCGTCGGACCACATCGATCGCGCCACAGACATAGCTCAATACTTACGCGCTCCTCCTCTTTCTCTACATACGCATTCAGGCTAATATCACGTTTTCTCAGGGCTTAGAAGGCCACGATCCTCTGGGCGAAGGGCTAGTAAGAATGAGGAAAAAAAAATCAAAACATCTACCCAAACTTGGAGCAAGAATGCATGTATATTTGTTGCTTAAGCTTATGATAACGCTTCGCACCAAATCTTGAAGCAAATGCATACGTTGAGTACCGAATGAACAGATCACAGAAAGTGAAAACCAGTTGCCAGACCCGAATGAATAAACTACTAGCGTTGGGGTTGCTGATCATGTTATGGGCCAAAAGAAGACGAACACCATACCACTTTTACATTCATGGATTCATCCATGTATACCGCCGCGAAAACGCATCACATGATGCATTCTGTAGTTTCAGGAAAACATAATAAAACGGACTCGCAAAATATGTATTTAATCAAGGACGCCGATGCTTTGTATTTAGCCATACCACCCTTTCCGCTCTCCATACCGATGATACTGAAAGTCCACTGTTGCCGTCAATAGATCAAAGGTATTTAATTTCTTACTCATTAGTGATAAAATCAGACTCAGACCAGTAAGTTTGATAACATACAGAAGCAGTCGAAGCGCTACGCTGACAAACGGTAAGCCCATTCCTAGGAAATGGTCATCAATTCCCATTTCAATGAGAACATGACCAACTTTAATACTACAAGGGCAAAAAACAACTGTGGATGTCCAGAGCTGCAAATAACAAGGGATAGATTAGGAGCGCAATTTAAAGACTGGGATGTCAAGTTCTGCAGCAACAGCCAGCGACAGTACACACTGAAGAACTGGCGAGTCCCGCATTTTGCAAGAGGCTAAGAGGTAACTCAACCTTGTAGGCAGTCTATTGCATTGCAGTGCAAATTCCGTTTAGCATATGCAATGTCTGCGGTGCAGAACATATTTCTGCCCCCAGCCAAACACAGCAAAAGGCAGGCTTCGTGGATAGAATCACGGTTAAACTTGAAACCCTTGTCGTGACAATGAAAACTACATCGAAGTCGCCATTTCTGTTCCACGCCTCATTCCCATTCAATTAAATACTGATGTGAGTGCAGCATCAGAAAAAAACAATCGAAGAGAACGTCAGAGCCACCACTTGAAGGAGTAGGTGATTAAGCAACATCGAGCCATGTCAAACCTTCTAGTTTCTCCAAGTTCGATCACCACATAGGCCGCGTGAGATTGTTCATACCGCCTATGCTACTCATCTCCCAGGTCTTTGATTGTCCTTTTAGCTCAAAAGTAACAACGAAGTAAAAAGTTCAAGGCAGCTCCAAATTCCATTTCCAAAATTGAAAAAAAGGTTTTTGAGTGACTGGAACGGCAGAAGTGCTGAGGACTCCCAACGATAAAAGCTGCAAGGTACTGTGAATAGGGCATCACGACATGAGAAAAGGCAACCAAGTGGCTCTCTCAAGCTCCACGTCCACTGCTCGGCAAAATCCAAATTTTAGTCCCTCTCAAACCGTATTTTCTTACTGCAAAAACGAGAATTTTACGATAATGCTGTCCATGAAAGTGCTATCTAAGCAATCGTGAAGCGCCTTTTTATGCGTGAATAACAAAGACACTTAATTTTTGAAGAAAAATTACCAAGATTCTTAGGTAAAATGTGCGCCGAAACGTTGTCACTGAAATGCCAAACTGGGACTCAAAGGACTAAGGTGCGTTGCAAATACCCTACAGAATTCACAAAGGTAAACCACTATAAAATGCAATGACTGGTCAAGCTTTCCCCTTAGGTATGGGGAATGTCGAGACATCACCTGTTTCCCAACTAAAGGAAGACAATTAAAGTGCCGATGCTCCTTGATTACAAAGTTAACATGAGGGAGCTAATGGAATAATAACTCAAAAGTTACATATGTTATGCAAGCACCAATCACCTAGTGGATTAATGCCCTGGTAAAAACTACAGCGTAACTTACAATTGTAGAAATCTCTTCTTGAAGCCATTTCGCGGTCGAACACCTTGGGCAGCAGCTTATACACTATTGCTTGCATGGCATAGTCCGAGCGAATAGCGCACTGGGGACGTGTTTTGTGAAGAAGGGTATCACAAACAGGGCATGTGTTATGGTTGTCAAGGTAGTTTATAATGCAAGTTTTACAAAAGGAATGTAAACATTCAACGACCGTAGTAGCATCGATGATGTAGCCTTTGCAGAGATGACAGGTAAGTAGATGATTAAGCTCCACAACCGGGATATGCGTCACCTTGTCCATGGCTCAAAATACTGAGGTAAGAATGGAGGCAGCATTCATTAAAAAATTTACCGAAGGTAGAACACAACAAAAAGTATTGCTGAAATCGAAATCGACTTCCGTAGGACTAGAGTCTTGAGAAACTACAGACGCCTTAGCACAAAATCGTATTAAAGACGGGAGGGCACATGACTATGTATACGACCCCACGCCTTTTTATATGACCCGGCTAATTTGGAAAAGACTTAAACAAAATCATTTAACTACTAAAAATTGAATCAGAATTTAAAACAACCTCATTGCAAAACTAAATAAAAAAATATCTTAAATAAATTGCAAATGCTTAGCTTTGCATTACAACATAGCAAATGAAAATGGTTTTACTAATACATGGCTTTTATCATTCCTACAGCTGCACACAGGCCATAAATCCAATCATGGGCTATATTACAAGGTAATTAGTTCATTACTTAAAGCATATCTAGATTTAGAGTGGAACCAGGAAGGAACCCAAACTAAACTTGCCGCCTTCCATAGTTTAGATTAGCCATACACCTATAAGAATAAGCAGCTTAAGGAGCGCAGTCATTGGTCCATTCAATCCATTATCAATCATTAGACGAATCGACTGCCGTTGCACTCCCTTCAACCATTTCATTACTTCTAGTCAGCATTTTCAGTGCACACGCAATGATGTACTTCTATGTGTCACTTCGGATTGGGCTCTGCAGCAGCCTCTGGGGCGGACATGCTGTACCCTTGCTCATGGCAGCCCTATTCATCATCGGCATTCTCGCCATCCTTTCTGTCAGCCTCTCGGTTCTTCTACTCACCCATCGAAATGGCAAACAGAGGTTCGTGCAAGAGGCATGTGCCGATGAGGAGTCTCTGCTTGACATGGAAAAAATCTCCCACTCTGCTCTCCGCCCACGTCTGACGTTGGTGAGGATGTGCTTTTCGATAAAGTTCGTGACATTTTTGTGCCAAAATTTACGCGAAGTGGCAACAGCAGTTCTCCAAAGTGGAGCACGCTCCCGATGGGAACGGATGGAGTGAGTTTTGTCTGATCCGTAGGTTTGAATTAGAACTTTCTCATATCTATTCTAGTTGACCATAATACCGAAAATTTTGTATCAAAACAACTGCCGATTGCTAATTCTCGTCATTGATTGCGTCGGTTACTTATGGATTAGATTTTCATTGTCACTCCAGAAAACAATGCAGCATCTTCGCCGCCCTTGCTTCCCCTCCTCAAAAGTTGTGCTTGGCCTCGTGACAGCGAGGCCACCATTTCGTCAGCCTGAGCGCAAGTCGCGTTCACGGCCCAAATCGATTTTTGTTGCTCCAATCGATGGCTCGCGTACACCGCAGTTCCACTCGGTGCACCAGAGAGCGCCAAGTCACAACTGCACTTGGGTTGCTCTCTCGGCAGCACAACTTGCTGTGTTGTTGGCTATTGCAACACTGCCTCTCATTTCATCTCACTAAACACTCATTGTGGCATTTAGACGAAGCATTAGAAGATGTAGGAAGTTCTCCAATGAGGGAGAGGTGACGTCGTACTTTGCTCTTTCACAGGGCACCTCGCACGCAGCCGGAACCTATGACGATGAGTTTGTGAAATATCCCTTCTACAATAAACGCAAGGAGAACAAAATGAAAACTCGCACTGGAATAGGCAGTGGGCATAAGGACGGCAGTTTGGAAAGCTGGCAAGTGGTGAGTTTATAATTTTCATGGCAAAGCAAATTTCTAAACAGACTTATTTCAAACCGACCTCAAACCACCATTGACACTGTCATAATAGCTTAGCAGGGTAACCGACTTTCCCTTCCGTGACATCTGCAAGTGCTTCTAATAAACGCCTGTGCTCTTGTCTCTGCCTGCATGTACCGTTGCGAAAGGAACGCCTACAAAGAAGAGGTCTTGGACAACATCCTCTTGGGTTCGGGTTGGTTGAGATTGAGAAAGTCCTCCTGACAGGACATGAAGTAGCTCCAAACCACCAGGCTGAGGTGAGGTTCGTCTGCCAAATGTGAATCTAATCCATCGGGAGGCAGGATTGCATTTGTGAGAGCTGAAGGATGTACACCGTTCACACTCTCACCTCTTCCCACTTTAGGTGAAGGAAGAGCCTGCCAAAGTGCCAGAATGCATAGTTGGCCGCGCGGCAATGACTTTGACGCTTCAAAGGCCAGAACGAAGCAAAGGCGCCTCGTTTCTGCAAATACACATTGCCGAAGTTGGATACCTGCCCCTACGACTGGCTTCCAAATCCTCGAGTCTGCGCCCGGAAAAGTACTACATAAAGGCGAAGCTTGTCTCGAAATGCAAGTGATACCATTCTTTGCGATGCTAGTGCCTCGATGGGTTTATCTCCTGTAGCACAGAGTTGAGCCTCATGTCACGACAGACTCATGCAATGTCTGCCGACTTCTGTGGAGGGTGAAGAGGACAGTGTTGGAGCAGACTGAGTTCTTGCGATGTAGAGGAAGCTTCGAAGGCTCAAAACCTTGACTCATGTAGCGAATGCGGAGAGGTGAGCGTCCGCGAAAATGGAGCGAAGGCTAAAGCAAACTGCACAGCTGTTACGTAGTCCTCATTCTCTTTAAAGCATCGTTCCAGGCACTTCGTTTGGTCTACCTTGCGTGTTGGCCACAGCAGTGTCGTAGTCGGTGCTGTGGGCAAAATGCCCACGAGCCAACCACGCCAGTCATTGGCTTTGCATGCAACAAAGAAAATGCCTAGCCTCGAAGCCACTAGTTCCTCGGCCACCACACCGTAGTTGGTTAATTCGAATCAAACCTGCATTAACGAAGGGAATGAACAGTTCTTCAAGTGCATCCAGCGCTACTCTTGGAGATGTTGGTCCAATCTGTGAGCATTTCGACTAACAATGAGACTTTAACTAGTCATTGCTTTTCCGTTGTTTTGTTGTATGCCTACTTGTTCCATCTGAGTGGTGCCGTTTGTTACCAATAGCTTAACAGTTGACGGGGTTCATTGACGTGTTGTTACCCCTGTGGAACACTTCATGCCATTTCAAAAGCTCTCCTCCCTACCTGTGGATCCTTCTACCAACTCCACTTACCCTTCACTTGCAACAACCACAGCTTACTTTTATTGGCGGATTTAATGGTTTGGCAGCACTTCATCTTCCTTATCAAAGCATGAAGCGCTTTGCTCCCAACGACGCACTTCGGTAAAGGTAGCCTTCACATCTGATTCAAACGAGGCAATTCACAGCGTCGGGTCGCAGAGTGGATAATCTGGTGACCTCAGCTTGAAAAGAGGCGTGGCAAAAGATGATCTAACTGTGACGAGACTGGAGATGTGAAAAAGGCGAATGGCGTAGCATCGAGTGTTACTAGTTGAAGCTCGCACGTTATTAGACAGCAGGCAGGATGGTGTTTGCTCAGGAAAGAAACAGCCGGGTCTGTTTGCGAATCAATGGAGGAAGGAAAACTGCTACATAAAGGCTCAACTTTGCTCTTCACGAGGTGACACGGCTGTCAACTTCGTGCTGTTTAAGCAACTACTCGTCATTCCTCCCCTTTTGGCTGCCTACCTTCCTAATGCTAAAAGCGCATTTCCCATTGCATCAAAACCCAAAATTTCAGCTTACACCCAAGTGAAAAGCACACGCTCCAATTTCTTCTCTTGGCAGCTCTCAATGGTATGGCGAGTTGCCCCTCCCTCTACTCACTGCCGGTGAGCATGCGGTCACACCAATGGCGTCTCCGACGGCGGAGCCCTACGGACTGTGGTAGCGTCCGAACCAATGTCGTCGAGGGGTGGCACTGTGCTCGTTTCGATCAGACGTTGGCGCTTCCACTGCCCCAGTCTTGGACGTGTCCTTCTCTAGCAGAGGGTCTGTTAATTGCTGTACTCAACCCACTTCAAACGCTTTGCCACAGGGGCTCCAGGTGTGATAGTTACTAAGACTGACTTGAGTCGCTGCGAATTACCCAGCTGTGCTCAAGGAAACGTTTTGCTTCTCTTCGAAACGGTGAAACACAGGAGCAAACCGTTAGCATAGGTTGCAGTGCAAAGTGCATGATCTCTGCTGATCAAAAGCAGTTTTGTTTTTTTTTGCGCAGAGCAGCTGACCTTTTGGCTCCATGGGAAGTATGGAGCAGAAGTCGCTTTTGCAGTGACCCTCCTTGAAGTGAAACCTAGGCGGTAATTTTAGATGGAGAGGCGACTTCGCCTGAAATGACAACGCAGAGGCTGCGAGCACGATCGCTGTCGTCGTGCGAGGCGGGGCGGAGCCCGCTGCAACATCTGGAGTTGCATCTCACACTGAAGCGCTTTGCCACCAAGTCGCATTGGCGTCGCGACGCTGAGGTCCTGGGGTGCGCCTCCATCACCTGCACGCCGCATCTGCTTTTCCTTGTCAACGCAGCTCAGAACGGCGAGGGTAGCGCGGAGATCAAGGTGGAAGAGGATTTCTATCCCCTCAAGCCAGAGTGGTAGATGTCTTGAGTTGTTCATTGTGGTGAAGGAGAAGAATGACGATTTTTTCGCTACACTTGGTACTAAAGTATGCCATTCACAATTCGGTGTCCTCTGGCTGCGTTGGGGTGCGGCGAATTGGGAGAGGTGTCGGGAGGAACTCGATCTGCCAAAGTTGCAGCGCCTTTGTGACTTCATCGCCCACAGATAGCAAGCGCATTTACGAAACTTGACTCATGCAAATTGTTCGCCACACATCAACTGCATATCGTCCCCTCTTGCCTCGACTGTGAACCCTTGGGTCGGGATGGCATGCCATACACAACCTCCAAATTGTCCATTGTGCGGTTGTACAGGTCGTCCCAGTTCCGGTGAGAGATTAGCTCCTGGCACCACCTCGGCAATGGGTGACGTCCACTTGGCTAAGACAGCATTACAAGCTGGCCACTGTTCAGTCGAAAGACATATCAAACCTGCTAGCAGCACAGACTTATAAATACGTGAGAGTTGAGTTTCCCTCGAATGGTTTTGCATGAAGGTATGGGTTACTGCTGTCTTTTACCATTTACCGTGCTTCACAGCCTCCCTTACTGCTTCTATCAATGACGTACTCCTTGCCTATGCACCTTCTGCTCGTGTTACAGTAAAGGGTTGCTTGCGTGCTTCCTTCCATGGCCCTTGTTGACTGGCACCTAAAAGGAAATGTTATAGATGAACGTCTGAGAGTTCCAAGTTGCCCTTTCAGGCGAACACCTCCTTTAAGGTCTCTCATCTACTTCCCTCCTTCTCCGCAGATGTGTCCACACCAAAACTCTTTTACAGTGCCTAATTTCCCTGTCTAACCCACTCAAACCGGTTTTCGTCATGCTGGTATCAAAAACCTTTGCATTTTTCTGCACAGACCACAAAGTTGGACCCTCATTCCCTCTTACCCACCAAGTCGTTGCTACCTTCGATGGGTGCGTTTGAGCACTGAAACGTCAAAAAGCTTTCACTTTTGTGTCTTTCTACCATTTACCCTGGCAAACGAATCAGTCGACTATGCTTCTTTAGTCCTTCTCCATGAGCGAACGTAGTGGCACCTACGCACTTAGCAGCCCTCCAACTTCAGTCATCACATGCTTCCGTGGTGTGCGCAGTGAGGGTGACCTCCATGAATGTGCAACTGAGGTGGCACCAAGAACCATGCATGCCTCCTTCCACTGTGCCTAGTGATGAGGGCTGAAGTTGGGAACTGGGTGCGGAATGTATCCCACCAACACCAAATGTCATGCAGACAGCTCGTCAAGGAGGTGACGCGTGTTCGGCAGCAAGAGTCCACCAGCACACTCTTCTCTTTCTGGTTGATCTATTTTTTATGAGCAATTATGAATAGGGCACGTGCTTTCCTCGTATGTCTGCTACTAATTTTCGGTAGCAGTATGTTTTGCAGGTCATAGATTTTTGCTTGTTAAAGGCGCTTTAGCTTTTTCGCTTCAAGCGTCGCTGCAACATGTAAGGACACTAACAAAATGAAGATGACTTGCTCTCTACCAAAAACGCAAGCATTGTTTTCCACTCGATGAAGAGCGCAGTGCTAGAAGAGGGGCAGGAGCGACAGGGCAAAGCAGACGCCACCAACTGTTGTACGGTCGCTTGTCACCGGGTAGACCCTTGTTCCTTTGAGAGTTACGGCATTGGCTAGTCATGGCAAAAATGGGAACTGTGGTCGATGTGAGTCTGCACTGATCTCGGAACTTGAGTCAAACCTGATCCGAGTTGTTCACAGCGAACACGCTTCAAGGAATTGCGGTGAATTCCGCTCGATGAGAGATGGCTAGCATATTTATGCTTGATGTAGGGCACGTCATGTTGATGACGCTAATCCATGGAAGGGGGTGGTGGTGATGGTGGTGGTGGTGATGGTGGTGGTGGTGGTGGTTGGGAGTTTGTAGCGCTCGCTGCAAACAGCAGGGCAGGTTTAAAATGCTAGTAAATTGCAGGTGCCTGGCTGACAATTGGCCTGGGACGAATCCAGGCTTAATTGTTCAAGCTAGTGAGGCAAAAGTCGCTTCCTGCTACCAGCTCGAATGGTATGCCTTCGCAGGGGAAGAGCTTCTAGTGTACACTGAAGGGGTATGCTGGTCGGCAAAAGTATGAGTCTGCCTCAGACCAACCAACAGGCTAACGCCATACTCACGGCGCACAGTGCGTGCCTACAAGTGATCACGAGAGTCAACACGCATACGGTGAAAGCGGTCAGTGCTAACTGACCACAAGCAACTTCAAGGATGTAGAAGCAGCGCCACTGCACTCTCAAAGACTGGTGTGTTGATGGTAACCACCTGCAAATGACTTGTTCTTTTTGTTCGATGACAGCGGGTGATGATGGTGAAATGGATGGTTACACAAGTAATCAGAATGACCATTCCTAGGCAAGACGCTATTTTACACAATCTCTTCCGTCCTACACTCCTCTCCGCTACCCAGCTGGAAAAGTAATGCGGATATGGTGCAATGAGCACCCACCTTGTTTACCATCGCCGTGCTTTGTGTTGGCAAGGGCGATGGTATTGGTAGCGCTGCCAACCATGAGGTGGAACACAGTGATGGACGCACACTAACGCGGCTCTATTCAGATTGAGTCCGAGCCTCGCAACATAAGGAACTTCAATTTGGATGTAAGGGTCATCTGACGGTCTTGACCATCCACCAGTATTGATGCGCTACCTAAAGGTCGTTGCACAAAGCAGCGCAAAGGAATACGTCCCATCCCATCTCTAATGGCAAGACAATGAGATTCGGTTCAACACGCAGCGTTCCATTGCTCACGCTTACACCTCGCCAATCTATCTATCCCCCAGTCTATCTTTCCCCCACGAACACACACAAAGAGAAGGGAGGGTCTGGTGTGTAGTTCCGAGCCTTAAGGCTAGAGGCCTCCTTTCCTTGTCAAACTGGGCCATCTTCGCATCACCAGCAAAACCACAGGAAGATTTTTTGGCTTCCAATGTGACCCATGTGATTTTAAATGACACATCTAAGCGGAATGCGCTGTTCTTCTGTCATGAGCCGAGAAATTGAACGGCAATTTGAATATCTGTGGTCTTCGGGACTAGTGCACTTCTGTGGATCGAGGCTGAGGCCGATTGCTCTTTGTGAAGGTGGAGTCGCCCGAGCAAGGTGTGCGCTGGTTGAGGTACAGTGACGCGAATTTCGCACACTCATCACAAGTGGAGGTCCTGACGCCTCCTGCAGTCTTTGCTCACTTTTCAAGCTACCGTTTGGCCAAAATCACATTCGCTAATGCAAATTTAGTTGAAAGGACAAGGTAGCCCGCGTTTTCACCCTACGACTCCATGCAGAGGAAGTTGATTTCAATGAACGGAAGTGATCAAGAGCGTTGGCTGGAAAAGTGCATAACTTTGCACAATCCACGTACCATAGAAGTCACTGCAGGCTATGCGCAGTGAAGGTGGAGGGAATATTTCCTCTACGGTCACGGTCTACAGACACTGAAGCGCTGCTCGGCACATCACACATGGTTCATCAGGATTGTCTGCACCTTTGCTCCATTACAATAAACACCCTCTTCTTGGGTAACTCTCGTGGACTTGTGAAAAGTGCGGACACAGTTTACAAAAGATTCGTCTTTTACCGCATCCATCCAAGTAGCCTTACTGCCTTAGTTTCACAGCTCAAAATTCGGGTTCCCATTTCTGGCAGAGAGTCACTGATGTTGCCAGCCGCACGACATTTCTCAGCGCCAATTCATGGGACTTCGCACCTACGAATGGAAAAACTCTTGTCAAGATGCAAAACTATAACTAGCAAAAAACTGATCGTGATTGTCCCACCGAGACAGGCCCTTCAGTACCTAATCGAAGGTGGGTGCCTTCATGCCACGAGTCCTAAAATAGGCCACACAACGAAATTTGCGTGCCTCCAAAGATTCACTTGCCACGATGCACTACACACTCCCACTTGATGTGGGGTGGTGCTTTCGAAGGGAGCAAGTACATTTGTTCGTGTAAATGCAGCTCCACGAGAAGCACCACGCCACTGCCACTTGCTGGGCCTCTGTGCCAAGTGCGCGATTCCATTCATCCACAAGCACACTTCCAACAGAAAATTAAGCAGTTGGTTTGGTGTCCATGAGCTGGGGGAAAACAATTTCCTCCAGGCTGTCAAATGCTCCAATCACTAGTGGGTACTTCGTGTGGCACGCATTTCCACTGTCCTGCTATAGTGGCTCGCGAAAATTATTAGAAAGGTGAATGGAAGTCAAGGACTGAACGAACATTTGGAAGGAGTTTGAATGCTCGCGCTCAATGGCATTTTGATTGGCGAGCGTAGAAGACCAGTCAACTTGCACGCAACTCGGAGGTCGTCAGTGCAGTCACTGCATTGGGCAACTCAGTTTTCTCGAAATCGAAATCTCGGTGAAATCTTTTGGGCACACAGCAGTAATCGTCTCCTGCGACTCCTCCTTCACGAAACGCGCGGCAAACCAGCGAACCGATGGGAAAGGTTGAGGGCTTACCAATTCAATTTAGCGTTGCCACGCTGCCATCCACATCATTCCCCCTCAACAGCACTTCAGTGCTGCAGTTCTATCAACACCGTCAGGCTCACTTCCGACGAAATCACATGGCGCATTCAGGTGGCAGTGGAAACAACTAGCATAATGAAGTCTTTAATGAACGAAAGAAAGAGCGCAGAAAGTACAAGTGATGCGAGATAAATTGTTGCCGCTCATGAGGCAATCGCTTTCACGGAGCATTAACCACAAAGTGAGACGCCCAAAGTGCGCTTAAACTGGCTCATTTGGGGGAGGCCTCAATTCATTGTCTTCTAGCCAAAGGACCACCACTGGTCATACAGGTAGGTCCCAAACTGTTCTTGCTAAAAATATGTTCCGCACCTGTCCGTGACAGTGCAGGGCATTCTGACACGGTCGCAGTCTGGTGAAATCATTTGCAGCTTAAATTAAGTCCATGAAACCACTTGAGCCTTTTCGATTAGTCGGCGTCTGAGGCGAAAGCAGGTGAGGGTGCTTCGCTGCTTCATCCAAAGCCCCATCCATGCGACGGGTGGATGTGTCTCCTCCTGTTCCATTCCTCTTAGCAATCAGGCGTCAGACAAGGCTAACAAACGCCCCATTCGGCAAGGTCGGACCGGATCACCTGCAAACAGACTTTAATCCAAGGGAGTAATTTGCATTAGCAATGGTAGGACGGCAAGGCGAGTAGGCAATGCCGCGACATTTTGCATAAAGATGCTCATGCTGCAGAGTCACAAATCTGACATCCGCGCAAGAAGTTACTTTTCAGAGAGTCGACCTACTCTGTGTGGTGAGATCGCTTTTTAAGCACCAATTCACGGAGGATTTCCCCGTGCGCCTGCCTGTTTGACTACAGTAGACTCGCCTTTGACATGCATGCTTAGAAGTTCACTTGGCTGTCCACACTGCTCTACCTGAATGTCACGACTGTAATTCAAAGAAGCGTTAAATGCATTAGCAGAAACTCGCGTACGGTCGCACTTTTCGTATTGGAGGAAGGATTATTTTATATTGATATTGTCAGCTTGTTGAGTACAGATCTGCCAACACCTACGACAAAAAGGACAATTTTCTGAGATCTTATTTTTAATGCACATGTTGTCCCCAACAGCAAAACTTACCACCACAACCAGCAACTCAGTAAGTCATTGGGCTGCACCAAAATGACCACTGCTCTTGCTCACCAACTTGCAGAGTTGACGCAGAGAAGTTGTCGATGTCATCGTGTCATGATTACCCTCACAACCCATCAACGGCAGCCACAAACACCCCACTGCAGATGGTCGCATCGTTGGGCAGGTGGGTGACTGCGTGAAAAGGGAGCCTGCATTGTCGAATAGTCGCAGTAGTTCGTCTAAGTGTTAAGGCATTACCCAGAAAATGGAGAGTGCGTATTTAGGCTCGTGAAGGACTCATCGCAAATTCACGATTTCCTTTCGTTGAACTTCGGGCGTGTGCAGCTTCGCTATGCATCACCAGTGTGGTAAGTAGTTGAGTTGCTAGTGCTCGCTGTTAGGCCAACCAACGTCCCGCGCGTTGCCGGCGTCACTGCGACGGAGTGTGCCCCTCAAATGATCTGCACTTCATGAGTGACCTGACGGGTAGATGCGTGGAGGTTTGGTGAATTGGTCACGCTAACCCACACAAATGGCGTGACAACACTTAAAAGGACATACCGCGTAGATAAGGCAATGCTCGCGAACGCTTGCACGTTCCACCTTGAGGTGGAGATTGGCCAGAAATGACGTCATCAGCTTTTCGTATTCAGCTCGAATGCCGCCCCCAACTCACCGCTGTCTCATTCGTTAGCCTACTTGCACTCAGTGGCGCTTAGTCAAAGCAGCCATTGCACTTCCTATCGTTGACACATTTGTTTTCCAGAGGAAGAGCAAGCAATTGTTTCAGCTGTACTCTGTCCCCGTACCATGAGGGCAATGGGGTGGAACTGTTAGAAAATGAAGCCACGGTTTGGTGTTGGACCAAAATACACAAAAAGTGTGTGCCTCATTTTGGCAACACGACAAGGCCTTCAAATGGGAGAACTCAACAATCCGCAACTGAGTGAGTCATTGGCCACTGGCTTTGCCTGCCCGTGGGCTCAAATTACGGAGTCTGTGCACGTCATTGTGGCATGATGTCCTCCCCAGCCAGTAACATTGGCCACTGGATATTCGGCGTCGTCAGGAGGATGGGTGGATGAGGCATTTGTAGTGGACGGATGGAGAAGCACATGCATTGCCAAGTGCATGTCCCACTAGTGTGTTCAAATCTCGCGCCATCACCTTTAAGGGGTGGAATGCATGCTTGAGCTCGAGGCAAAGTTAAAGTACGAATCCATCTTGCCTCTCGTTGGGCTCTTGATGGACGAAGCCTCACAGCATGCACTCGGTTGAACAAAAGCGGTTGGCTCATTCGATGGCTGCGTGATCACGTTGGTGGGCACAGCGATTGCAGCACTCACCAAAGCGAGGCATCAAACTTTATTTTGCCTCCTTCTGCTTATTTAGACGCGCCGTGCCTCTGAACCTCCCGCCAATTGCGTAAGCTGCTGTGGTGCATCAGAATTGTTGCTGTGCTTGAGCACCGGATGAGAGCTCAGCAACGATAAGTCGTATGGGGTAGGGAAGTATTGTGTGCCCCTCAACTGTGCAACCCAACTCGTCCTTTCACAAGCTGCTTCAGGTGGTTTTGTGGGTGGACGGATGCACAGAGGCAACGACGATGCTAAAAGGGATGCTTTTGAATTACCAACTATAAAAGCTGCTCGTACAATGGCAAGAGCATTACCACCAAAAATAGCATGCGCCCTTTTTGCATTTAGCCAGCAGCACTATGAAAACCCAGTGGTACCCACGTAAGTCTGTCAGTTGTGTCCAAAGCACCGCTGAATTTGCGAAGCTTCGATACACCGAATTCTAAACAGTCGTCAGCTACTTCTGCTTATTTGACTCAAAGTGAAGTCGCTTGCATTAACTTACCTGATTTCATCAATCTACACTACAACTAACGACCGTGCGTGAGAACCGTGACATCCTGCCTCCTCTCAGCACCACCTCCCGACCGCTGCCGTCACCCTCGCATGAATATGCATGTGGCCACTAAGAGCGCGTGACTGAGTGTGATCTGGATACACGTTATGTCTTCCGAATGACACCACAGGTGGTTTCTATTTACCTGGCCTGTTTGAATTAAATTTACGAAAACGTACCAAATGAGCACGTCAGTACACAAGCACAAGTGAAGCGAACTGACGTCCACCTCAAGGTCGCAGCCTTGGGACAGCCAATGCGATCCGTGGTGCGTGATTGACAGTACGCCTTTCTTCAACGGCCCCTGCAGTACATTCGCATAACTTCTGCAAAACAAATCTTGTGTTCACAGGCTGCCCAACAGGACTTGCGCCAATTATCGCAGGGAATAGAGTGGTGGTGGGTGAGTACAATGCAAACTCTCTCACCCGAACCTGAGCCCTAATGCTTCTTCAACGCCTTCTGCACAACGACGGTAGCTCTAACTTCGCCTAAACATGGAGAGCACTGGTCTCAAACACCTCTTCGCCTTCCTTAAGCCATGCGCTTGGCAAATGCTGGTAGTAAGCGCCACAGTTTCGACGTATAGTCTGAGTCTGTGCACCGAGTTGAGCGCATTCTTCGCAATGGCCAATAGTAGCAAACCTATGAGCGTCTGTACCTACTGCAATCCCTCATTCCGCATTTACAATGCAGGCATATTTTGAATGCCTAAAGTTTGCCTACTGATGCGGCGACCTTGCCCGTGCGATTACGAACAGGTGGTGAACGTGGCAAAGATGCGGTTAGTATTCATGTGAATTGACTCAGCGTGAAGAGAGCAAAGTGCACTGGCGTCGATGAGACAATGGAGAGCGAACAACTGGCGTGGCCATGAGGAGCATGACGCTTATGATGCAGGGGCTCACTTTCACCATCTTGGCAAAAGTTGGTGCCCACAGGGCTGACCTACTCTAGACGCACGATTATCCTTCAAGGG
Source organism: Taenia pisiformis (assembly GCA_023968675.1). Taxonomy (NCBI): domain Eukaryota; kingdom Metazoa; phylum Platyhelminthes; class Cestoda; order Cyclophyllidea; family Taeniidae; genus Taenia; species Taenia pisiformis. The sequence continues at coordinate 13,830,752 of CM043737.1, read as the reverse complement.
CTAAGTCTCGAGAGGTTTCTCCATGCGATTGCCTACCTGGCTATGGTAGACACCCATTTCACGTATCGAGCTCACATCGGGCTTAACGCCACGCCACCAGGCTAGCTAGCCGTTAGAGATGGGAAATGTTGGAAAATTGGCGACAGAGCCACTGTGGCCATCTGGTAGATCCACATTGGGTCGTCAACTCGCCAGCGTTAATATGAAAAGGGAACTATTCAAAAACCGGCAACACTGATATTTTGCCACATGATGGCATGCCGCTCCCCATGCTTTAGTGCGTCCAATTGAATAACCCAAGTGCCACCGTCGCACGACATTGGGTAACGATTCAATCTTCACTGAAGTGGTGGGGAGTGGAGTGAATGTGCTGTGCGATTAAATGAGCTACACATCCCAGGCGTATTGCACACCCACGCTTCCTTCAATCAGATGCACAAGTCGGCACGAACAGTCACCCCTCTACCACGGCCGTAGTCGAGTGGAGCTAGTTTGTTGGCATTTAGTGCTACTGTTTTTTGCTCTAGGGAGGAGGGTGACACCTTGCCACCGACGTCAAAGTTTGCTGCTTCATCATATCCGCATCACCGAGTCAACTTCACACGGGAGACAAAGGCAACCCCCATACCGCATCTACTCCCATTGTATACGCGCTCCTTGAGATGCGATTCTGATGTAATGCACTGCCCAAGTGGTTTACAAGAAAAGGCATGCAGCTTCTGCTCCCCTTCATCATGCATTCGACCTTATTTTAAAGAGCAATTCAAGCAGTAACATGTGATGCGAGAGTGGTGGCGATGTTGCCCCTTCTGAGGCAACTGAAACGGTGACCACTCGGCTTTCATTAGCTGTAAGGATTGCATCGGAGACGTGTACTAAGTGATATGAGTAAGTTTACCTGCCCTGTCTACGCATACCCGCCGGACGGATCGAAGCGGTCCAACAGACGGCACAAGATTGTTTCCTAAGTGGCAGAACAACTCAAATTCGGAGCCACACCGCCTTTGCACATTTCATGCTTGGTCTCTTCGAATCCGTGTCTGCACGCAAACGCAAATAACCATGGGCCGTTCGCCTCCTACTTCTTATTGCAGGAACAATTTTATGCTATGGTCAACAACTATGCATTTCATCGCTAAACAATCTCTCATTTTGTGAGCACACTTTGATTAGGCTCCAAGATAGAGCGCAGTTTGGGATCTCAGAATAAGGTAGCACGAAGATGGGCCGCACGCGAAAGGTGCCCAAATGCAGCATAAATGGAGCTGTCCCATGATCAGCAAATCAACCTCTCTTCTGGTTCTCCTTTTCTTGGCTTTGTCACCACAATGCCACCTTTACTACAGTGACTCTCCACCTGCTTCTGCATGCCCCACCAAATCGGATGTGAGTTTTGTGCCAACCTTCCTGTACGACAATTGACAACCACTTCAAACACAATTTCGAGTCCACACGCTTTTCAAAAGCCATCTCCAAACATCGCAACCAGTGGAGCCGACTGACCATCCACCACCGACATCCGCACCCTTGCTGCGTTATTTGTTGAAGACCCACCAGACGTTGATGTCTCAACTCAACCACCGGCACACATCTCTTGCGGAGCTGTCAAGCAATAGACAGCTTGAACATAAACGTACACACAGAGTACGAGAAGCCGACAAATAAGAGTGTGGATTTAGCGTGTTCGGTTGGATCAAGCACGCATCCATCTTCGCTGCTCACCAACGTCCCCTGCTGCTACAGTGGGCATCCATTTCAACGTCTAAACAGACTGAGGAGAGTCTGTCTTCATGACTGCGCCTTGTCGAAGACTGTGGCGCACCCAGTGGACACCGAAGTCGTGAACGGTCGGGTTCAACGTTGCCACACACAGAATAGCTGCTTGCAATATTTTGTGGCAAATAACGGCATTGCATGCACCGCTCAAGGACGGAGGGGCATACTATGAAGTGGAAGAGCAAAGAAGTGGTACCCATCCAGCCGCGTGGCGAAGAAATCACCGCGCCACTGAGTGAGCACTGACAGGTCGGCATCGATTGACGCTGTCGCGACAATGCCGACCCCAAACGGCATACGTGAGATGAGGTGAATGGTGGCTCACCTGACTTCCTCAACGCAAAGGTGCGCAATAAACGCTTCCCTTCGGCACGTGTCCAATTCCGCATGGGACTGGCATGATGCTCACGAGAGGTGATTGCGAGGCCTAACTGACACACGCTTTGTACAAATCACACCTCATCTCAACCCATCGCCCAATTGCTGCCAGGGTCTCCTTTCACGGACATCTTTTCTTGCTACACCTTGTTCCCGTTTAGCAGCCAACCAGTGCATTCACTGTGCTGGGTGGAATGTTTCAGCACCTCTCATCATCGCATGCTCCGGCTACTCACGCCTCACCGCCCATTTCCACTGTCCTCGGAGATGGCATATTCTCTGCATACTCCAAGGTGCGTGGTACAGTGCCTCGGTGTGATCAGCTAGTGCCGAGTGCTCATCTCTCCTATAAGTCTTCACAACGTCTTACATCGTTGGACTACTTGTCACTCGGACGCACTTCCATCTTTGTCGCGCCTGCCTGTCACCACAATGCCACCTTTGCTACAATGACTCTCCACCTGCTTCAGCATGCCCCACCGAATCGGATGTGAGTTTTGTGCCAACCTTCCTGTACGACAATTGACAACCACTTCAAACAGATTGTGCGATCGCACCGAACGAATGGTGTTTGCTATTAGATTGCGTCTAGGTACCACGATTTGCAAAACTGGACGAGACGTCGCGATGCCGTGCCATGCTTGTTGGCTACTCGTCAATTTACCGTGTATTGGTCAGTTTGGAAGTTGTGGAAAGTGTCTGTTGGATTGGGGTGAGTGTGGACATGAGTAAATGCAGCCAGAGTCGCGCAACGAAAGAGACTTCATCCTTTCAATTGCACCTTCAAGTGAATAGAGGGTAGCATCCTACACCTCCCTCTTCTAATGCTGTTCTAGCGAAGTGGCAAGGCGGCACTACCAAGCCGTGGGACGAACGCGTTTGTCATTCGTTACCTATTCTTCGCTCTGCCGTTTCGTGCTACGTCTGCCTCCCTCCCACAGCCCACTAGCCTCACTTCATCAGGGCCATTCAAGCTACGCGCTCCACTTGTATCATGCGTGGCCCCATCCAACACCGCCCCTATTTTTGCGGCCCACCACCCTTGACTGCTTGTCCAGGCACAATGTATGCCAACAATTTGTGGAGAAGGCGTTGGTGAAGTAAGAAGGCTTCCATCCTCCAGCCCCCATTGGGCAGAAAATGAAGCACTAAAACACACATCAGACCATTCACGCCGTTTCGTGTTTGCACACAGGGTAGGCAACGCACCACTGACAGGTGCCGAACTTCCTGCGCATAGAAGACCAGCTGCGACAGCTTCCAGTGCATTTGGCAAGGATCCGCATAGCCTCAAGGGCAAATGTAACCATGCTTCACTCACTCATTCATTCATGTATTAAACGCTGCTGCTGCATTGAACGCCATCGCACTGACCAAAGCACATGCTGCTGCGCTGCAATGAGATAATGAAACATTGCTAGGCCACCAAGCTCTGGGGTGGTCCCAATGCGAGACCGTGGAAGTCCGGTGGAGTTGGTCTCACACCTCCACCCACTGTCGTGCATCGTGAGCCTTACTCCGCTGCAATTGCAGCCCATGTCCACACCACCGTCGAATGACATTAGCTGACTACTTGGCCATTTCACTAGCGCCGCTACATTCCACATTACCTTCGGGGGTCAGGAGGTCTAGCTTGTTCAGTGCTGAACCACGCAAACCTCATTCCGAAGCCATGGACAACCCATTGCAAGTAGTGATCATGGCCTGCTTCAACTCCACCTCACTTTGCTGATTGTGCTAAATAACTTACCGTCCAAGGAGATGTTTGCCACTTCCTTCATCGAGATCATGCAATTCAAATGATCCCTTGCAACGCTGGCCACGCAGCCTGCACTGAAGCCAGTCATTGGGGGATGCGCATTTCAAATGGCACATCGTTTGCTCTTGCTGAACTTAAAGCGACACGGATCTGAACTTTCTGGTATGACGACAACTACCAAGCGTGTCGGCGCCCATGGCGCCATTTCGCTTCCTGTTGCGGTTGGTTTGTGCAACCTCGCACAATTACTCCCTCAGCACACAAAGTGTGTGCGCTTGTCTGCACTCATTCATTCATTCATTCATTCATTCATTCATTCATTCATTCATTCATTCATTCATTCATTCATTCATTCATTCATTCATTCATTCATTCATTCATTCATTCATTCATTCATTCATTCATTCATTCATTCATTCATTCATTCATTCATTCATTCATTCATTCATTCATTCATTCATTCATTCATTCATTCATTCATTCATTCATTCATTCATTCATTCATTCATTCATTCATTCATTCATTCATTCATTCATTCATTCATTCATTCATTCATTCATTCATTCATTCATTCATTCATTCATTCATTCATTCATTCATTCATTCAATCAATCAATCAATCAATCAATCAATCATTCATTCATTCATTCATTCATTCATTCATTCGCACAGCAGCCTTCACTGCCCTCATCGGATGCAATGCTACGACTTCAAAAACTCGCCTCGTAAAACACTGTTTGAGTCAGACGAGATTCCAGTCTGCATGCCAGCAATGGCACTGCTTCTTGACAAGCATCCATCCTTTGCTGCTGGATGTACTCCGCATCTTTCATTGTTAGAAACTGATTAGAAGTGCACAAAATCGCATTTCAAGTCCTCGCAGTTCATGAAGTGCCCGAGATTTTTTTAAAGAAAAGGGAAGGCATGCGCACAGAGTAGAATGCACGCATCCAACAGGCAGGGCAAAGGACCGACTGGCACGGGCCAGACTCCTGCCCCTCCGCCAAAGGCAGCACGACCACTCAAGTGATTGTGGCCCAAACAGACAGTCCGTTCAAGCAAAGCATTACTTTGAATCCCTTTTTTCCCAGCCTCTCTTCCCTACGTCTTCCTGGCAAGCCTCCTGCGTCAGGCATCACAACGCAGTCAGGGTCGAAGGAAACACTCACGAACTGACCGTGCCTGTCATCGCGATGCGTAGCAACCGAGGCGATGCTTGTTACTCCCACTGGACTTTGGTTTGGTGTGGTAAGGGAGCTAACTTCGCGGTAGGAGGCCCCAACGACCATCAGCGTGTGCGTAGAGAGACGCCAAAACACCAGTGTACCCAAGAAAGTGGATACAGGGAATCTCCAAAGGGAGAGTTTCTCAAATGATTCACAGCTAGCATCGCTTTAGTCGTTGAGGTCCTTCCAGTGGGACACGAGACCAAGGTGCATGTCAATGGCAGACGTCGTTCACAGCCTTCACCTACCCGACGTCAAAGTTTCTTCCATCTGCAGCGCATACATCTCTCCGCAAAATAGTGCTTGTCGCGAGTGGTATGGGTGAGGTTAAAAGGCTCTTAAGTAGAGTCTGCATCCCACTTGCTTGAACGTAGAAGAAGGCAAGCAGAGAGACTGGGGCCGATGGCGTGGTTCGAAGGCAAGCCCACCCGGCTACAGCGGTATGGCTGCCCAAGTGGCCGAAATCGAAACCATCAAACAGAGTGTACCTTCGCAAGGCAATGAAATTCATTGTGCACCAATCCGCATTTTACAATCTGGTTGCTCTTTGGAAATAGGAATGAATGCTAAGTGCAGGTTGGGTGTGGGAAGGAGGTGCTCAATGAAGACAGCAGTGGTGTGCCGCATTCGTGTGCTCTCTCCTCGCACTGTCATGATAACTCTTCTGAAACACAAAAATGCCATCGTTAGTGAGCATTTTCGCCCTCCTCATTACGACATCGCCTCGTGCCACAACGCCTTGCCCCACAAACACAAGGATTCCTCCTTTCACAGTATCGTTAGTGGCGGACTCTCAAGTTCTACCAAACAGTCTCTTCAAAATGGTTGTGCTCCCATCTATTGTCCCTTACTACTCGTGTCGCTGCACCCATTGACGGGTTCCCGATGTGCTAAGTTGGTCGCGCATCCCTATGCGTCGTGCCTGTTGCTACCTCTTGCGTGCTCTGAGGCCACGAGAAACAGAGAACTAGTCGCGCTTTGCGGATGTGGTGGTCAGAGTAAGCGAACACCCCAAAAATAACACCATCCGTTCTGTCACCCCATGTGGTCGCTACAACAGCTGCATTCCAAAATATGAAAACAAATTTAATCACGCTCCGTCACCTAAGTTTAACCAACGAACTTAAATTATAGTCGAGCCAATTTCCTTCTGAGTTTGTTACATGAGGAGAAATTGTGAATGTCTGGTAACTTCAATCAAATGGTGCTCAAAGCGAGCTTTCGCAAAGCGCCCACTAGACACCCGTTGGACTCTGTATCATCGGCCAACCATCCATCTCAACGAGCGGTTCACTTCCTACACAGACAAAGGCGTCGACGGAAGTGGTCAGCGCATGCTTCCAGTTACTTGTTCCACACTCACAGCTCCCGCGATCAACGTAGACACACGTTTTGCCGCAGAATGATGGCGGCATTGCAGACAATGGACTGTGCTCAGCACACGCAGTCGCGCTGTCGCTTTTCAAGGGTTAGGTGGAATCATGTCTTCATGCAACAAAGTCTGTGAGCAGGTCTGTTGAGAGTGGAGCGCTGGCCTCAGTGGAGGTGTGAGTGAGCTTCAAGGGCGTGATTACCGTTCCAATGACAGCAAAGTCTCCAGCGAACCATGCAACTGTACGAGCCTCCATTGCACGAATTCGCATGCTGGGCTTGAGTGCCCGTGGCACTTCATCAACCAAAAACTGCGCATTTTAAATTCAGTCCTGCCTGTGCTGCCCAATTTGCCCACTGAGCACTGTCAGCAAAGACAAACGAGTGGCGTCCTTCCAACCAAATTCCAACATAAAAATGAGGCACATCATGCGTCACCGATCATGCTGCACACCACACACGTTGTGCGCGTTGTGCCACTTCATTCCCTGACTAATGCTAAAGACACGCCTTAGTTTGGCTGGTCAGGTGCAGAGAGGGTGCACGCGAGGCGGATCCAAGCCTCCTCGATCACACACACACGTCTCTGTACTCTCGGCCTATGCTTGGAGGTCTGAAGCACCTCTTCAACTCCCTGTAGAGCAGCCACCGAGGGCGACTTTGCGTCAACAAGAACAGGCTATAAACGCTGCTAAGATACTCACTACCTCATGCGAGTCCACAGTAACGCGCGTCGACGGCCCATCAAAATTACTGATATGGTCCAAGAGACAAAAGCACAAAATATCAGTTTCTCCAGTTTCTTCGACTTTTACCTTCTAAAAGCACTGAACAGTAGCTAGCAGTAAGGAAATGTACGTATGGGCACGATCTTCAGTATGTATAAATCCTGACTGCGCCTCTTGGCATCGATTATGTAAAAGTGAGAACGTCGGCTGCGATTCTTGATAAGATTAATGTCCTCTGCTTTTACACAGTCAGCATGTGCCACACTGGTCTCACTTCTTTACGAGCTGTGGTGGTTGCCATTTATTGCATGCTTTGAGTGTACGTTGAATGTCCCACCAACAGATCTCGTAACCAAGCGACCCACCAACTCATTTGCCCACCCTTTATGTCACCCACTATCGTTCATTCACCCACCTTTATTTGCGTATCACAGTTATTCAATCTGATATGCTGCTTGTGCCAGTTGTACACTGGGTCTGTGGGAGGGAGTCCACATTTCGCCCATCAGACGCTCGAGAGCAGTCAGCTTTCCACACAACAAAGACACCTCGTCTCAATACATTGAGAGTTCTGTGCCTAGGAGTCGCGAATTCTCTCCACCACGCTGCAATGCACACGCCAATGGACACTCCACTCAGACAAAAGACAAGCAGCAAACACTGCATTGGCGCCCACTAACCAGGTCATTCCAAGTTGGCGCACAACTGTCGCGCACCAAAAGCATTGACTTGACTCCTTGGTCAAAAGACGAACGATTCGCTACCAGCACTTTATTCTCCGTCTATTTGAATATCCTAGAGCATCAGTTACAACATGGGCGCGCCACTCGTATTGTAGATCATCTTGGCGCCCAACAATTTGCCCTCTGACTAACTAAATGCGGTCAGATTTTAGAGTACTATATTCCTCGTTCTTGCATTTTTCAATCTGTTCTTAGTGGTATAATAAACCTGCTTTGCATAGTGAATTGTTTAACTGATAGACATTTCATCTAGACGGGAGGAATAATTTCTCCTCACCTCTTCATGGCACACCATGGCGTGCAGCTGCTGTTAACGAACAAAACAAAGGCAACAAAAATACATTATTACACACATTATTCCTTTACCTTTTATTTTTATAAACACAGAATGTCAGCTACAAGAAAGGTGCATTGACGTTGGGTAAGAATATCAGACAACAAACATCCTCGTTACGCCTCGCGCCTAGGTATATGTAAAAGGGCGAATCGGCGACGCGATGCAGTATGAGATTCAAGTCCTTCATTTGCACAAAGTCAGCCATGAAGGCCTCCCCGTTCCAGACCACTTGACACGGACATTGAAAGAAAAGACGATAAATGTGTGGAAACAGGTTCGAGCAGAACACGGCCCTGGACACAAGCATTGAGTTGCCACCAGGAAAAGGCACAAAAATTCTATCTCGAGGAGTGGTTTTATCAGTTTCGAAAAAAGAAAATAGAAAAAGTGGATGCAAGTTGGGTAATAAGGGACAGACTAACTTTTCCTGACGTTGCATCATGCAATAACTCAAACGGCTAATTTGAGCTCCCGCCAACGGAACATACGCACTGTTTCATGTCGACATTATATTTAAACAAATGCACAATTTTATTTGAAAAAGAATCTATCGTTAAGGCACGAAGCAATGCAGCTCTTGGCGCCGACAATTACCCATCCGAGTAGCCTTCAGACTGCTTCAGGAACTGCTCTTCATTCTTTGACATTGTTTCACGTTAGCAAATAATTAGGTTGAATGCCCACTAATGGATCTCGTATCCGACTGGCCCACCAACTCATTTGCCTACATTTTATGTAACCACCATCTCTCATCTACGCACCTTTATTTGCACATCACTCAATTAGCCGCGTTCACTGCCTCTCACGGTGAGTTAATGTACGAGTTGCGGGTCGTGGGTCACTGAGACTTCTGCTACAGTGTCATTTGTTAAGGTATGTATGAGCGCCTGCACGTGTAAAACAAGATGGAAGCAGAAAGGTGTTGGCAGTGTGTGTTAGTGAGCTGGTGAGTGAATGAGTGGACGTTTAAACAACTTAGAGATGATCAGGAATTGAGTAGAGGAAGGAAGTCATGGTATGACCGAGTGGTGAATGCGATGGCTGGAAGCATACCCTTAACTTACCTATCCTCGTCGCCACAGCAATGTCTTCTGATCGCGTGAATGCCATGGCTTAGAGTGTGTGCTTACATCTAAAACTAACGCGGATGTCGAGTGGTTAGATATTTTGCCATCTCTCTGGTAAATCACTCTTTAACATGTCTCAGATATGCAATGCACGTGAGCGGAGGAGACAGCGCCTTGTGTAAACGGTGGAATTTGAAAGCGGATAGCAATGCACAGTTACTTGAATGGTCAAGGAGGAAAGCGTGGAAAGGACTCTAAATGTAGATGTGAAGTAAGTGTGTGTAAGAAAATAATAGGCTGTTCTTTCCCATAGAGATTGCCAGGTTAGATTAATACTAATTAATGTAGCCTTTTGGCTCCCCTTCTGCATAAATGGTGCGTGACTGACTTCCCTTAATTATTTGTGTTCGTAAAGAGTCTTCTGAAGTCACTCGGTCTAGTTCAAAGTAGGGCGTGATCTTAAGCAATTCAGTGACTCTCGCCCCGAGCATCCCTAAAAGACGGAGAGAAGGCTAGGTGTAGGTCAGAATACTTGTATTCTAGACGGAAAGGAAGGAAACTGCTAGCAAGACCAACAGGCCAGCCCACGAAGTTAACTTCAAGGTGGCCGCCACTAATGTGTCGGACCAACCAACAGTTTAAACAAACAAAACACCACATGAGGAACACATATTTCGTACCTGATCAAAAATGCCCAATTACGCTTGCCGCACCAATGCCTAATTCGTTTATCTTTGTGTGCCTCCCAGATCCTAAAAACTCGCTAATTCTAGGATCGTATCTGCCTTTCCTTTTCAAAAACTAATATAACGCATTTTTAATGCTTTATACAGATGGCACTGATTAGTAATTTTTTGGCGGGTGTTCAAATTGGCCATTTGCGTTGGTTTTCGTACAACACATGGCTGGAACAGACTATCCTCCGTTAGGTTTATGTAATGATATAATGATGCTATCAATTTGTAAGCGTGAAGAAAGGGTCTCGACAAAGAAAATTACTGTACCTTTTCCAGATGGCAGTTCAATGCGAGTGGCCGAGGAAGTGTACTGCAGTCCGCTGTTTAAAAGGATTTTCGACTTGTTTTACAAATGTCCATGTGAGGTGGTGCAGGACAATGGCTGCCTTAGGGCGGACTTCGTACCAGTAAAGGACTTGCCTGGCATTCGATGCCGCTCTCGAAATTCCCCCTTTTGCATACACCTAGGTGCACTACTCAGCATGGACCACTGCGTTCTTTTACTCTGCTATAAGAGTGGCGCTCCCATGTTGTAACTGATGCTCTAGGATATTCAAATAGACGGAGAATAAAGTGCTGGTAGCGAATCGTTCGTCTTTTGACCAAGGAGTCAAGTCAATGCTTTTGGTGCGCGACAGTTGTGCGCCAACTTGGAATGACCTGGTTAGTGGGCGCCAATGCAGTGTTTGCTGCTTGTCTTTTGTCTGAGTGGAGTGTCCATTGGCGTGTGCATTGCAGCGTGGTGGAGAGAATTCGCGACTCCTAGGCACAGAACTCTCAATGTATTGAGACGAGGTGTCTTTGTTGTGTGGAAAGCTGACTGCTCTCGAGCGTCTGATGGGCGAAATGTGGACTCCCTCCCACAGACCCAGTGTACAACTGGCACAAGCAGCATATCAGATTGAATAACTGTGATACGCAAATAAAGGTGGGTGAATGAACGATAGTGGGTGACATAAAGGGTGGGCAAATGAGTTGGTGGGTCGCTTGGTTACGAGATCTGTTGGTGGGACATTCAACTTAATTGTTTGGTACCGTGAAGGAATGTCGAAGAACGAAGATTGTCTGTCGCTAGACGAGAAGCAGTGGGAAGGCCACTTGGATAAATAATAGTTGCTATTGCACTAAATCTTTCTTCGTTGACATAATTTGCTATCAGGAGATTGGGGAAAGGTTTGTTATTTGTTGGCATCCAGGTGCAACTTACGTAGCCCAAATCACAGCTCTGTGTGCTACCATTGCTGCAGTAAATTATGTGCATGGATTCGTTAGTGGAATGGATGTGTTGGATAACACTGGGGACTGAACTTGAAATGCTGGAAGATGACAGTGTTGACGTACTGACTATTATCCAGTGCGTGCAATGTTGTCCTGCCCTTTTGACAGTGCCTTAACGACGTTAATTCAAAAGCTCGAAACATGAGATTAGAAGCAGGAAGTATGCACCCAAGCTCTTGCCTTAGCGCTATTGTTTGTGTAGGAAGTGAACTACGCCCAGAGATGAATATCCTGTCGGCGTCACAGAGTTTAACCGGTCTCAGGCGACGGCTTGTCAACGGCTGGTACACCGCTCCCTTTCCTCGAAAACGCGCCTACGGTCATGGCTGGCCTTCACGCAACAGGCAATCAATTTGATGGGTACATTTTGTACACATGAGACAATTCACTTTTTTCTTCTAACTATACCAGCCACGTCAGTGTAAACTGATGGAGTGACAGAATAGGTGGTGGCATATCCAGTGCACCTTGTTACTCTGACCTCCATCTTTGCAAAACGCAACCAACCTCAAAGTATAAAACGGCTGGAAACGACCACAACAGGTGGCACATGCGGCACTCGCCAATGCGTGAAGCAGCACGAGCTATGAAGGCGACGCGATTGGAGCATAAATATTTGAGCAGTTAGTGTGACACGTAGGAAGGTTAAAACACACGCTTTTCCTGTCCTTCAGGTGTGCAATACGAGCTGCAGACACTTGCGTCGACGTAATGTGCGCTTTCAATTCGCTGCAAGCAGTCGGGTCGAGCTCCACTATTTAGCCAAAGCAGCGGCGGGTCAGTTTTGCCCGGTATTCACTGTGTTGGCAAGAGCTGTCCTCGCATCACCCCGCCTGGTCGTAATGAGAGAGCGAACTGCACATCAGCTGTCGCATCATTGTGGCGTAAAAGCTTTCGTATGGAAATACTCTTAGTGAAGAGAATTCGCAATCTTCAACGTCGTTTATAAATGCTGTGCTGCGAGGAAGCCATTTTAGCGTCAAAACACTTAGCTTTTGTGTGCGTGAGTAGCAGGAAAACAATTGCCAGTGAAACCTAGTTTAATTTAAAGCCAAAATGTCATTTGAAGGAGACAGCTAATAGTCAATGATTGTGCATTTGTCGGTGCTAAAAGCTGCACCGATTTGTAGCTTTATCGACAAATCCATTTAAAATGAAATAGTGCATTTATTTAAATCTAATGTCGACATGGCACTACGTGCATGCCCCGTTGGCGGGCGCTCAAATCAGCCATTTCAGTTAATGCATAATGCTAGGTGTAGAAGGTACAGTGTGCCGTTTCTTACCGGCTCCTCAACGACTAACTCTTTACTCAAGTTTGGATGGCAATGAACGCAGTCAGCGTGACAGAATTTTTGTACTCTTTCCGGGTGGCAACTCAATGCTTGTGGCTGAAGACTTGTACCGCAGTTCGCTGTATCCACGGGTATACAACCTTTTTTGGCAATGCCCATGTGAATTGTCCTGGAACAAGACAGTTATTCGAGCAGACAATGTGCGAGCAGAGGACATTAATCTTATCAAGAATCGCAGCCGACGTTCTCACTTTTACATAATCGATGCCAAGAGGCGCAGTCAGGATTTATACATACTGAAGATCGTGCCCATACGTACATTTCCTTACTGCTAGCTACTGTTCAGTGCTTTTAGAAGGTAAAAGTCGAAGAAACTGGAGAAACTGATATTTTGTGCTTTTGTCTCTTGGACCATATCAGTAATTTTGATGGGCCGTCGACGCGCGTTACTGTGGACTCGCATGAGGTAGTGAGTATCTTAGCAGCGTTTATAGCCTGTTCTTGTTGACGCAAAGTCGCCCTCGGTGGCTGCTCTACAGGGAGTTGAAGAGGTGCTTCAGACCTCCAAGCATAGGCCGAGAGTACAGAGACGTGTGTGTGTGATCGAGGAGGCTTGGATCCGCCTCGCGTGCACCCTCTCTGCACCTGACCAGCCAAACTAAGGCGTGTCTTTAGCATTAGTCAGGGAATGAAGTGGCACAACGCGCACAACGTGTGTGGTGTGCAGCATGATCGGTGACGCATGATGTGCCTCATTTTTATGTTGGAATTTGGTTGGAAGGACGCCACTCGTTTGTCTTTGCTGACAGTGCTCAGTGGGCAAATTGGGCAGCACAGGCAGGACTGAATTTAAAATGCGCAGTTTTTGGTTGATGAAGTGCCACGGGCACTCAAGCCCAGCATGCGAATTCGTGCAATGGAGGCTCGTACAGTTGCATGGTTCGCTGGAGACTTTGCTGTCATTGGAACGGTAATCACGCCCTTGAAGCTCACTCACACCTCCACTGAGGCCAGCGCTCCACTCTCAACAGACCTGCTCACAGACTTTGTTGCATGAAGACATGATTCCACCTAACCCTTGAAAAGCGACAGCGCGACTGCGTGTGCTGAGCACAGTCCATTGTCTGCAATGCCGCCATCATTCTGCGGCAAAACGTGTGTCTACGTTGATCGCGGGAGCTGTGAGTGTGGAACAAGTAACTGGAAGCATGCGCTGACCACTTCCGTCGACGCCTTTGTCTGTGTAGGAAGTGAACCGCTCGTTGAGATGGATGGTTGGCCGATGATACAGAGTCCAACGGGTGTCTAGTGGGCGCTTTGCGAAAGCTCGCTTTGAGCACCATTTGATTGAAGTTACCAGACATTCACAATTTCTCCTCATGTAACAAACTCAGAAGGAAATTGGCTCGACTATAATTTAAGTTCGTTGGTTAAACTTAGGTGACGGAGCGTGATTAAATTTGTTTTCATATTTTGGAATGCAGCTGTTGTAGCGACCACATGGGGTGACAGAACGGATGGTGTTATTTTTGGGGTGTTCGCTTACTCTGACCACCACATCCGCAAAGCGCGACTAGTTCTCTGTTTCTCGTGGCCTCAGAGCACGCAAGAGGTAGCAACAGGCACGACGCATAGGGATGCGCGACCAACTTAGCACATCGGGAACCCGTCAATGGGTGCAGCGACACGAGTAGTAAGGGACAATAGATGGGAGCACAACCATTTTGAAGAGACTGTTTGGTAGAACTTGAGAGTCCGCCACTAACGATACTGTGAAAGGAGGAATCCTTGTGTTTGTGGGGCAAGGCGTTGTGGCACGAGGCGATGTCGTAATGAGGAGGGCGAAAATGCTCACTAACGATGGCATTTTTGTGTTTCAGAAGAGTTATCATGACAGTGCGAGGAGAGAGCACACGAATGCGGCACACCACTGCTGTCTTCATTGAGCACCTCCTTCCCACACCCAACCTGCACTTAGCATTCATTCCTATTTCCAAAGAGCAACCAGATTGTAAAATGCGGATTGGTGCACAATGAATTTCATTGCCTTGCGAAGGTACACTCTGTTTGATGGTTTCGATTTCGGCCACTTGGGCAGCCATACCGCTGTAGCCGGGTGGGCTTGCCTTCGAACCACGCCATCGGCCCCAGTCTCTCTGCTTGCCTTCTTCTACGTTCAAGCAAGTGGGATGCAGACTCTACTTAAGAGCCTTTTAACCTCACCCATACCACTCGCGACAAGCACTATTTTGCGGAGAGATGTATGCGCTGCAGATGGAAGAAACTTTGACGTCGGGTAGGTGAAGGCTGTGAACGACGTCTGCCATTGACATGCACCTTGGTCTCGTGTCCCACTGGAAGGACCTCAACGACTAAAGCGATGCTAGCTGTGAATCATTTGAGAAACTCTCCCTTTGGAGATTCCCTGTATCCACTTTCTTGGGTACACTGGTGTTTTGGCGTCTCTCTACGCACACGCTGATGGTCGTTGGGGCCTCCTACCGCGAAGTTAGCTCCCTTACCACACCAAACCAAAGTCCAGTGGGAGTAACAAGCATCGCCTCGGTTGCTACGCATCGCGATGACAGGCACGGTCAGTTCGTGAGTGTTTCCTTCGACCCTGACTGCGTTGTGATGCCTGACGCAGGAGGCTTGCCAGGAAGACGTAGGGAAGAGAGGCTGGGAAAAAAGGGATTCAAAGTAATGCTTTGCTTGAACGGACTGTCTGTTTGGGCCACAATCACTTGAGTGGTCGTGCTGCCTTTGGCGGAGGGGCAGGAGTCTGGCCCGTGCCAGTCGGTCCTTTGCCCTGCCTGTTGGATGCGTGCATTCTACTCTGTGCGCATGCCTTCCCTTTTCTTTAAAAAAATCTCGGGCACTTCATGAACTGCGAGGACTTGAAATGCGATTTTGTGCACTTCTAATCAGTTTCTAACAATGAAAGATGCGGAGTACATCCAGCAGCAAAGGATGGATGCTTGTCAAGAAGCAGTGCCATTGCTGGCATGCAGACTGGAATCTCGTCTGACTCAAACAGTGTTTTACGAGGCGAGTTTTTGAAGTCGTAGCATTGCATCCGATGAGGGCAGTGAAGGCTGCTGTGCGAATGAATGAATGAATGAATGAATGAATGAATGAATAATGAATGAATGAATGAATGAATGAATGAATGAATGAATGAATGAATGAAGGAATGAATGAATGAATGAATGAATGAATGAATGAATGAATGAATGAATGAATGAATGAATGAATGAATGAATGAATAATGAATGAATGAATGAATGAATGAATAATGAATGAATGAATGAATGAATGAATGAATGAATGAATGAATGAATGAATGAATGAATGAATGAATGAATGAAGGAATGAATGAATGAATGAATGAATGAGTGCAGACAAGCGCACACACTTTGTGTGTTGAGGGAGTAATTGTGCGAGGTTGCACAAACCAACCGCAACAGGAAGCGAAATGGCGCCATGGGCGCCGACACGCTTGGTAGTTGTCGTCATACCAGAAAGTTCAGATCCGTGTCGCTTTAAGTTCAGCAAGAGCAAACGATGTGCCATTTGAAATGCGCATCCCCCAATGACTGGCTTCAGTGCAGGCTGCGTGGCCAGCGTTGCAAGGGATCATTTGAATTGCATGATCTCGATGAAGGAAGTGGCAAACATCTCCTTGGACGGTAAGTTATTTAGCACAATCAGCAAAGTGAGGTGGAGTTGAAGCAGGCCATGATCACTACTTGCAATGGGTTGTCCATGGCTTCGGAATGAGGTTTGCGTGGTTCAGCACTGAACAAGCTAGACCTCCTGACCCCCGAAGGTAATGTGGAATGTAGCGGCGCTAGTGAAATGGCCAAGTAGTCAGCTAATGTCATTCGACGGTGGTGTGGACATGGGCTGCAATTGCAGCGGAGTAAGGCTCACGATGCACGACAGTGGGTGGAGGTGTGAGACCAACTCCACCGGACTTCCACGGTCTCGCATTGGGACCACCCCAGAGCTTGGTGGCCTAGCAATGTTTCATTATCTCATTGCAGCGCAGCAGCATGTGCTTTGGTCAGTGCGATGGCGTTCAATGCAGCAGCAGCGTTTAATACATGAATGAATGAGTGAGTGAAGCATGGTTACATTTGCCCTTGAGGCTATGCGGATCCTTGCCAAATGCACTGGAAGCTGTCGCAGCTGGTCTTCTATGCGCAGGAAGTTCGGCACCTGTCAGTGGTGCGTTGCCTACCCTGTGTGCAAACACGAAACGGCGTGAATGGTCTGATGTGTGTTTTAGTGCTTCATTTTCTGCCCAATGGGGGCTGGAGGATGGAAGCCTTCTTACTTCACCAACGCCTTCTCCACAAATTGTTGGCATACATTGTGCCTGGACAAGCAGTCAAGGGTGGTGGGCCGCAAAAATAGGGGCGGTGTTGGATGGGGCCACGCATGATACAAGTGGAGCGCGTAGCTTGAATGGCCCTGATGAAGTGAGGCTAGTGGGCTGTGGGAGGGAGGCAGACGTAGCACGAAACGGCAGAGCGAAGAATAGGTAACGAATGACAAACGCGTTCGTCCCACGGCTTGGTAGTGCCGCCTTGCCACTTCGCTAGAACAGCATTAGAAGAGGGAGGTGTAGGATGCTACCCTCTATTCACTTGAAGGTGCAATTGAAAGGATGAAGTCTCTTTCGTTGCGCGACTCTGGCTGCATTTACTCATGTCCACACTCACCCCAATCCAACAGACACTTTCCACAACTTCCAAACTGACCAATACACGGTAAATTGACGAGTAGCCAACAAGCATGGCACGGCATCGCGACGTCTCGTCCAGTTTTGCAAATCGTGGTACCTAGACGCAATCTAATAGCAAACACCATTCGTTCGGTGCGATCGCACAATCTGTTTGAAGTGGTTGTCAATTGTCGTCAGGACAACCTCTCACTTACAGGAAGGTTGGCACAAAACTCACATCCGATTCGGTGGGGCATGCTGAAGCAGGTGGAGAGTCATTGTAGCAAAGGTGGCATTGTGGTGACAGGCAGGCGCGACAAAGATGGAAGTGCGTCCGAGTGACAAGTAGTCCAACGATGTAAGACGTTGTGAAGACTTATAGGAGAGATGAGCACTCGGCACTAGCTGATCACACCGAGGCACTGTACCACGCACCTTGGAGTATGCAGAGAATATGCCATCTCCGAGGACAGTGGAAATGGGCGGTGAGGCGTGAGTAGCCGGAGCATGCGATGATGAGAGGTGCTGAAACATTCCACCCAGCACAGTGAATGCACTGGTTGGCTGCTAAACGGGAACAAGGTGTAGCAAGAAAAGATGTCCGTGAAAGGAGACCCTGGCAGCAATTGGGCGACGGGTTGAGATGAGGTGTGATTTGTACAAAGCGTGTGTCAGTTAGGCCTCGCAATCACCTCTCGTGAGCATCATGCCAGTCCCATGCGGAATTGGACACGTGCCGAAGGGAAGCGTTTATTGCGCACCTTTGCGTTGAGGAAGTCAGGTGAGCCACCATTCACCTCATCACACGTATGCCGTTTGGGGTCGGCATTGTCGCGACAGCGTCAATCGATGCCGACCTGTCAGTGCTCACTCAGTGGCGCGGTGATTTCTTCGCCACGCGGCTGGATGGGTACCACTTCTTTGCTCTTCCACTTCATAGTATGCCCCTCCGTCCTTGAGCGGTGCATGCAATGCCGTTATTTGCCACAAAATATTGCAAGCAGCTATTCTGTGTGTGGCAACGTTGAACCCGACCGTTCACGACTTCGGTATCCACTGGGTGCGCCACAGTCTTCGACAAGGCGCAGTCATGAAGACAGACTCTCCTCAGTCTGTTTAGACGTTGAAATGGATGCCCACTGTAGCAGCAGGGGACGTTGGTGAGCAGCGAAGATGGATGCGTGCTTGATCCAACCGAACACGCTAAATCCACACTCTTATTTGTCGGCTTCTCGTACTCTGTGTGTACGTTTATGTTCAAGCTGTCTATTGCTTGACAGCTCCGCAAGAGATGTGTGCCGGTGGTTGAGTTGAGACATCAACGTCTGGTGGGTCTTCAACAAATAACGCAGCAAGGGTGCGGATGTCGGTGGTGGATGGTCAGTCGGCTCCACTGGTTGCGATGTTTGGAGATGGCTTTTGAAAAGCGTGTGGACTCGAAATTGTGTTTGAAGTGGTTGTCAATTGTCGTACAGGAAGGTTGGCACAAAACTCACATCCGATTTGGTGGGGCATGCAGAAGCAGGTGGAGAGTCACTGTAGTAAAGGTGGCATTGTGGTGACAAAGCCAAGAAAAGGAGAACCAGAAGAGAGGTTGATTTGCTGATCATGGGACAGCTCCATTTATGCTGCATTTGGGCACCTTTCGCGTGCGGCCCATCTTCGTGCTACCTTATTCTGAGATCCCAAACTGCGCTCTATCTTGGAGCCTAATCAAAGTGTGCTCACAAAATGAGAGATTGTTTAGCGATGAAATGCATAGTTGTTGACCATAGCATAAAATTGTTCCTGCAATAAGAAGTAGGAGGCGAACGGCCCATGGTTATTTGCGTTTGCGTGCAGACACGGATTCGAAGAGACCAAGCATGAAATGTGCAAAGGCGGTGTGGCTCCGAATTTGAGTTGTTCTGCCACTTAGGAAACAATCTTGTGCCGTCTGTTGGACCGCTTCGATCCGTCCGGCGGGTATGCGTAGACAGGGCAGGTAAACTTACTCATATCACTTAGTACACGTCTCCGATGCAATCCTTACAGCTAATGAAAGCCGAGTGGTCACCGTTTCAGTTGCCTCAGAAGGGGCAACATCGCCACCACTCTCGCATCACATGTTACTGCTTGAATTGCTCTTTAAAATAAGGTCGAATGCATGATGAAGGGGAGCAGAAGCTGCATGCCTTTTCTTGTAAACCACTTGGGCAGTGCATTACATCAGAATCGCATCTCAAGGAGCGCGTATACAATGGGAGTAGATGCGGTATGGGGGTTGCCTTTGTCTCCCGTGTGAAGTTGACTCGGTGATGCGGATATGATGAAGCAGCAAACTTTGACGTCGGTGGCAAGGTGTCACCCTCCTCCCTAGAGCAAAAAACAGTAGCACTAAATGCCAACAAACTAGCTCCACTCGACTACGGCCGTGGTAGAGGGGTGACTGTTCGTGCCGACTTGTGCATCTGATTGAAGGAAGCGTGGGTGTGCAATACGCCTGGGATGTGTAGCTCATTTAATCGCACAGCACATTCACTCCACTCCCCACCACTTCAGTGAAGATTGAATCGTTACCCAATGTCGTGCGACGGTGGCACTTGGGTTATTCAATTGGACGCACTAAAGCATGGGGAGCGGCATGCCATCATGTGGCAAAATATCAGTGTTGCCGGTTTTTGAATAGTTCCCTTTTCATATTAACGCTGGCGAGTTGACGACCCAATGTGGATCTACCAGATGGCCACAGTGGCTCTGTCGCCAATTTTCCAACATTTCCCATCTCTAACGGCTAGCTAGCCTGGTGGCGTGGCGTTAAGCCCGATGTGAGCTCGATACGTGAAATGGGTGTCTACCATAGCCAGGTAGGCAATCGCATGGAGAAACCTCTCGAGACTTAGCCCTTGAAGGATAATCGTGCGTCTAGAGTAGGTCAGCCCTGTGGGCACCAACTTTTGCCAAGATGGTGAAAGTGAGCCCCTGCATCATAAGCGTCATGCTCCTCATGGCCACGCCAGTTGTTCGCTCTCCATTGTCTCATCGACGCCAGTGCACTTTGCTCTCTTCACGCTGAGTCAATTCACATGAATACTAACCGCATCTTTGCCACGTTCACCACCTGTTCGTAATCGCACGGGCAAGGTCGCCGCATCAGTAGGCAAACTTTAGGCATTCAAAATATGCCTGCATTGTAAATGCGGAATGAGGGATTGCAGTAGGTACAGACGCTCATAGGTTTGCTACTATTGGCCATTGCGAAGAATGCGCTCAACTCGGTGCACAGACTCAGACTATACGTCGAAACTGTGGCGCTTACTACCAGCATTTGCCAAGCGCATGGCTTAAGGAAGGCGAAGAGGTGTTTGAGACCAGTGCTCTCCATGTTTAGGCGAAGTTAGAGCTACCGTCGTTGTGCAGAAGGCGTTGAAGAAGCATTAGGGCTCAGGTTCGGGTGAGAGAGTTTGCATTGTACTCACCCACCACCACTCTATTCCCTGCGATAATTGGCGCAAGTCCTGTTGGGCAGCCTGTGAACACAAGATTTGTTTTGCAGAAGTTATGCGAATGTACTGCAGGGGCCGTTGAAGAAAGGCGTACTGTCAATCACGCACCACGGATCGCATTGGCTGTCCCAAGGCTGCGACCTTGAGGTGGACGTCAGTTCGCTTCACTTGTGCTTGTGTACTGACGTGCTCATTTGGTACGTTTTCGTAAATTTAATTCAAACAGGCCAGGTAAATAGAAACCACCTGTGGTGTCATTCGGAAGACATAACGTGTATCCAGATCACACTCAGTCACGCGCTCTTAGTGGCCACATGCATATTCATGCGAGGGTGACGGCAGCGGTCGGGAGGTGGTGCTGAGAGGAGGCAGGATGTCACGGTTCTCACGCACGGTCGTTAGTTGTAGTGTAGATTGATGAAATCAGGTAAGTTAATGCAAGCGACTTCACTTTGAGTCAAATAAGCAGAAGTAGCTGACGACTGTTTAGAATTCGGTGTATCGAAGCTTCGCAAATTCAGCGGTGCTTTGGACACAACTGACAGACTTACGTGGGTACCACTGGGTTTTCATAGTGCTGCTGGCTAAATGCAAAAAGGGCGCATGCTATTTTTGGTGGTAATGCTCTTGCCATTGTACGAGCAGCTTTTATAGTTGGTAATTCAAAAGCATCCCTTTTAGCATCGTCGTTGCCTCTGTGCATCCGTCCACCCACAAAACCACCTGAAGCAGCTTGTGAAAGGACGAGTTGGGTTGCACAGTTGAGGGGCACACAATACTTCCCTACCCCATACGACTTATCGTTGCTGAGCTCTCATCCGGTGCTCAAGCACAGCAACAATTCTGATGCACCACAGCAGCTTACGCAATTGGCGGGAGGTTCAGAGGCACGGCGCGTCTAAATAAGCAGAAGGAGGCAAAATAAAGTTTGATGCCTCGCTTTGGTGAGTGCTGCAATCGCTGTGCCCACCAACGTGATCACGCAGCCATCGAATGAGCCAACCGCTTTTGTTCAACCGAGTGCATGCTGTGAGGCTTCGTCCATCAAGAGCCCAACGAGAGGCAAGATGGATTCGTACTTTAACTTTGCCTCGAGCTCAAGCATGCATTCCACCCCTTAAAGGTGATGGCGCGAGATTTGAACACACTAGTGGGACATGCACTTGGCAATGCATGTGCTTCTCCATCCGTCCACTACAAATGCCTCATCCACCCATCCTCCTGACGACGCCGAATATCCAGTGGCCAATGTTACTGGCTGGGGAGGACATCATGCCACAATGACGTGCACAGACTCCGTAATTTGAGCCCACGGGCAGGCAAAGCCAGTGGCCAATGACTCACTCAGTTGCGGATTGTTGAGTTCTCCCATTTGAAGGCCTTGTCGTGTTGCCAAAATGAGGCACACACTTTTTGTGTATTTTGGTCCAACACCAAACCGTGGCTTCATTTTCTAACAGTTCCACCCCATTGCCCTCATGGTACGGGGACAGAGTACAGCTGAAACAATTGCTTGCTCTTCCTCTGGAAAACAAATGTGTCAACGATAGGAAGTGCAATGGCTGCTTTGACTAAGCGCCACTGAGTGCAAGTAGGCTAACGAATGAGACAGCGGTGAGTTGGGGGCGGCATTCGAGCTGAATACGAAAAGCTGATGACGTCATTTCTGGCCAATCTCCACTTCAAGGTGGAACGTGCAAGCGTTCGCGAGCATTGCCTTATCTACGCGGTATGTCCTTTTAAGTGTTGTCACGCCATTTGTGTGGGTTAGCGTGACCAATTCACCAAACCTCCACGCATCTACCCGTCAGGTCACTCATGAAGTGCAGATCATTTGAGGGGCACACTCCGTCGCAGTGACGCCGGCAACGCGCGGGACGTTGGTTGGCCTAACAGCGAGCACTAGCAACTCAACTACTTACCACACTGGTGATGCATAGCGAAGCTGCACACGCCCGAAGTTCAACGAAAGGAAATCGTGAATTTGCGATGAGTCCTTCACGAGCCTAAATACGCACTCTCCATTTTCTGGGTAATGCCTTAACACTTAGACGAACTACTGCGACTATTCGACAATGCAGGCTCCCTTTTCACGCAGTCACCCACCTGCCCAACGATGCGACCATCTGCAGTGGGGTGTTTGTGGCTGCCGTTGATGGGTTGTGAGGGTAATCATGACACGATGACATCGACAACTTCTCTGCGTCAACTCTGCAAGTTGGTGAGCAAGAGCAGTGGTCATTTTGGTGCAGCCCAATGACTTACTGAGTTGCTGGTTGTGGTGGTAAGTTTTGCTGTTGGGGACAACATGTGCATTAAAAATAAGATCTCAGAAAATTGTCCTTTTTGTCGTAGGTGTTGGCAGATCTGTACTCAACAAGCTGACAATATCAATATAAAATAATCCTTCCTCCAATACGAAAAGTGCGACCGTACGCGAGTTTCTGCTAATGCATTTAACGCTTCTTTGAATTACAGTCGTGACATTCAGGTAGAGCAGTGTGGACAGCCAAGTGAACTTCTAAGCATGCATGTCAAAGGCGAGTCTACTGTAGTCAAACAGGCAGGCGCACGGGGAAATCCTCCGTGAATTGGTGCTTAAAAAGCGATCTCACCACACAGAGTAGGTCGACTCTCTGAAAAGTAACTTCTTGCGCGGATGTCAGATTTGTGACTCTGCAGCATGAGCATCTTTATGCAAAATGTCGCGGCATTGCCTACTCGCCTTGCCGTCCTACCATTGCTAATGCAAATTACTCCCTTGGATTAAAGTCTGTTTGCAGGTGATCCGGTCCGACCTTGCCGAATGGGGCGTTTGTTAGCCTTGTCTGACGCCTGATTGCTAAGAGGAATGGAACAGGAGGAGACACATCCACCCGTCGCATGGATGGGGCTTTGGATGAAGCAGCGAAGCACCCTCACCTGCTTTCGCCTCAGACGCCGACTAATCGAAAAGGCTCAAGTGGTTTCATGGACTTAATTTAAGCTGCAAATGATTTCACCAGACTGCGACCGTGTCAGAATGCCCTGCACTGTCACGGACAGGTGCGGAACATATTTTTAGCAAGAACAGTTTGGGACCTACCTGTATGACCAGTGGTGGTCCTTTGGCTAGAAGACAATGAATTGAGGCCTCCCCCAAATGAGCCAGTTTAAGCGCACTTTGGGCGTCTCACTTTGTGGTTAATGCTCCGTGAAAGCGATTGCCTCATGAGCGGCAACAATTTATCTCGCATCACTTGTACTTTCTGCGCTCTTTCTTTCGTTCATTAAAGACTTCATTATGCTAGTTGTTTCCACTGCCACCTGAATGCGCCATGTGATTTCGTCGGAAGTGAGCCTGACGGTGTTGATAGAACTGCAGCACTGAAGTGCTGTTGAGGGGGAATGATGTGGATGGCAGCGTGGCAACGCTAAATTGAATTGGTAAGCCCTCAACCTTTCCCATCGGTTCGCTGGTTTGCCGCGCGTTTCGTGAAGGAGGAGTCGCAGGAGACGATTACTGCTGTGTGCCCAAAAGATTTCACCGAGATTTCGATTTCGAGAAAACTGAGTTGCCCAATGCAGTGACTGCACTGACGACCTCCGAGTTGCGTGCAAGTTGACTGGTCTTCTACGCTCGCCAATCAAAATGCCATTGAGCGCGAGCATTCAAACTCCTTCCAAATGTTCGTTCAGTCCTTGACTTCCATTTACCTTTCTAATAATTTTCGCGAGCCACTATAGCAGGACAGTGGAAATGCGTGCCACACGAAGTACCCACTAGTGATTGGAGCATTTGACAGCCTGGAGGAAATTGTTTTCCCCCAGCTCATGGACACCAAACCAACTGCTCAATTTTCTGTTGGAAGTGTGCTTGTGGATGAATGGAATCGCGCACTTGGCACAGAGGCCTAGCAAGTGGCAGTGGCGTGGTGCTTCTCGTGGAGCTGCATTTACACGAACAAATGTACTTGCTCCCTTCGAAAGCACCACCCCACATCAAGTGGGAGTGTGTAGTGCATCGTGGCAAGTGAATCTTTGGAGGCACGCAAATTTCGTTGTGTGGCCTATTTTAGGACTCGTGGCATGAAGGCACCCACCTTCGATTAGGTACTGAAGGGCCTGTCTCGGTGGGACAATCACGATCAGTTTTTTGCTAGTTATAGTTTTGCATCTTGACAAGAGTTTTTCCATTCGTAGGTGCGAAGTCCCATGAATTGGCGCTGAGAAATGTCGTGCGGCTGGCAACATCAGTGACTCTCTGCCAGAAATGGGAACCCGAATTTTGAGCTGTGAAACTAAGGCAGTAAGGCTACTTGGATGGATGCGGTAAAAGACGAATCTTTTGTAAACTGTGTCCGCACTTTTCACAAGTCCACGAGAGTTACCCAAGAAGAGGGTGCTTATTGTAATGGAGCAAAGGTGCAGACAATCCTGATGAACCATGTGTGATGTGCCGAGCAGCGCTTCAGTGTCTGTAGACCGTGACCGTAGAGGAAATATTCCCTCCACCTTCACTGCGCATAGCCTGCAGTGACTTCTATGGTACGTGGATTGTGCAAAGTTATGCACTTTTCCAGCCAACGCTCTTGATCACTTCCGTTCATTGAAATCAACTTCCTCTGCATGGAGTCGTAGGGTGAAAACGCGGGCTACCTTGTCCTTTCAACTAAATTTGCATTAGCGAATGTGATTTTGGCCAAACGGTAGCTTGAAAAGTGAGCAAAGACTGCGGGTGGCGTCAGGACCTCCACTTGTGATGAGTGTGCGAAATTCGCGTCACTGTACCTCAACCAGCGCACACCTTACTCGGGCGACTCCACCTTCACAAAGAGCAATCGGCCTTAGCCTCGATCCACAGAAGTGCACTAGTCCCGAAGACCACAGATATTCAAATTGCCGTTCAATTTCTCGGCTCATGACAGAAGAACAGCGCATTCCGCTTAGATGTGTCATTTAAAATCACATGGGTCACATTGGAAGCCAAAAAATCTTCCTGTGGTTTTGCTGGTGATGCGAAGATGGCCCAGTTTGACAAGGAAAGGAGGCCTCTAGCCTTAAGGCTCGGAACTACACACCAGACCCTCCCTTCTCTTTGTGTGTGTTCGTGGGGGAAAGATAGACTGGGGGATAGATAGATTGGCGAGGTGTAAGCGTGAGCAATGGAACGCTGCGTGTTGAACCGAATCTCATTGTCTTGCCATTAGAGATGGGATGGGACGTATTCCTTTGCGCTGCTTTGTGCAACGACCTTTAGGTAGCGCATCAATACTGGTGGATGGTCAAGACCGTCAGATGACCCTTACATCCAAATTGAAGTTCCTTATGTTGCGAGGCTCGGACTCAATCTGAATAGAGCCGCGTTAGTGTGCGTCCATCACTGTGTTCCACCTCATGGTTGGCAGCGCTACCAATACCATCGCCCTTGCCAACACAAAGCACGGCGATGGTAAACAAGGTGGGTGCTCATTGCACCATATCCGCATTACTTTTCCAGCTGGGTAGCGGAGAGGAGTGTAGGACGGAAGAGATTGTGTAAAATAGCGTCTTGCCTAGGAATGGTCATTCTGATTACTTGTGTAACCATCCATTTCACCATCATCACCCGCTGTCATCGAACAAAAAGAACAAGTCATTTGCAGGTGGTTACCATCAACACACCAGTCTTTGAGAGTGCAGTGGCGCTGCTTCTACATCCTTGAAGTTGCTTGTGGTCAGTTAGCACTGACCGCTTTCACCGTATGCGTGTTGACTCTCGTGATCACTTGTAGGCACGCACTGTGCGCCGTGAGTATGGCGTTAGCCTGTTGGTTGGTCTGAGGCAGACTCATACTTTTGCCGACCAGCATACCCCTTCAGTGTACACTAGAAGCTCTTCCCCTGCGAAGGCATACCATTCGAGCTGGTAGCAGGAAGCGACTTTTGCCTCACTAGCTTGAACAATTAAGCCTGGATTCGTCCCAGGCCAATTGTCAGCCAGGCACCTGCAATTTACTAGCATTTTAAACCTGCCCTGCTGTTTGCAGCGAGCGCTACAAACTCCCAACCACCACCACCACCACCACCACCACCACCACCATCACCACCACCCCCTTCCATGGATTAGCGTCATCAACATGACGTGCCCTACATCAAGCATAAATATGCTAGCCATCTCTCATCGAGCGGAATTCACCGCAATTCCTTGAAGCGTGTTCGCTGTGAACAACTCGGATCAGGTTTGACTCAAGTTCCGAGATCAGTGCAGACTCACATCGACCACAGTTCCCATTTTTGCCATGACTAGCCAATGCCGTAACTCTCAAAGGAACAAGGGTCTACCCGGTGACAAGCGACCGTACAACAGTTGGTGGCGTCTGCTTTGCCCTGTCGCTCCTGCCCCTCTTCTAGCACTGCGCTCTTCATCGAGTGGAAAACAATGCTTGCGTTTTTGGTAGAGAGCAAGTCATCTTCATTTTGTTAGTGTCCTTACATGTTGCAGCGACGCTTGAAGCGAAAAAGCTAAAGCGCCTTTAACAAGCAAAAATCTATGACCTGCAAAACATACTGCTACCGAAAATTAGTAGCAGACATACGAGGAAAGCACGTGCTATATTCATAATTGCTCATAAAAAAATAGATCAACGAGAAAGAGAAGAGTGTGCTGGTGGACTCTTGCTGCCGAACACGCGTCACCTCCTTGACGAGCTGTTTGCATGACATTTGGTGTTGGTGGGATACATTCCGCACCCAGTTCCCAATTTCAGCCCTCATCACTAGGCATAGTGGAAGGAGGCATGCATGGTTCTTGGTGCCACCTCAGTTGCACATTCATGGAGGTCACCCTCACTGCGCACACCACGGAAGCATGTGATGACTGAAGTTGGAGGGCTGCTAAGTGCGTAGGTGCCACTACGTTCGCTCATGGAGAAGGACTAAAGAAGCATAGTCGACTGATTCGTTTGCCAGGGTAAATGGTAGAAAGACACAAAAGTGAAAGCTTTTTGACGTTTCAGTGCTCAAACGCACCCATCGGAGGTAGCAACGACTTGGTGGGTAAGAGCGAATGAGGGTCCAACTTTGTGGTCTGTGCAGAAAAATGCAAAGGTTTTTTGATACCAGCATGACGAAAACCGGTTTGAGTGGGTTAGACAGGGAAATTAGGCACTGTAAAAGAGTTTTGGTGTGGACACATCTGCGGAGAAGGAGGGAAGTAGATGAGAGACCTTAAAGGAGGTGTTCGCCTGAAAGGGCAACTTGGAACTCTCAGACGTTCATCTATAACATTTCCTTTTAGGTGCCAGTCAACAAGGGCCATGGAAGGAAGCACGCAAGCAACCCTTTACTGTAACACGAGCAGAAGGTGCATAGGCAAGGAGTACGTCATTGATAGAAGCAGTAAGGGAGGCTGTGAAGCACGGTAAATGGTAAAAGACAGCAGTAACCCATACCTTCATGCAAAACCATTCGAGGGAAACTCAACTCTCACGTATTTATAAGTCTGTGCTGCTAGCAGGTTTGATATGTCTTTCGACTGAACAGTGGCCAGCTTGTAATGCTGTCTTAGCCAAGTGGACGTCACCCATTGCCGAGGTGGTGCCAGGAGCTAATCTCTCACCGGAACTGGGACGACCTGTACAACCGCACAATGGACAATTTGGAGGTTGTGTATGGCATGCCATCCCGACCCAAGGGTTCACAGTCGAGGCAAGAGGGGACGATATGCAGTTGATGTGTGGCGAACAATTTGCATGAGTCAAGTTTCGTAAATGCGCTTGCTATCTGTGGGCGATGAAGTCACAAAGGCGCTGCAACTTTGGCAGATCGAGTTCCTCCCGACACCTCTCCCAATTCGCCGCACCCCAACGCAGCCAGAGGACACCGAATTGTGAATGGCATACTTTAGTACCAAGTGTAGCGAAAAAATCGTCATTCTTCTCCTTCACCACAATGAACAACTCAAGACATCTACCACTCTGGCTTGAGGGGATAGAAATCCTCTTCCACCTTGATCTCCGCGCTACCCTCGCCGTTCTGAGCTGCGTTGACAAGGAAAAGCAGATGCGGCGTGCAGGTGATGGAGGCGCACCCCAGGACCTCAGCGTCGCGACGCCAATGCGACTTGGTGGCAAAGCGCTTCAGTGTGAGATGCAACTCCAGATGTTGCAGCGGGCTCCGCCCCGCCTCGCACGACGACAGCGATCGTGCTCGCAGCCTCTGCGTTGTCATTTCAGGCGAAGTCGCCTCTCCATCTAAAATTACCGCCTAGGTTTCACTTCAAGGAGGGTCACTGCAAAAGCGACTTCTGCTCCATACTTCCCATGGAGCCAAAAGGTCAGCTGCTCTGCGCAAAAAAAACAAAACTGCTTTTGATCAGCAGAGATCATGCACTTTGCACTGCAACCTATGCTAACGGTTTGCTCCTGTGTTTCACCGTTTCGAAGAGAAGCAAAACGTTTCCTTGAGCACAGCTGGGTAATTCGCAGCGACTCAAGTCAGTCTTAGTAACTATCACACCTGGAGCCCCTGTGGCAAAGCGTTTGAAGTGGGTTGAGTACAGCAATTAACAGACCCTCTGCTAGAGAAGGACACGTCCAAGACTGGGGCAGTGGAAGCGCCAACGTCTGATCGAAACGA
The DNA here is from genome assembly GCA_023968675.1 of Taenia pisiformis. Classification (NCBI taxonomy): domain Eukaryota; kingdom Metazoa; phylum Platyhelminthes; class Cestoda; order Cyclophyllidea; family Taeniidae; genus Taenia; species Taenia pisiformis. The sequence continues at coordinate 13,801,244 of CM043737.1, read as the reverse complement.
GCACAGTGCCACCCCTCGACGACATTGGTTCGGACGCTACCACAGTCCGTAGGGCTCCGCCGTCGGAGACGCCATTGGTGTGACCGCATGCTCACCGGCAGTGAGTAGAGGGAGGGGCAACTCGCCATACCATTGAGAGCTGCCAAGAGAAGAAATTGGAGCGTGTGCTTTTCACTTGGGTGTAAGCTGAAATTTTGGGTTTTGATGCAATGGGAAATGCGCTTTTAGCATTAGGAAGGTAGGCAGCCAAAAGGGGAGGAATGACGAGTAGTTGCTTAAACAGCACGAAGTTGACAGCCGTGTCACCTCGTGAAGAGCAAAGTTGAGCCTTTATGTAGCAGTTTTCCTTCCTCCATTGATTCGCAAACAGACCCGGCTGTTTCTTTCCTGAGCAAACACCATCCTGCCTGCTGTCTAATAACGTGCGAGCTTCAACTAGTAACACTCGATGCTACACCATTCGCCTTTTTCACATCTCCAGTCTCGTCACAGTTAGATCATCTTTTGCCACGCCTCTTTTCAAGCTGAGGTCACCAGATTATCCACTCTGCGACCCGACGCTGTGAATTGCCTCGTTTGAATCAGATGTGAAGGCTACCTTTACCGAAGTGCGTCGTTGGGAGCAAAGCGCTTCATGCTTTGATAAGGAAGATGAAGTGCTGCCAAACCATTAAATCCGCCAATAAAAGTAAGCTGTGGTTGTTGCAAGTGAAGGGTAAGTGGAGTTGGTAGAAGGATCCACAGGTAGGGAGGAGAGCTTTTGAAATGGCATGAAGTGTTCCACAGGGGTAACAACACGTCAATGAACCCCGTCAACTGTTAAGCTATTGGTAACAAACGGCACCACTCAGATGGAACAAGTAGGCATACAACAAAACAACGGAAAAGCAATGACTAGTTAAAGTCTCATTGTTAGTCGAAATGCTCACAGATTGGACCAACATCTCCAAGAGTAGCGCTGGATGCACTTGAAGAACTGTTCATTCCCTTCGTTAATGCAGGTTTGATTCGAATTAACCAACTACGGTGTGGTGGCCGAGGAACTAGTGGCTTCGAGGCTAGGCATTTTCTTTGTTGCATGCAAAGCCAATGACTGGCGTGGTTGGCTCGTGGGCATTTTGCCCACAGCACCGACTACGACACTGCTGTGGCCAACACGCAAGGTAGACCAAACGAAGTGCCTGGAACGATGCTTTAAAGAGAATGAGGACTACGTAACAGCTGTGCAGTTTGCTTTAGCCTTCGCTCCATTTTCGCGGACGCTCACCTCTCCGCATTCGCTACATGAGTCAAGGTTTTGAGCCTTCGAAGCTTCCTCTACATCGCAAGAACTCAGTCTGCTCCAACACTGTCCTCTTCACCCTCCACAGAAGTCGGCAGACATTGCATGAGTCTGTCGTGACATGAGGCTCAACTCTGTGCTACAGGAGATAAACCCATCGAGGCACTAGCATCGCAAAGAATGGTATCACTTGCATTTCGAGACAAGCTTCGCCTTTATGTAGTACTTTTCCGGGCGCAGACTCGAGGATTTGGAAGCCAGTCGTAGGGGCAGGTATCCAACTTCGGCAATGTGTATTTGCAGAAACGAGGCGCCTTTGCTTCGTTCTGGCCTTTGAAGCGTCAAAGTCATTGCCGCGCGGCCAACTATGCATTCTGGCACTTTGGCAGGCTCTTCCTTCACCTAAAGTGGGAAGAGGTGAGAGTGTGAACGGTGTACATCCTTCAGCTCTCACAAATGCAATCCTGCCTCCCGATGGATTAGATTCACATTTGGCAGACGAACCTCACCTCAGCCTGGTGGTTTGGAGCTACTTCATGTCCTGTCAGGAGGACTTTCTCAATCTCAACCAACCCGAACCCAAGAGGATGTTGTCCAAGACCTCTTCTTTGTAGGCGTTCCTTTCGCAACGGTACATGCAGGCAGAGACAAGAGCACAGGCGTTTATTAGAAGCACTTGCAGATGTCACGGAAGGGAAAGTCGGTTACCCTGCTAAGCTATTATGACAGTGTCAATGGTGGTTTGAGGTCGGTTTGAAATAAGTCTGTTTAGAAATTTGCTTTGCCATGAAAATTATAAACTCACCACTTGCCAGCTTTCCAAACTGCCGTCCTTATGCCCACTGCCTATTCCAGTGCGAGTTTTCATTTTGTTCTCCTTGCGTTTATTGTAGAAGGGATATTTCACAAACTCATCGTCATAGGTTCCGGCTGCGTGCGAGGTGCCCTGTGAAAGAGCAAAGTACGACGTCACCTCTCCCTCATTGGAGAACTTCCTACATCTTCTAATGCTTCGTCTAAATGCCACAATGAGTGTTTAGTGAGATGAAATGAGAGGCAGTGTTGCAATAGCCAACAACACAGCAAGTTGTGCTGCCGAGAGAGCAACCCAAGTGCAGTTGTGACTTGGCGCTCTCTGGTGCACCGAGTGGAACTGCGGTGTACGCGAGCCATCGATTGGAGCAACAAAAATCGATTTGGGCCGTGAACGCGACTTGCGCTCAGGCTGACGAAATGGTGGCCTCGCTGTCACGAGGCCAAGCACAACTTTTGAGGAGGGGAAGCAAGGGCGGCGAAGATGCTGCATTGTTTTCTGGAGTGACAATGAAAATCTAATCCATAAGTAACCGACGCAATCAATGACGAGAATTAGCAATCGGCAGTTGTTTTGATACAAAATTTTCGGTATTATGGTCAACTAGAATAGATATGAGAAAGTTCTAATTCAAACCTACGGATCAGACAAAACTCACTCCATCCGTTCCCATCGGGAGCGTGCTCCACTTTGGAGAACTGCTGTTGCCACTTCGCGTAAATTTTGGCACAAAAATGTCACGAACTTTATCGAAAAGCACATCCTCACCAACGTCAGACGTGGGCGGAGAGCAGAGTGGGAGATTTTTTTCCATGTCAAGCAGAGACTCCTCATCGGCACATGCCTCTTGCACGAACCTCTGTTTGCCATTTCGATGGGTGAGTAGAAGAACCGAGAGGCTGACAGAAAGGATGGCGAGAATGCCGATGATGAATAGGGCTGCCATGAGCAAGGGTACAGCATGTCCGCCCCAGAGGCTGCTGCAGAGCCCAATCCGAAGTGGCACATAGAAGTACATCATTGCGTGTGCACTGAAAATGCTGACTAGAAGTAATGAAATGGTTGAAGGGAGTGCAACGGCAGTCGATTCGTCTAATGATTGATAATGGATTGAATGGACCAATGACTGCACTCCTTAAGCTGCTTATTCTTATAGGTGGATACCTTAAATGAGCTACTGAATGTGACGTGTATAATTTAAGCGTCTAATCTCATTGTACTGCTTGAATTTGATTGTTTTTTTTAAGCATGTTTTATAAGTTGAGACTAGCCTTGAAGCGTGTACGTTGTTTTCCTCCTCTTCCATTTGTAGGCCCTTAACTAGAGAATGCTTTTTCTTCTTGAACATGTTTATTGAAATGTAACGAAAGATAAGGGGTGCGTAATTATTCCTTCACTCAGTCCCTGTACCGTGTTTGAAGTCCTTTCGCGCCACTTCCACACAAAGCACATTTAAACAACACAAATATTATACAGTCCCCTCGTCTTTTGAGCACCGTCCCCGGTGCTACTAATCTGAGTTCTATTCGGCTAAGTTTTGGGGCGGGGGACCTTCGTTAGCCATGGTGCTGACCTCATCCTCGTAACCCTCTGAGGGAGGGCTTTAAATGGGCGGATCTTATGGTGGTGTACAGTGAACGGTTCTGCTCGGAGTTCTGCGTTTCGGACGAGATAATTTGTGGGAGAGAGAACTTTGACAACACGGAAGGGGTCTTTGGTCCAAGGGTGGTGGAACTTGCCGTGTGTTATAGGCGCTGGGATTGGTCTGTATACTTGAACAAGGTTGCCTTCTTGGTAGCTATTGGGTCGGCTGCATCTATAGTAGAACTTCTTTTGCCAGGTCTGGGCCTTCTGTAGCTGCTGACGAGCTAAATCAAACGTCTTCCGTAGGCTTTCATTGAGACGTAGCACGTACTCTGGAGCATTGGCATTTGCCGTATCCTTGTTCAGCAAAAGAATATTGGAGGGGATTCTCATCTCGCGACCTGTAAGCATCTTAAATAGAGAAACCCTGGTCGATGAATGGACTGTAGCCCTTTAGGCGAGGAGGGTGCGTCCTAAGTTTAAATCCCAATCTTCTGGTCGGGTTGCGTTGGTGAAAGCTTTTAGTAGGCCCGTAATCGTCCGATTCGTTCTCTCCACTTGGCCATTGCCCTGGGGGTGTCCGGGAGTGGTGCAAGTTTTTTTGGTTCCGAGCATGCGGCACAGTTCTGCAAATAGCCGACTTTCAAAATTAGGGCCTAGGTCACTATGGGCTGATTCAGGCACCCCGTGCTGGCAGATCCAACGGTTGAAGAAGGTTGATGCAACCGTTTCGGCGTCTTGGGATTTCATGGGTTCTGCTTCAGCCACTTTCGTGAAGTAAACCGCCATCACCAAGATATATCGATTCCCCCTCTCGGTCAGTGGAAAAGGGCCCATAATATCCATGCCAACTCTTTCGCCCATAAAACTCGTGGTCATGGGCCGTAGGGGTGCGATCGGTGTGGAATGTGCGTTCTTAAAGCTGCTGAAGGTAACGCAGGTTCGTCAGAAGTCGCAGATGACGGGGAGGAGCGAGGGCCACCAATAGCCTTTGTTCGCGGCTTCCACCATCTTTCTCATGCCCACGTGGCCTATTTGCTCATGCAGCTCTTGGAGGATCGTTTAAATCAGGGAACCTGGAATCACCAGACGTTTGGGGGGAGGTTCGCCAACGCTGCCGCCACTGTAGCATGTGCGTTGTTTTCCTCCTCTTCCATTTGTAGGCCCTTAACTAGAGAAGGCTCTTTCTTCTTGAACATGTTTATTCAAATATAACTAAAGATAAGGTGTGCGTAATTATTCCTCCACTCAGTCCCTGTAACGTATTTGAAGTCCTTTCGCGCCACTTCCCTACAAAGCACATTTAAACAACACCAATATTATAAGCCTCGTTCTGCTTTATGACCATTGTGCAATGCCATTATGAGCTGTACTAGGTAATAGGTATCCTTGATTTTAATTTATCTCTGATTTTATGCACTAAAGTGTCTACTCAAATCGTCAAACATTTGCACAGACTTATGCACCTTAACTTGTTAATTTTTTAACGTGCCTCCTGTTTGACTAAACATATATTTGGTAAATTCGTGCTTCCTCTCGGTGTGACTTTTGATGACAAATAAAGTAGATGAACAGGTGGCCAAAATGATTCATTGGTTAACCATGTAAACAGACTCTTAAATCACGTTTTTGATTACTAATGTATGCAAATAGAGGTTCGCCTCCTTAAGTAGTAATCTGCAGACCTTTTACAGCATTCCCATCTCCATTTTCAAATGCTTCTTGTGGTAGGCTGCTTAGGATAAAAAACTGGCCCGACGTCAAGTTTACAAGTTTTGGACTGCTTACGCCGATCGCGGATGATTGAAGAGGTTTCTTGTACGAAAACATCGAAGACTAATTTGCTGTCCCTTCTCCCAGGGTCACTTTACTTGCAACGCTTTCTACTGACTGGTAATAAGTAGTGTAGGTAATCTAATTGATTTAAAAGGATGTCATCGAGGGGCAAGGGACCATGCTAGGATTGTTGTACTCCTTATCCACACCATGTTAGGCCACCATCATGGCTTGTAAACCAGTGACGGGACCACAACCTTTACATTGAAGCACTGTACTAGCATTTCCTGCAAACGCTGTGCTTGATGGTAGTGTGTAGTAGTCACCCTATTGGTGAACAACAGTTGCGCGAAAATGCGAGCATACAAGCGCCAAAGTATAAGCATTTTTCTGTTTAGTTGTGTGGTAAGAATGTCGTGGAGCTGAGATTCATCAGATATTCACTGGATGCATCAAGAGGCCAAATCCCAACAGGGAATGATAAATGCGATCCTGTGTGTTTGACGTGTCAGCACTTCCAAAGAACATCTCTTCTTCTTTGCGATCGGACTGCTGCCAGATGGCATCAGTCGAGGAAAAATGAGACCTTGATAATACAATTCAATTCTTAACTGCACAAGTTCGCTGCACATTACGGAAGTAGGTAATTCAAATTCCGCCTAACTAAGCTTCTCCATTCGTCAAAATTAAATGAAAAGTCACTGATGGCGGATAATCGCCTCCATGTAATTCGAAATATTTGGTGATCGATTGGGGCTGGCGGCAAGTTTACAAAGTTGAGTTTATAATGAATGATGACACCAAAGAGGCTTTTGTTACGTACACAAGAGATGCACCAGTTGTTGATAATAATTAAAAGGGACTATTGTCAGAATGAGGTAATAACGTTCCCTGCATTAGGTTGGTCTCATTGTAAGCCGACATATAGCTGACCATGCTCGTCTTCACGGCAGCTTTTCTCCATAGGAGGTGCAAACTGAGCCTAGTGAAAACAAGAGCACATTCAGGTATAACCTACCATTCCATCGGTCAGCTCATGAGATATTTGCCCTGAAATAATGGGGACAACGAAAACATTCACCTACCGAGAGAAAAAGCGCTTGCGGAGGACCTGGCATCAGCACATTAGCAGCTTGAATGTGGGTATTGCTAAGATAACGTTTGCAGTATAAGTGGGTTTCCAGTAGGAAAGGGGAATCACATGAATTGTGAAAGTTAAATGATAAAAAGCTAAACAATAAATAAACACTACTTTTGCCATGGTGGTAGATATGTTAGAGTGGAAGGTGGTGATACCTGTGGCCTTGGAGACGCTATTAGCGTTAACTCGGGATGTGGTTTGGCGTTGTGTTCTACCGGACCAGCAGGCAGAAGAGTAATGAAAGCGCTTCAGGGCAACCCGGCGAAGGCTGAGAGGCAATGGTCGAGACCAATGTTCCAGCAAAATGCGTCATTGTAGACATAAGCTTTGCTTACATGGTGGGTGAGTGGTCGAGTACACGCTCCATCACGAAGATGCACGCATTCATTAGCCCACATCGGATATTGAATTGCTTAGCGACTGAGCTGAGTAGACAATAACCATCCTTACGGGCAAGTACAATATCGCCCCATCAGGAATCTCAACCTGGAGCGGGATTTCCCGGTAAGTTTCTAGTCCATAGCCCCAACCACACCACTACCGCGACACAGTAAGTGACCTTGGGATGTTAATATGCATAGTACATTAAGTATGCTAAAATACAAGGGCAATTTTACCCGCCATAGTTACCATATGCTGTAGGGGAACCTCCGTGGGCCAGGCTTCACTCATATCATCGCGAAATCAATCGCTGCGACAAATTGTAGACACGAGTTATTAAACGTTCTCAGTGTCGACGCCATAGCAAACACTTCATTCACTCTAAACTTAGTAGAAAGTTTCATTCATTACTTTACAGGCCTTGCTTGTAGAGGTGAACTACTTTCCATTTTGGATGTATTGCTATTA
>CM043737.1:13613444-13793298 GCA_023968675.1 Taenia pisiformis | reverse complement strand
TTTTCGTCCCCATCTCAATCAAATCGCTACAGTGGATCTTACGATTAGGTTGCTGTGGTGGATTTGTCAATTGAACCCCTAGACTTATTAAGTAAACCGATGGGTTTGCACATTCCATGCAACATGAACGCCTCAATCTCATCTGAATCTTCGTGCACTGCGCACAGTGCTATTTTGTCTAAGCAAAAGCAGATTTTTGAAGCACTCCAATTAGAGCAAGTAGTTACGTAAGTGATGCTTGATGTGGGGAGGAAGTTTTCAAAACAAGATGCTGTCATTGATGAGAATTAAGACTTGCACGCATATCAACGTTTCGGTCAGGGAAATCCTTCACCATGCGTGTGCGCAACTGTGTGGGTGGGTAAATGCATGTAAAAGGGAAGAACGTCGATAGTGTTTGGAAATCGTTTATGAGAGTCGTAGTCCATGGGAGTTGCAATGCCAAATGAGTGGTTTTAAACTACGCAAAAGAGGGAAAGAAGATGAGCCATAAGCACAATAACCTGTGGCGGAATCGAAAACACGGTTGGTGCAGAACGGCAAGTATTGATGGTAACTGTGACACACATGACAACAAAATTTATCAAAGAAGGCTTGTCATGCATGTGTGCAAACTGGTATGGCCCGGAGATATCAAATTGGCTTAAAGATGCCAGCAATGGGTTAGCCTTTGAATAGAGCAGAATCGTTGCCTGCATGCAGTGACTAAAGGCAAGATTCCCCAATGATCGCATTAAAGTTGGTAGATTGTTAGTACCTTCGCATTTGGCTTTCGAAGCACTGTGATGTGCAGACAAGAATAAGCCAGTGCTAAATTGCGGAGTGGCGATTTGTATAGAAGCATACAAACCTTACCACATCCATTAAGATGCTGCAAGAGTTCGCCGAGGTCAGTCTAACACCGTAAGATTAAAGGCTTGGCGAAAATACACGTGCGGTGGCTTCAAGCAGTGATCCTCATGGGGTTAAACCCAGTGTCAAACCCAAGGCTCTACGGGACAAACCACGGTAAATGATGAATGTCAAAAACCTTTTTCTGCGTGTGATGGACTGTAAAACTGTTGGATGTGAATTAAATTACCAGTAAGCACAGCATTACCCTTAGACGATTGCAATACACAGATCAGAGATGGTTGGATTGCGTCCTCATCGAAAATGCAGCTTGCTCATTGGTTGCACACGGAGCACCGCTGTGTTTGGGCACTGATGCAACACGGAATGAAGCTTAAATTGGTCTCCTCACCGCTTTTTTGGATATATATGATCCTAAAACTGGGTGCCTTAACAAATCACAATGCGCTCTGTCGGTTAATCACAATGCAGTCGATCATTGCACGTTTCTATACCTCTTCCTGCTTTCATTGAATTGCAGCACCTCCCTTTCCAACTAAACGAGTTGCGCGAATTAGCCTGCTACCCAAATTTTATCGAAACCGAATGCACTTTCCAAAATTCCGTTCAACTATCTTCCGATTTGTCAGAATAGGTTGAGGCATCGTGAATAATTCCAGCATACACGAAATCGGGAACCCAAATGCGAAGAGCATAAGCTGCGTTGGATCGCACAGTAAGTATGGCAGTGGCTGCCAGCTGCGACCTGATTACCACCCGTCATGACCTGAGACAACATCAGCGGGTGGTCACAAGTTCCTGACCTCCCCTGTTTGAGCCATCGCACACCAACGTGAATTCGGCTTGACACCGGCAGAGAAGTTGCTGATAGGTCTCTCTCACTAAAGTGAGCCTCAGCCTCATATTTTCGCAATATTTTGTGCGAGGATTAGGCGCATTGTCCACTGCATACGACGGCATCAACATTAGGGCAAATCATCATCAGATATTCGGAGGATGCTGTGGTCTCCTCTGTTACATACAACAAAACCCTCTTTAATAACAATCCCTATGGAACCTCTTCCGTTGGCGTCGCAGCTACTTAAACTGACCCTCGTGGAGAAAATAACGAAAGTGTCGTTTGTCTTGGTGCATTACTAGCCCCCAGCCTCTAGCCCCAGCTCCTCATGCGTGAGCGGTCAGGCGGCACATCAAACGACGAAACGCAGTCGCGGTGGAGGCCAAAACTGCCAACATTAATGCACATGCATGTGTGAGTGACCCTTTCCTCGTGGAAGTAAACTTATGCGACGCACACTTTGAATGATGGGCGTCTACCGGAGAGACGTGTCGCCACTTTTCCTCTAGCTTAAATGAGTGCGCAAACCCGAAACTCTCAGTTTGATAAAAAAATTTGTTGGAGCAATCATGGTGACCACAACCTACAGTTCACTAGGCAGGCTGCATTACACCTGCTGCAACTTAGCATTTGCAATGCCTTAAAGGCGTCAGGTGCCGTACCGGTCCGCGATGTTATCCAAGGAGAAGGATGACAGGTCTCACACAGATCGCAGCTTTTATTAGCAAACCACTACTTATGACCCATTGTGGACACTCGACCAGTGACCATGTCTCGAAACACGTGACGAGACTGTCGCAGACAGATTATTTAAGTTGAGTTTTAGCACAGACTAAAGCAGGTGCATTTTCTCGAGGCAGATGCAACTCTGACAGGATGAATCGCTTCTCGTCTATGCGCTTACTGCCAACGCTGGCAAACTTCGCCAAACGAAGAACCCAGCATCGCTGCCAGGGTTGGAAGGAATCTTATTGAAAGTATGCTTTCACTTCTTCTTGCCGCTGAGATTTTAACCATTGAATGTGCCGCCTCCTCTTTACTCTGATAAGCTTTTCATTAGCAATATCTATCTGCTACCACTCCGATGGCATCGAAAGTTCAGCTTGAGTTTGTGACCTTCAAACAACCTGCTTTTCACCTCTGACCAACCTCGTTCGATTGTAACTAGAGAGCAAATAAAGCAGGGAATCACGGTAGGAATGCTGTTTGGTGCTTTTGGAATGGATACACACACACACACACACACACACACACCAATGCAGTTGATCTTTCGTGCGCGAAGTCGGACGGATGGGGAACGCAGAAAATAGTTGATGGGCTTTGCCTGTGCTCAGTCCTTTTCTTGCGTCGACGAATGGCAGACGCGTTTCCGATTTGCTCCTCCTCGTTTGCACAAGCACCAAAACAATCGCATAGGGAGGACGATAAACTTCATTATTTTCGTTGATGCCCTTTGTAGACTAAATGTATTTGGCCATACTTCGCGCACTACATTCATTAAGCAGATCAAGTCAGAACTCTCAGTATGTGAGGGTTTCATGCAGGTCCAAGCATCCAGAGGCTTAAGCTCTTGCCACTAACAACCACAAATCGCTGGCATGGGTGTAAAGACGACAACCGCTTATCTCGCCTACACCGAGCCGCGTCCTAGTACCAGCACTGCGACTAAGAGTGTGCTGCTCATCGGGGCGATTGGCGCTAAATCAGTGACTTTCGGCAATCTCAATTTGTAATGCACCTAAGCTAGTCTTAGTTTATCGCCGATCTGAGAGTAGTGAAGGCGATATAGCTAATCTCTGACGTCTTGGGGCTTGCTCACTTTGTCATTGTTCTGTTTTATTTTGCAGACATTTTCACATTTGCCTTCTGAGGTGCTTAGGATGGGGGACAACAACTTTCTCCAGTAAGAGAATGGCAAGGTAACCTATTGAAGAGCAGCATTTTGTTTGTTCTGATGTAAGCACTGCCAGCAATTGGTAGTCTTCTTGATACACGCCCTGTAGCGCCCCGAGCATCCCTAAAAGAAGGAGAGAAGGCCAAGTGTATGTCAGAATACGCGTATTCTAGACGGAAAGTAGGGGAACTGCTGGCATGGCCGGCAGGCCAGTCCAAATGGCTAGCTTGAAGGTGGCTGCCCCTAATATATCCGACCAACCAGCAGCCCAAACAAACTATACGCTACACTCCATCCTCTAGCAATATAAGGTATTACTGGATCTGTAGTGTTGTGTTCGTTTGGACCGTTGGATGGTCCGAAACATTAGTGGCGTCCACTTTGAACCTAGCTGCGTAGGCTGGCCTGCGGGATATGTCAGCAGTCCCCTTCCTTTCCGTCTAGAATACAAGTATTCTGACCTGCACCTAGCTTTCTCTTCGTCTTCAAGGGATGCTCAAGGCGCTACAGGAACCTTCTTCCATTTCAGTGTAGCGCTTTTCCCGCTGTTAATTTGAAGTGAAATCAGGTAAAAAGCAATAGACCACTGAGTTTATTCAACTGCTTCCTTTACTAAAATAGTTGCGCCGTGCGCTAAGAATAGAGAGCACCAAACACTGATTTCCACTGGCTGCATTTGATATGGCTGCCGCAGAAAATTCTTTGATTTACAATACTTCTGCGTAGGACCTAATATTACGCAAATTTTCTTTATCCCTAAAGTTTAGTAGCCACGCTAAAGTATTTCAACTTGTGAGTATTAATAATAACGTAACGCGTTTATACTGTGGGCCTTCTTTTAATTTGCCCATTTCTTGTTTTAATGTGCCTAGCGTAAATGTGGGCTGGGTGTTTTGGAAACACCTATGGTGCCTTTATCATCGCGTGAAAGTGGTAGCCGAGTGATCCTTGAGCCAGACATCCGGTGTGGATCATAACCAGGTGGGTATAATTTGCAGCTTTTTGAGGTTGTGATTACTTTTCGTGGGCTCGATATTAATTTCTGCTAATTTCATGGCATTTTTTTGATGCTCTTTGCTTGGATTGTTAATTTTCTTGTCGCAAATTATTAGGCGGTGTTTTTTTCACTGCAGGTGTTACACTTAACTAATCGAATTCGAATTCACCTCTTTTGGTTGCCTTAAGTGCAAGCTGTTCAGTGCCGTCAATAGCTTATTACTAGTCAACATGAGCTTGAGCTGCGGCGTAGGAAGAACTCTCTGTTTGCCTCTGTTTCCGTCATCAGGCTTTAGGTCGGCTAGTGTGTCAACCATGCGTTGTCTTATGGGATCAATTTTTATTCTGTGTGGTATGTTTATTGGTAATATGTGTTCTCGAATGTCCACATTGGTTTCGTCTCATCTTTTTAAATGCGTTTCGTTTTGTTGGCTTTCCTGCTTTGGATACCATGGTTATTTCCTGGTGGTAAAGGTAATTCTGCATGCAATTAAGCAGGCGGAGAGGGTACTGTCCTATTTCAGCATACGTTTTGCCTCCCTTACCTATATGGCAGTTTTATTTTGTTGCAGTTATTATGACCATGGGTGCTAATCTGAATAATCGTGTGTTATGACGAATCGTCTGCATTGTGGTCTTGTTTGCATTTGATGGTGGAACCGGAGTGCTCTTGTTAGCGCACGTGTTGGAAGAAGTTCCGTATAATGGTTAATTTGTTGCTTCTGATTTCAATAATGCTGTGTCGTTGGGGTTCTGCATTGGCATTTTCAATTACGCTCATATGATGGTGACCACCGATTGTGGAGCAAATTTTAAATCAGTCTCTGCATCAGTGCCATCGCATAATTTTTACGTTGCGCTTTAGCTACATGTTTTGTCCTATGGGCTGTTTCGGGTTTGTGTAAGATTTACGCTGGGTTAATGTTATGGGGTGTGGGTAGAATTGAAGTTGGATTCTGAGTACGTTTGCTTTGCTTATTTCAGCATTTAGTGGGTGTTTTTATGCTTATTTTTCCTATGAAAAATTAATTGGATTAGTGCGTTGGTCTGGTAGGGTCCTTCTGGCTGTTTGGTTGGCCTTGTTTGAGTTCTGCTGCCTCATGTACAGACTATTTTGTTCTTCTCATCATATAGATTATGTCCGTAGTGAGTGATACATGCGCCAGGCGTATTCCTGCAGTTGTGTTTAAGCGCGATTAGCTGATTTAATAAAAGACAAGTAACAGACAAGGAATGGTTGCGAGTGCTTCGCAGAAGCTCTTGCCTTTTCGCATCACTGTTGCTGGTGTAGGTTTGGCTGGTGAAATGGTTGTGCGGAAGTGTGCAGATCTTGATGGGACTGCACTTGCTTTTTGACAGTGAAGCCTGATGACTATCATGGCTGTCTTGTAGCACTCGGTGGCTGGTGGTCGGGGCCCGCGGAAGAAGAGAGGGACTGCGAAATGTTAGTTTGGTTGGCTTTTGGTCTCTTGGGCAGCCACGTCGCATTAGTCGGGCAATGTTACTGCTCCTGTTGGAAGAGAGCAGGCAATACGTGGATGATCATCACAGCTGTCTTGTATCACTCGGTGCTTCATGAGCGCTGGTGGTTGGGACTCGTCGAAGATGAGAGGGATCGCGTAATGCTTTATTTGATTGGCCTCTGATCTGGGCAGCCATGCTGCCTTGGTCAGGCAATGTTACTGCTCCTGTTAGGTAAGAGCAGGCAACGGATGGTAGCATAAGCCCATAGCTGCTATCTAACTTCTTGGATATATTTGATGGTAATGAGAGCGGGTGTATTCCCCTGGTGTCAATTCATTACTAAAGTGATGCCGCATGTTCCTTTGTGACGATTAATAAATGTGTAAGAAGGTGTGTGTATTTGGTGAAGTTAGAGCAAGGTAAATCATTTAGGGTTGGAGGTGGGCGGAATCCATAACTGTCGCCATCTTTGTACACGTTGTTCAGTGTTGCTGCATTGTTTCTGTTCCCACAAATATTTAAAACTCATTCTGAATGATTGCTTTATGCTGCCTTAATGCATAATTACGTTCAGTGGGTTGCATGTTTAATATGGCTTGCCTTTTTAGGTAATTGAATCCCCCGACTGTCGTCGCGCTTAGTCAAGAGGGCGTACAGTCAAGCACTTAAGTAGTGTACAGCATCGGAATCAGTCATGATTGCGGTTCGGACAACCCCGAAGCGAAGGGAAGGCATGAATACATCCTCCGCTTAAGCCGCTCACTCTTTGAGTCGGTTGACGTGGATAATGGGTGAGTGTGTTATTTCTCTGACACCGACCTTCTCTCAGATTCCTCTCAGACTTCTAGGACGTTACTCTTACCACGCCGGACAGAACCGCCTTTGATGGAATGTGACAGGCATGTGTGACGTGTTGCCTAATTCAAAATCATGACTAGCGAAATGACAATAAAGTCGGTAAAGGTTGATAGTCTTTTGTGGGTTATGAGCTGGGCTGTACCTGTTTGATCAGCTAGCTTGCGATTGTGACTGTCCAGACAACGCAACGGCAGGAGCCTCGTGCTACAAGCAGACAGACACCGGTTGCTGCCCTAAGGCGAAAAGCCTCCGTAACTTATCCTAACGATGCCATTGCCTCCTTTTTCTGTAGGTATTTACTAGAATTTAGGTGCAGTTTGCTAAATTGCCTTTGCATGTGACCGCATCGCCAGTGGATGCTTGTTGAGCATAGGCAAGTTGGTGGTTTGAAGGGAAGGTATGAGGCTCAAGTCTATGGTTGTTGGGTTCTCGCTGGCGGATGTTTGTGGTTTGATCTTGGTTTGGTCACCTAACTGGGGTATCTGGTCTTTTGTTATGGCTGGGCGTCTGACGTGATGCCCAATTAGCAGTCAGCCTTCCATCCTTTGTGAGAAGCGATTTCTTTTATCCTGATCTCGCTAGACTCGGTTTGTTACATTAAATATGATAACTTGACTTTAAGACATTCCCTTAATTGTAGTGCTGACTACTTGTGATGCCTCCATGTCAGTGATAAGGTGTGCGATCCAGTTGCTAGGACTTGAAGTCACAACTATGGTGGCAGTGGTACCACAAAGTGGTGTGTCAAGGTGTAAATGTCCTCATTGTCAGCATCAGGATGTTCTCCTCCTGATGGCATTTATTAATCCTTAGGTCTGGTTAAGTTACTGGTAGAATGTTGGTGTTTGGCGCTTATGGAAGTACAATGAAGACGACAACCGTTGTGGCTGATAAGATGCCGACTTCTACTTACTGTTATTAAGTAGCATGTCTAAGTGAGTCTGCAAAATGCCTCGGAGATTAGATAGTGGTAGGAGGCCTTTTACGCTTCCGTGATAGTTCAATAATGTCTTTCCTGAAGGCGTGGATTCTGTACAACTTATAAGTGGGTGTCAAAAATGAAGGTCTTGGCAGATGGGCGGTTGCAAACAAAGAGCATCAGGTATCTAGACTACAGTCACCTAACTAATTTAGGGGCTAGACATCCTGCTCGACATTATTGTTCAGCGTCATTTCCTCTTTAGATGACGCGTTGACTAGCCATTGTTGCTCTGCTTCCCACGAAGGTCCTTCGGCTTCTCAGTAAAAGGATAAAGAGATGAATTTTGCTGAGTTCGAATGCCTCCTTCAAAGAAAATAAGTGCGTCGATCTGGACACTGTGAAAGCCATTGTAACAGTAGAGACGCGGCAGCTGCTCGCCAAATCGTCTTTGTTAATTGACAGTTGATGTGACCCTGTTTTCCGTGCATTTGAGCTGGCCGCATAGCCTAACCTTCTCCCTCACCTGTTACTGCGCTTAGACCTTGTGTGGTCGTATTTTGCCAGTAGTATATGGCCACCGTTTCCACACAGTTTTACTTATCACGTGTGCATTACTTTGATTGTTCTGACGATCCGTTTCGGTTTCGACCACTTACTGGCCGTATTGCCCTGGCCGCGTCGACTGGCGTCTGAGACATATCTGCAGTTCTTTTTCCTGCCTTCGGTAAATATGCATCTCTGCTTCGGCTTTACTTTATTCGTTCTTTAAATACGCATGTTCTGCATCGAGATTTTACCATCTGTTGCCCCTAGTAAGCCTCAAAGCGCTACAATGGGAAAGTTCATTTTGGCTATTTGTTAAGAAGTCCATTCCATTGGCATTATGCTGATAGATTTAGGTTGGTTGAGCACCAATCAATGCTGACATTAAACCAAGGGTTATGAATGCGTTGAGAGTGTGTTTATAGCGTTTCGAGCATCGCTAGAGCAATACTGTCTTTCCATCAAGGCGTGGACTGTGTATGACTTATAAGTGGATGTCAAAATCGAAGGTCATGGTAGCTGGGCGGTTTCAAACAATGGGTACAGGGTAGCTAGACAACGGCTAACTAACCAATGTTGGGACTATCTTTCCTATCCCACATCAATACTCAGAGTCACTTCCTCATTAGACGATGCGCTAACTTGCTATTGTTGCTCTTGTCTTCTCTTACGAGTGTCCTTCGTCTTCTCAGTAAAAGGCTAAAGGCATTAGTTTCGCTGAGTTCGAATGGCTCCTTCAAACGATATGGGTACGTCGATCTGGACACTGTGAAAGCCATTGTAACAGTAGAGGTGCGGCAGTTGTTTGCCCAATCGCCTTTGTTAATCGGCAGTTGATGTGACCCTGTTTTCCGTGCATTTGGGCTGGGCGCATCACCTAACCCTCTCCCTCACCTGTTACTGCTCTTAGACTTGCGTAATCGTATTTTGCCAGCATTATATGACCACTGTTTCCACACAGTTTTACTTATCAGTTGTGCATTGCTTTGATTATTCTGGCGGTCCGTTTCGGTTTCGGTCACTTACTGGCCGTATCGTCCTGGCCACGTCCACCGGCCTCTGAGACATATCTGCAGTTCTTTTTCCTGCCTTCGTTAAATATGTATCTTGGCTCCAGTCCTATTTAATTCGTTCCTTAAATACAAATGTCCTGCCTTGGGGTTTAACCGTCTTTTGCCTCTAAAAAGACACAAAGCGCTACAATGGGAACATTCAGTTTGGTTATTTGTTAAGAATTGCATTCCTTTGGCATTATGCTGATAGATTTAGGTTGGTTAAGCACCAATTAGTGCTGACATTGAACAGAGGCTTACATAAATGCGTTGAAAGTGGGTTTTCAGCATTCCGAACATCTCCAAAGCATGAGAGAACGCCAAGCATGGGCAGAATATGTATATTTAAGGGAAAGAGGAGTGAGACTTCTGACATGGCCAGGAGGCCAGCTACGCAGCTGGGTCAAAGTAATCACTTTCGTCAAGGGAGACAAACCAGGACATTCAATTTGACCTTGTGTAAAAAATTTACAATTTATTACTACTGGGCGAGGAATGTCAAGCTGTTCGAGCTCCAATTAGCGTTGGAAATGAATTAAGGGTAGCGTTGCGAGCATTCCTGGAGACGAAAGTAGGCCAAGCCCCGATCAGAATACACGCATTCAAGATGCGGAGGAAAGGGGCTGCTGGCATGGCCGGGGGGCCAGCTCACACAGCCAAGTCCAATACAGCCACCACAAGTCTGTAAGACCAGGCAACAGTCCGAACGACAAAGCACTACACTAAGAGCTGTTGGAAGTGTCTCAATTTTTATCGACATGGTTAAGTGGCATAGGTCCCATTCACTGCATAGCTCTGCGCCATCTCACCTTGGAAGACGCAAGAATTCGCCCCATTGGCAAACGCTACAGCGTTATACTTAAAGGCTTAGATGGAGGTTAGTCAAAAATGCACGAAAGGTTAGGTGTAGTTGGGTAAATGGAATGTAATTTGTAGATGAGCAATCCTCGATTCCATTTTAAATCAAAATATAGAATCCGGGAAACAAATTAACTTTGGTTCTAATAGAACTTAACAACTAGCTACGGATTCTCACCCAAAGGGCGATAAAACCCATCCAGTTTTTCAAGTGTGCAGATTGAAAAGCTTTACTTGTGGCGTAAAAATAGCCAAGACGCATAAATATAAAACAAGTAGAAATTTAGCGCTTCCGTGATTTAAAGGCACAATTTTACGTCAGTTTGCGCATTATGCAAAGCAAAGATGCATTTGGCTAAAGCAATTCACTCATCATTTTCAAGGTCATAAGCGGTAACTGATTTCTGTTTCGCAGTCATGTTGGATCCGCTGACAAAGTTTAGTCATCGGTCTGGAAGAACTAACTTATTTACAGAGGAGTATTTGGTGAAGACAACACCGAGGAATGGGAACATCATAAGTGCGCAACGAGTCGGACCTAGCACAATTTGTCAAGCACGGGACCCTAGCAACTGGTGTGGAAGCCTAAATTTGCAGTCGGCGTGCTTCGCACATAACTCGGGTAAGAATGAATTGCACTTTATGGTCCATGGTGAAGCCCCTCATGCATGATTTGACAATGTTCATCTGTTAGATTATCAAACTTCACACTTTGTGCCCACGATGCTAATTATTTACGCACAATAACTTTGTTCCCGTAATTTGCTTGCATGTGTGCTCAACCTCTGTTTGGAGTGTTGATCAGTTCGCACTACTCAACAGAGACAGGTTTGTGGTTTGAAAATGGCTAGTCTACGTAAGAACTGCTTATTACGTTTTACACCATCGAAAAGACCTGGATAAAAATGGGTTTTGACTCATGCCTTAGATCGATGCGTGCATGAGGCAGCACATGCGTCAAACAGTGACAAAGTAGCCGCGAGGCGATGCCCTCTCACCTGGATTCAGAACTAATCCCGATTGGGTCCCCATGAATGACGTGCAAATATCCCGTTAAATAAGTCAATTTTTTACGGATGCCGAAAAAGTGTGATGTGATACAAATATCAGCTGCGACCTATATTTGACTGTAGGATTAAGATTTGTTGCCACTTCCGATGCTATTTCCGTGCAATTGAGCTCATTTTAAGCGTAGGATATGTAGCATTCAGGAATGACTACAGTGCGATGCGGGTGATTTTAATGGAAAGAATGAGGTAACATAAACACATAGCTGCTAGCTACCTTTTTGGATTCATCCGATGTTGCTTACAATCGCACTCAGCGCTTTCTCCTATCTCTAGGAGCTGTGATGTCTGTCGAGCTGTACAACAGATTTAGACATTATCAATTGTTGAGGAATCCTTTTTCGGCAAAAAACTATACTATTCAAGTATATAGATGACTGCAACATAATGAGTTCATTTAGACCCAGGCTGGATTCGCATGAAGCGTTGCAGCTTATTGAGCTTAGTAATTGCTAGTGATAATTTGCGTACGTAATTGTTAAGACCAAGTGTTGACCAATGGTAAGGGCGCCTAATTTGGCACTAAAATTGACAATGCGTGCACGCAAGCGATCGGGTTCGTTCCTGTGGTTAGAATTGATTCCGCCGGACAGTCGGATGCATGTATTGGAAGCAAAATTATTATGTCTCCTCTCTGATCGTGCTCGCAAAATGGAATTAGGAAAGCTGCATCTTTCTAGAATTGCTTCCGACAATTCTCGCCCCATAATCTGATCATTTTAGCGACAGGTGTGCATGGAGTCCACTTCGAGCACAAGGCTCCATAAAATGCCCACCGGAAATGATTTGTATCAAGACTCGGTAGCGTGATCCTTTCTGTAGTTACTTCAAGCAATTCATATTTTACAAACCCATAAAACGGGTGTGGCCAAAGCTAATGCTTGTGTCTCAGCAGCGGAATTATAACTGTCGAGTGCTCACAGATTAATCCCTTTTTATTCACACTGCTTTAGAGATGTTTTGCCCTGTTCACCTAGCTCCAATTCATCTCCCCTCCCTCTGTGTGCGTTATTGCCACCGCGTGACCGAGCGTTTCTTCTACCATGCGGTAAATGTCATTTGCTCACTGGGTTTGCATACTTACCACCAGTTTTAGACTTCCATATTGTGCCGACGGTTAGCCATTCAATGGGCTTATCAAATGAAGCATAAACCGCTTGATCCGCTTTTGAGACCTAGAAGCTTTAAGCTCCCTGTGCTGTTTTGTGTAGTGTGCTCCAAAATTATGCAGGAAATTTAGCTGTTGTGGCAGCTCACAACAAGTTCCAAACAGACGGCACGAATTTTTTTGCGAAACTCTTAGTGAAGCACATAATGAGCATAGAAACGCGGTTGTTAATTAGGCATCTATTGAGCAGCACTTGTTCGGTTATTTTACTTTAGACTCGTGTGGTATGGATGTAGCAGTGTCACCACTGCTATTTTGCACCAGCATAACCCAACATCTTAAATTATTCCTTATGCAGCTGCGCATTTTCAGTTGAGCCAAACATTTACATCTGAACAACGAGCACACCTGCTCAACAAACTTGCCAGTTGGACAAGGCCAGCACAAAATGTCAGACGGAGACACTATTTGCGCTTTAGACTGCCACAATGGAGCTAAGCAAAGAAAACTGACTGCCACATCCACTTGCGCTCCATCTACTTGGAGTTCCCGAGGGATACTTAAGAATGTACGCCTATGATCAGGCCGGTTTCGCTAACGCGACAGGTGCCATTCAGCAAACATCCACGAACTGCCGCGTTTTTATATGCATCACATGCTTCGTCTGCAGGTCCCTACAAAGAATCTGCGCTCTCAGTCTGCAACTCCCGGAAAACTGCTACAGAAGGTAAGTTTTGTGATATTTGGAGAGTGTGACGTGTAAAGGTGCGAAGAGTGCGGGAAGTTTTGGCCCTAACCGAAGAAGCCAAACAGGAGGAGACTCGGCAGTTCTTCAATCCTAACTTCCATATTGCTCGAAAAGTACGCCTGCCACCTGGTTCGTTGCTACTGCTTGCGTTGCATCACTTTGATTGGCACCCTCACAGGTAGCATGACTCTTGTCACACACGGGACACTAGTTACCTCTAACTGACCCAACAGTTGCTGCTGGATTCATGTGTTGTGTCCGGTTCATTGTGAAATAGGCGAGGAAACGGAGGAGCCATAGAGGAGAAAAGGTGCTCAAATGTCACCTGCAGGTACTTGAAATTACTAAATGAGCAGCAGCACTAGGAGCCCTGCTGAAGTCGAATGACTTGCTCAATACCCGCCTCTCGATTTAAAAACACTGTTGCATGGTACGCAGCACAAGGCTTGATTAGATCTGCTTAAATTGGATTAGGTTAGAACACACAAAGCGGGACACCCTTGTTGGACTTATAAACCTCGCGTAAAGTAGATAAAAGGAGGACAGGCAATGCCATTTGATCCCTCATGCATATCTCATTCTGCAGGCGCGTCTTGCACGTCGCCAATAAGTTCAACCAATGCGTTAAGTTCGCCCGCTAAATTAAGTGGACACAGCTCCATGATGTATGATGGAGGATCAAACTGCACATAAGACAGGCCCGGTAATGGGCTTAGAGAAGTTCTCTGGTCTGCGGCAAGTATCTTCCTTGCCTTCCGCTACGCTTACTAAGTCCTCAACTATGGCAGGACATGCACAAATAGCGGAAATTCTAGCAGCTCAGGTCCGACTTGCACCGGCTACCATAAGTCTGATTATTACCCTCTGCCAAAATTTAAAGCTCAGTCTCTATTTCATTCCTCCCATCACCGCGGTTTCTCCTAGACCACTTCACCTACGTTGCCTCTACTTCTCTTCCTTTCCGCCTGACAAATCGAAATGTGGTCCTATTGTTCCTACTTTGCAATTTTAAGCTTGTCTAACTTCCATCGGTCCATCCTCCTGCCTATGTTGTCCTGCTTTTGGGAAAGATAAGTGCATCTTCCATGAGCAAATCATGGGTTCCAAAGCTACGTTCAAAGTCCTGCCTTACCAAATCGTAGCATTTGCATGAATTTTAGCACCTTTGGTCATGATTTATCGCACTTTCGTCTACAGAGGGTAGCTGCACCCGCAAATAAACAAACATGACAAAAAAATGGAAATTTCAAGGACAAAATTAATGACCAGTTTTGGCCAACGCAGAAAAGATGTGAACAAGGACTTGTACATAAGCATGACCTCGCACTACCAATGGCATAGTCGATACAGCATAATCCGCCACGATGACTTCACCGATGCTCTCCTTTCTGTTACGTTGCGTTATCAGCACTCTTCGTGCTTTTATGTCAAAGGAAATTTATTTATTCTCCGCCTTGCTTGCCACAATACATGCTTGCAAGCTTGCAAGATCCACCTTAGCCATTTCCGTAAAATTGTAGCGTGACAATGGAGTTAATATGCCAACGAGATGTAAAGAAGCTACCGCTGGCGACCCTAAAAGTGACGAGTAAACTGCTCCAACAAAAGACTTGTGTTAATTAGCACTATATGTAAGCTGCAGCTAGCTTGTCGTGAAAGAGTTGTGATTATATTTACATGCACATATTTTTTTCTAATTAACGCTGAATGTGAGGCCAATCACTTAAAGCACCAGACCGGGGGGGGGGGGTGAGTGTCACGAGTCTTTTGACTTATATCTGTCACCACCTAGATGCAGAAATTGACATTAGACAAATTGTCCCTGCTTGGCAAGAGCTAGAGGAAGGAACAAACACTTAAATATCGCTTACATGGGTCTGCACTTACCAAGCAAGCAGCAGCACTGGGAGACCTGCTGAAGTCTACTATCACGCTCAATGTCAACCTCTCAATTCAAAAAAACACTGAACCATTTTACCTAGCAGCAGGCCTGGCAATTAAGGGCAGGCAAGACTATTTGATCCCTCGCGCATTCCTCATTCCGCTGAGGCGGCTTGCACGCTATCATTAAATTCGACCAAATCACTAACTTGCCCCTTCAGTTAAGTCAACAAAAATCCGCATCATATGAAAACAGCATCAAGCTCTACATCCGCAGCAGGCCCTATAATGTCTTCGAGATAGACGTAGGGGGGCTTCCCAGTGTGCGCCATTTTTCATCATCCTCACTTCAATGCATCTTCAGTGAGCGTCTCCTTTGCCTTTTACTCGCGCTCTAAGTTATGCTTGCTCCATTATTTCCCGCGCACTAAGCGACTGATTGATCGATGAAAGCCTTAAGTGTTGAAAGCTGCATGGTAGGCGAAATATGTCCACCTCTGCCCTTGTTTGGTCAGGCGGAGGAGAAGTACATGGAAACTGGGAGAGAAACTGCTACGATAGAAGGAGCGGAATACCATTGGTTTTCCTTGACCATTACTCTTCGGCCAGGCCTGGCCCGTGAGTTTGTAAATTGGGAACTGTTGCGAGCAATCAGAGGAGGATTCATGCTTCTAAGTCTTTTTGCTAATTCTTTTTCTGAGGCGATTTTACAGGATCTCGCGCCACGACAATCTCCTCCGATAAAATTACCAATGTTTGTGGCGATAATTGTTGGAAGTAATTGTAAAAAAGGCAAGAAAAACAACGTTCCATTTTCATTTAACTTAGAACCCAAAACTGGAAAATAATGTTATTTTGCCCTTTCAAAAGAATGTGTGAGAATTAGCTTGTCCGAATATAAGGAAAAAATTACAAATAAGCACAAATTCCTGTCTAATGTCAATTTCTGCATCTAGGTGGTGACAGATATAAGTCAAAAGACTCGTGACACTCACCCCCCCCCCCCGGTCTGGTGCTTTAAGTGATTGGCCTCACATTCAGCGTTAATTAGAAAAAAATATGTGCATGTAAATATAATCACAACTCTTTCACGACAAGCTAGCTGCAGCTTACATATAGTGCTAATTAACACAAGTCTTTTGTTGGAGCAGTTTACTCGTCACTTTTAGGGTCGCCAGCGGTAGCTTCTTTACATCTCGTTGGCATATTAACTCCATTGTCACGCTACAATTTTACGGAAATGGCTAAGGTGGATCTTGCAAGCTTGCAAGCATGTATTGTGGCAAGCAAGGCGGAGAATAAATAAATTTCCTTTGACATAAAAGCACGAAGAGTGCTGATAACGCAACGTAACAGAAAGGAGAGCATCGGTGAAGTCATCGTGGCGGATTATGCTGTATCGACTATGCCATTGGTAGTGCGAGGTCATGCTTATGTACAAGTCCTTGTTCACATCTTTTCTGCGTTGGCCAAAACTGGTCATTAATTTTGTCCTTGAAATTTCCATTTTTTTGTCATGTTTGTTTATTTGCGGGTGCAGCTACCCTCTGTAGACGAAAGTGCGATAAATCATGACCAAAGGTGCTAAAATTCATGCAAATGCTACGATTTGGTAAGGCAGGACTTTGAACGTAGCTTTGGAACCCATGATTTGCTCATGGAAGATGCACTTATCTTTCCCAAAAGCAGGACAACATAGGCAGGAGGATGGACCGATGGAAGTTAGACAAGCTTAAAATTGCAAAGTAGGAACAATAGGACCACATTTCGATTTGTCAGGCGGAAAGGAAGAGAAGTAGAGGCAACGTAGGTGAAGTGGTCTAGGAGAAACCGCGGTGATGGGAGGAATGAAATAGAGACTGAGCTTTAAATTTTGGCAGAGGGTAATAATCAGACTTATGGTAGCCGGTGCAAGTCGGACCTGAGCTGCTAGAATTTCCGCTATTTGTGCATGTCCTGCCATAGTTGAGGACTTAGTAAGCGTAGCGGAAGGCAAGGAAGATACTT
The DNA here is from genome assembly GCA_023968675.1 of Taenia pisiformis. Taxonomy (NCBI): domain Eukaryota; kingdom Metazoa; phylum Platyhelminthes; class Cestoda; order Cyclophyllidea; family Taeniidae; genus Taenia; species Taenia pisiformis. The sequence goes on along the minus strand of CM043737.1, from coordinate 13,776,210 downwards.
GCCGCAGACCAGAGAACTTCTCTAAGCCCATTACCGGGCCTGTCTTATGTGCAGTTTGATCCTCCATCATACATCATGGAGCTGTGTCCACTTAATTTAGCGGGCGAACTTAACGCATTGGTTGAACTTATTGGCGACGTGCAAGACGCGCCTGCAGAATGAGATATGCATGAGGGATCAAATGGCATTGCCTGTCCTCCTTTTATCTACTTTACGCGAGGTTTATAAGTCCAACAAGGGTGTCCCGCTTTGTGTGTTCTAACCTAATCCAATTTAAGCAGATCTAATCAAGCCTTGTGCTGCGTACCATGCAACAGTGTTTTTAAATCGAGAGGCGGGTATTGAGCAAGTCATTCGACTTCAGCAGGGCTCCTAGTGCTGCTGCTCATTTAGTAATTTCAAGTACCTGCAGGTGACATTTGAGCACCTTTTCTCCTCTATGGCTCCTCCGTTTCCTCGCCTATTTCACAATGAACCGGACACAACACATGAATCCAGCAGCAACTGTTGGGTCAGTTAGAGGTAACTAGTGTCCCGTGTGTGACAAGAGTCATGCTACCTGTGAGGGTGCCAATCAAAGTGATGCAACGCAAGCAGTAGCAACGAACCAGGTGGCAGGCGTACTTTTCGAGCAATATGGAAGTTAGGATTGAAGAACTGCCGAGTCTCCTCCTGTTTGGCTTCTTCGGTTAGGGCCAAAACTTCCCGCACTCTTCGCACCTTTACACGTCACACTCTCCAAATATCACAAAACTTACCTTCTGTAGCAGTTTTCCGGGAGTTGCAGACTGAGAGCGCAGATTCTTTGTAGGGACCTGCAGACGAAGCATGTGATGCATATAAAAACGCGGCAGTTCGTGGATGTTTGCTGAATGGCACCTGTCGCGTTAGCGAAACCGGCCTGATCATAGGCGTACATTCTTAAGTATCCCTCGGGAACTCCAAGTAGATGGAGCGCAAGTGGATGTGGCAGTCAGTTTTCTTTGCTTAGCTCCATTGTGGCAGTCTAAAGCGCAAATAGTGTCTCCGTCTGACATTTTGTGCTGGCCTTGTCCAACTGGCAAGTTTGTTGAGCAGGTGTGCTCGTTGTTCAGATGTAAATGTTTGGCTCAACTGAAAATGCGCAGCTGCATAAGGAATAATTTAAGATGTTGGGTTATGCTGGTGCAAAATAGCAGTGGTGACACTGCTACATCCATACCACACGAGTCTAAAGTAAAATAACCGAACAAGTGCTGCTCAATAGATGCCTAATTAACAACCGCGTTTCTATGCTCATTATGTGCTTCACTAAGAGTTTCGCAAAAAAATTCGTGCCGTCTGTTTGGAACTTGTTGTGAGCTGCCACAACAGCTAAATTTCCTGCATAATTTTGGAGCACACTACACAAAACAGCACAGGGAGCTTAAAGCTTCTAGGTCTCAAAAGCGGATCAAGCGGTTTATGCTTCATTTGATAAGCCCATTGAATGGCTAACCGTCGGCACAATATGGAAGTCTAAAACTGGTGGTAAGTATGCAAACCCAGTGAGCAAATGACATTTACCGCATGGTAGAAGAAACGCTCGGTCACGCGGTGGCAATAACGCACACAGAGGGAGGGGAGATGAATTGGAGCTAGGTGAACAGGGCAAAACATCTCTAAAGCAGTGTGAATAAAAAGGGATTAATCTGTGAGCACTCGACAGTTATAATTCCGCTGCTGAGACACAAGCATTAGCTTTGGCCACACCCGTTTTATGGGTTTGTAAAATATGAATTGCTTGAAGTAACTACAGAAAGGATCACGCTACCGAGTCTTGATACAAATCATTTCCGGTGGGCATTTTATGGAGCCTTGTGCTCGAAGTGGACTCCATGCACACCTGTCGCTAAAATGATCAGATTATGGGGCGAGAATTGTCGGAAGCAATTCTAGAAAGATGCAGCTTTCCTAATTCCATTTTGCGAGCACGATCAGAGAGGAGACATAATAATTTTGCTTCCAATACATGCATCCGACTGTCCGGCGGAATCAATTCTAACCACAGGAACGAACCCGATCGCTTGCGTGCACGCATTGTCAATTTTAGTGCCAAATTAGGCGCCCTTACCATTGGTCAACACTTGGTCTTAACAATTACGTACGCAAATTATCACTAGCAATTACTAAGCTCAATAAGCTGCAACGCTTCATGCGAATCCAGCCTGGGTCTAAATGAACTCATTATGTTGCAGTCATCTATATACTTGAATAGTATAGTTTTTTGCCGAAAAAGGATTCCTCAACAATTGATAATGTCTAAATCTGTTGTACAGCTCGACAGACATCACAGCTCCTAGAGATAGGAGAAAGCGCTGAGTGCGATTGTAAGCAACATCGGATGAATCCAAAAAGGTAGCTAGCAGCTATGTGTTTATGTTACCTCATTCTTTCCATTAAAATCACCCGCATCGCACTGTAGTCATTCCTGAATGCTACATATCCTACGCTTAAAATGAGCTCAATTGCACGGAAATAGCATCGGAAGTGGCAACAAATCTTAATCCTACAGTCAAATATAGGTCGCAGCTGATATTTGTATCACATCACACTTTTTCGGCATCCGTAAAAAATTGACTTATTTAACGGGATATTTGCACGTCATTCATGGGGACCCAATCGGGATTAGTTCTGAATCCAGGTGAGAGGGCATCGCCTCGCGGCTACTTTGTCACTGTTTGACGCATGTGCTGCCTCATGCACGCATCGATCTAAGGCATGAGTCAAAACCCATTTTTATCCAGGTCTTTTCGATGGTGTAAAACGTAATAAGCAGTTCTTACGTAGACTAGCCATTTTCAAACCACAAACCTGTCTCTGTTGAGTAGTGCGAACTGATCAACACTCCAAACAGAGGTTGAGCACACATGCAAGCAAATTACGGGAACAAAGTTATTGTGCGTAAATAATTAGCATCGTGGGCACAAAGTGTGAAGTTTGATAATCTAACAGATGAACATTGTCAAATCATGCATGAGGGGCTTCACCATGGACCATAAAGTGCAATTCATTCTTACCCGAGTTATGTGCGAAGCACGCCGACTGCAAATTTAGGCTTCCACACCAGTTGCTAGGGTCCCGTGCTTGACAAATTGTGCTAGGTCCGACTCGTTGCGCACTTATGATGTTCCCATTCCTCGGTGTTGTCTTCACCAAATACTCCTCTGTAAATAAGTTAGTTCTTCCAGACCGATGACTAAACTTTGTCAGCGGATCCAACATGACTGCGAAACAGAAATCAGTTACCGCTTATGACCTTGAAAATGATGAGTGAATTGCTTTAGCCAAATGCATCTTTGCTTTGCATAATGCGCAAACTGACGTAAAATTGTGCCTTTAAATCACGGAAGCGCTAAATTTCTACTTGTTTTATATTTATGCGTCTTGGCTATTTTTACGCCACAAGTAAAGCTTTTCAATCTGCACACTTGAAAAACTGGATGGGTTTTATCGCCCTTTGGGTGAGAATCCGTAGCTAGTTGTTAAGTTCTATTAGAACCAAAGTTAATTTGTTTCCCGGATTCTATATTTTGATTTAAAATGGAATCGAGGATTGCTCATCTACAAATTACATTCCATTTACCCAACTACACCTAACCTTTCGTGCATTTTTGACTAACCTCCATCTAAGCCTTTAAGTATAACGCTGTAGCGTTTGCCAATGGGGCGAATTCTTGCGTCTTCCAAGGTGAGATGGCGCAGAGCTATGCAGTGAATGGGACCTATGCCACTTAACCATGTCGATAAAAATTGAGACACTTCCAACAGCTCTTAGTGTAGTGCTTTGTCGTTCGGACTGTTGCCTGGTCTTACAGACTTGTGGTGGCTGTATTGGACTTGGCTGTGTGAGCTGGCCCCCCGGCCATGCCAGCAGCCCCTTTCCTCCGCATCTTGAATGCGTGTATTCTGATCGGGGCTTGGCCTACTTTCGTCTCCAGGAATGCTCGCAACGCTACCCTTAATTCATTTCCAACGCTAATTGGAGCTCGAACAGCTTGACATTCCTCGCCCAGTAGTAATAAATTGTAAATTTTTTACACAAGGTCAAATTGAATGTCCTGGTTTGTCTCCCTTGACGAAAGTGATTACTTTGACCCAGCTGCGTAGCTGGCCTCCTGGCCATGTCAGAAGTCTCACTCCTCTTTCCCTTAAATATACATATTCTGCCCATGCTTGGCGTTCTCTCATGCTTTGGAGATGTTCGGAATGCTGAAAACCCACTTTCAACGCATTTATGTAAGCCTCTGTTCAATGTCAGCACTAATTGGTGCTTAACCAACCTAAATCTATCAGCATAATGCCAAAGGAATGCAATTCTTAACAAATAACCAAACTGAATGTTCCCATTGTAGCGCTTTGTGTCTTTTTAGAGGCAAAAGACGGTTAAACCCCAAGGCAGGACATTTGTATTTAAGGAACGAATTAAATAGGACTGGAGCCAAGATACATATTTAACGAAGGCAGGAAAAAGAACTGCAGATATGTCTCAGAGGCCGGTGGACGTGGCCAGGACGATACGGCCAGTAAGTGACCGAAACCGAAACGGACCGCCAGAATAATCAAAGCAATGCACAACTGATAAGTAAAACTGTGTGGAAACAGTGGTCATATAATGCTGGCAAAATACGATTACGCAAGTCTAAGAGCAGTAACAGGTGAGGGAGAGGGTTAGGTGATGCGCCCAGCCCAAATGCACGGAAAACAGGGTCACATCAACTGCCGATTAACAAAGGCGATTGGGCAAACAACTGCCGCACCTCTACTGTTACAATGGCTTTCACAGTGTCCAGATCGACGTACCCATATCGTTTGAAGGAGCCATTCGAACTCAGCGAAACTAATGCCTTTAGCCTTTTACTGAGAAGACGAAGGACACTCGTAAGAGAAGACAAGAGCAACAATAGCAAGTTAGCGCATCGTCTAATGAGGAAGTGACTCTGAGTATTGATGTGGGATAGGAAAGATAGTCCCAACATTGGTTAGTTAGCCGTTGTCTAGCTACCCTGTACCCATTGTTTGAAACCGCCCAGCTACCATGACCTTCGATTTTGACATCCACTTATAAGTCATACACAGTCCACGCCTTGATGGAAAGACAGTATTGCTCTAGCGATGCTCGAAACGCTATAAACACACTCTCAACGCATTCATAACCCTTGGTTTAATGTCAGCATTGATTGGTGCTCAACCAACCTAAATCTATCAGCATAATGCCAATGGAATGGACTTCTTAACAAATAGCCAAAATGAACTTTCCCATTGTAGCGCTTTGAGGCTTACTAGGGGCAACAGATGGTAAAATCTCGATGCAGAACATGCGTATTTAAAGAACGAATAAAGTAAAGCCGAAGCAGAGATGCATATTTACCGAAGGCAGGAAAAAGAACTGCAGATATGTCTCAGACGCCAGTCGACGCGGCCAGGGCAATACGGCCAGTAAGTGGTCGAAACCGAAACGGATCGTCAGAACAATCAAAGTAATGCACACGTGATAAGTAAAACTGTGTGGAAACGGTGGCCATATACTACTGGCAAAATACGACCACACAAGGTCTAAGCGCAGTAACAGGTGAGGGAGAAGGTTAGGCTATGCGGCCAGCTCAAATGCACGGAAAACAGGGTCACATCAACTGTCAATTAACAAAGACGATTTGGCGAGCAGCTGCCGCGTCTCTACTGTTACAATGGCTTTCACAGTGTCCAGATCGACGCACTTATTTTCTTTGAAGGAGGCATTCGAACTCAGCAAAATTCATCTCTTTATCCTTTTACTGAGAAGCCGAAGGACCTTCGTGGGAAGCAGAGCAACAATGGCTAGTCAACGCGTCATCTAAAGAGGAAATGACGCTGAACAATAATGTCGAGCAGGATGTCTAGCCCCTAAATTAGTTAGGTGACTGTAGTCTAGATACCTGATGCTCTTTGTTTGCAACCGCCCATCTGCCAAGACCTTCATTTTTGACACCCACTTATAAGTTGTACAGAATCCACGCCTTCAGGAAAGACATTATTGAACTATCACGGAAGCGTAAAAGGCCTCCTACCACTATCTAATCTCCGAGGCATTTTGCAGACTCACTTAGACATGCTACTTAATAACAGTAAGTAGAAGTCGGCATCTTATCAGCCACAACGGTTGTCGTCTTCATTGTACTTCCATAAGCGCCAAACACCAACATTCTACCAGTAACTTAACCAGACCTAAGGATTAATAAATGCCATCAGGAGGAGAACATCCTGATGCTGACAATGAGGACATTTACACCTTGACACACCACTTTGTGGTACCACTGCCACCATAGTTGTGACTTCAAGTCCTAGCAACTGGATCGCACACCTTATCACTGACATGGAGGCATCACAAGTAGTCAGCACTACAATTAAGGGAATGTCTTAAAGTCAAGTTATCATATTTAATGTAACAAACCGAGTCTAGCGAGATCAGGATAAAAGAAATCGCTTCTCACAAAGGATGGAAGGCTGACTGCTAATTGGGCATCACGTCAGACGCCCAGCCATAACAAAAGACCAGATACCCCAGTTAGGTGACCAAACCAAGATCAAACCACAAACATCCGCCAGCGAGAACCCAACAACCATAGACTTGAGCCTCATACCTTCCCTTCAAACCACCAACTTGCCTATGCTCAACAAGCATCCACTGGCGATGCGGTCACATGCAAAGGCAATTTAGCAAACTGCACCTAAATTCTAGTAAATACCTACAGAAAAAGGAGGCAATGGCATCGTTAGGATAAGTTACGGAGGCTTTTCGCCTTAGGGCAGCAACCGGTGTCTGTCTGCTTGTAGCACGAGGCTCCTGCCGTTGCGTTGTCTGGACAGTCACAATCGCAAGCTAGCTGATCAAACAGGTACAGCCCAGCTCATAACCCACAAAAGACTATCAACCTTTACCGACTTTATTGTCATTTCGCTAGTCATGATTTTGAATTAGGCAACACGTCACACATGCCTGTCACATTCCATCAAAGGCGGTTCTGTCCGGCGTGGTAAGAGTAACGTCCTAGAAGTCTGAGAGGAATCTGAGAGAAGGTCGGTGTCAGAGAAATAACACACTCACCCATTATCCACGTCAACCGACTCAAAGAGTGAGCGGCTTAAGCGGAGGATGTATTCATGCCTTCCCTTCGCTTCGGGGTTGTCCGAACCGCAATCATGACTGATTCCGATGCTGTACACTACTTAAGTGCTTGACTGTACGCCCTCTTGACTAAGCGCGACGACAGTCGGGGGATTCAATTACCTAAAAAGGCAAGCCATATTAAACATGCAACCCACTGAACGTAATTATGCATTAAGGCAGCATAAAGCAATCATTCAGAATGAGTTTTAAATATTTGTGGGAACAGAAACAATGCAGCAACACTGAACAACGTGTACAAAGATGGCGACAGTTATGGATTCCGCCCACCTCCAACCCTAAATGATTTACCTTGCTCTAACTTCACCAAATACACACACCTTCTTACACATTTATTAATCGTCACAAAGGAACATGCGGCATCACTTTAGTAATGAATTGACACCAGGGGAATACACCCGCTCTCATTACCATCAAATATATCCAAGAAGTTAGATAGCAGCTATGGGCTTATGCTACCATCCGTTGCCTGCTCTTACCTAACAGGAGCAGTAACATTGCCTGACCAAGGCAGCATGGCTGCCCAGATCAGAGGCCAATCAAATAAAGCATTACGCGATCCCTCTCATCTTCGACGAGTCCCAACCACCAGCGCTCATGAAGCACCGAGTGATACAAGACAGCTGTGATGATCATCCACGTATTGCCTGCTCTCTTCCAACAGGAGCAGTAACATTGCCCGACTAATGCGACGTGGCTGCCCAAGAGACCAAAAGCCAACCAAACTAACATTTCGCAGTCCCTCTCTTCTTCCGCGGGCCCCGACCACCAGCCACCGAGTGCTACAAGACAGCCATGATAGTCATCAGGCTTCACTGTCAAAAAGCAAGTGCAGTCCCATCAAGATCTGCACACTTCCGCACAACCATTTCACCAGCCAAACCTACACCAGCAACAGTGATGCGAAAAGGCAAGAGCTTCTGCGAAGCACTCGCAACCATTCCTTGTCTGTTACTTGTCTTTTATTAAATCAGCTAATCGCGCTTAAACACAACTGCAGGAATACGCCTGGCGCATGTATCACTCACTACGGACATAATCTATATGATGAGAAGAACAAAATAGTCTGTACATGAGGCAGCAGAACTCAAACAAGGCCAACCAAACAGCCAGAAGGACCCTACCAGACCAACGCACTAATCCAATTAATTTTTCATAGGAAAAATAAGCATAAAAACACCCACTAAATGCTGAAATAAGCAAAGCAAACGTACTCAGAATCCAACTTCAATTCTACCCACACCCCATAACATTAACCCAGCGTAAATCTTACACAAACCCGAAACAGCCCATAGGACAAAACATGTAGCTAAAGCGCAACGTAAAAATTATGCGATGGCACTGATGCAGAGACTGATTTAAAATTTGCTCCACAATCGGTGGTCACCATCATATGAGCGTAATTGAAAATGCCAATGCAGAACCCCAACGACACAGCATTATTGAAATCAGAAGCAACAAATTAACCATTATACGGAACTTCTTCCAACACGTGCGCTAACAAGAGCACTCCGGTTCCACCATCAAATGCAAACAAGACCACAATGCAGACGATTCGTCATAACACACGATTATTCAGATTAGCACCCATGGTCATAATAACTGCAACAAAATAAAACTGCCATATAGGTAAGGGAGGCAAAACGTATGCTGAAATAGGACAGTACCCTCTCCGCCTGCTTAATTGCATGCAGAATTACCTTTACCACCAGGAAATAACCATGGTATCCAAAGCAGGAAAGCCAACAAAACGAAACGCATTTAAAAAGATGAGACGAAACCAATGTGGACATTCGAGAACACATATTACCAATAAACATACCACACAGAATAAAAATTGATCCCATAAGACAACGCATGGTTGACACACTAGCCGACCTAAAGCCTGATGACGGAAACAGAGGCAAACAGAGAGTTCTTCCTACGCCGCAGCTCAAGCTCATGTTGACTAGTAATAAGCTATTGACGGCACTGAACAGCTTGCACTTAAGGCAACCAAAAGAGGTGAATTCGAATTCGATTAGTTAAGTGTAACACCTGCAGTGAAAAAAACACCGCCTAATAATTTGCGACAAGAAAATTAACAATCCAAGCAAAGAGCATCAAAAAAATGCCATGAAATTAGCAGAAATTAATATCGAGCCCACGAAAAGTAATCACAACCTCAAAAAGCTGCAAATTATACCCACCTGGTTATGATCCACACCGGATGTCTGGCTCAAGGATCACTCGGCTACCACTTTCACGCGATGATAAAGGCACCATAGGTGTTTCCAAAACACCCAGCCCACATTTACGCTAGGCACATTAAAACAAGAAATGGGCAAATTAAAAGAAGGCCCACAGTATAAACGCGTTACGTTATTATTAATACTCACAAGTTGAAATACTTTAGCGTGGCTACTAAACTTTAGGGATAAAGAAAATTTGCGTAATATTAGGTCCTACGCAGAAGTATTGTAAATCAAAGAATTTTCTGCGGCAGCCATATCAAATGCAGCCAGTGGAAATCAGTGTTTGGTGCTCTCTATTCTTAGCGCACGGCGCAACTATTTTAGTAAAGGAAGCAGTTGAATAAACTCAGTGGTCTATTGCTTTTTACCTGATTTCACTTCAAATTAACAGCGGGAAAAGCGCTACACTGAAATGGAAGAAGGTTCCTGTAGCGCCTTGAGCATCCCTTGAAGACGAAGAGAAAGCTAGGTGCAGGTCAGAATACTTGTATTCTAGACGGAAAGGAAGGGGACTGCTGACATATCCCGCAGGCCAGCCTACGCAGCTAGGTTCAAAGTGGACGCCACTAATGTTTCGGACCATCCAACGGTCCAAACGAACACAACACTACAGATCCAGTAATACCTTATATTGCTAGAGGATGGAGTGTAGCGTATAGTTTGTTTGGGCTGCTGGTTGGTCGGATATATTAGGGGCAGCCACCTTCAAGCTAGCCATTTGGACTGGCCTGCCGGCCATGCCAGCAGTTCCCCTACTTTCCGTCTAGAATACGCGTATTCTGACATACACTTGGCCTTCTCTCCTTCTTTTAGGGATGCTCGGGGCGCTACAGGGCGTGTATCAAGAAGACTACCAATTGCTGGCAGTGCTTACATCAGAACAAACAAAATGCTGCTCTTCAATAGGTTACCTTGCCATTCTCTTACTGGAGAAAGTTGTTGTCCCCCATCCTAAGCACCTCAGAAGGCAAATGTGAAAATGTCTGCAAAATAAAACAGAACAATGACAAAGTGAGCAAGCCCCAAGACGTCAGAGATTAGCTATATCGCCTTCACTACTCTCAGATCGGCGATAAACTAAGACTAGCTTAGGTGCATTACAAATTGAGATTGCCGAAAGTCACTGATTTAGCGCCAATCGCCCCGATGAGCAGCACACTCTTAGTCGCAGTGCTGGTACTAGGACGCGGCTCGGTGTAGGCGAGATAAGCGGTTGTCGTCTTTACACCCATGCCAGCGATTTGTGGTTGTTAGTGGCAAGAGCTTAAGCCTCTGGATGCTTGGACCTGCATGAAACCCTCACATACTGAGAGTTCTGACTTGATCTGCTTAATGAATGTAGTGCGCGAAGTATGGCCAAATACATTTAGTCTACAAAGGGCATCAACGAAAATAATGAAGTTTATCGTCCTCCCTATGCGATTGTTTTGGTGCTTGTGCAAACGAGGAGGAGCAAATCGGAAACGCGTCTGCCATTCGTCGACGCAAGAAAAGGACTGAGCACAGGCAAAGCCCATCAACTATTTTCTGCGTTCCCCATCCGTCCGACTTCGCGCACGAAAGATCAACTGCATTGGTGTGTGTGTGTGTGTGTGTGTGTGTGTGTGTGTATCCATTCCAAAAGCACCAAACAGCATTCCTACCGTGATTCCCTGCTTTATTTGCTCTCTAGTTACAATCGAACGAGGTTGGTCAGAGGTGAAAAGCAGGTTGTTTGAAGGTCACAAACTCAAGCTGAACTTTCGATGCCATCGGAGTGGTAGCAGATAGATATTGCTAATGAAAAGCTTATCAGAGTAAAGAGGAGGCGGCACATTCAATGGTTAAAATCTCAGCGGCAAGAAGAAGTGAAAGCATACTTTCAATAAGATTCCTTCCAACCCTGGCAGCGATGCTGGGTTCTTCGTTTGGCGAAGTTTGCCAGCGTTGGCAGTAAGCGCATAGACGAGAAGCGATTCATCCTGTCAGAGTTGCATCTGCCTCGAGAAAATGCACCTGCTTTAGTCTGTGCTAAAACTCAACTTAAATAATCTGTCTGCGACAGTCTCGTCACGTGTTTCGAGACATGGTCACTGGTCGAGTGTCCACAATGGGTCATAAGTAGTGGTTTGCTAATAAAAGCTGCGATCTGTGTGAGACCTGTCATCCTTCTCCTTGGATAACATCGCGGACCGGTACGGCACCTGACGCCTTTAAGGCATTGCAAATGCTAAGTTGCAGCAGGTGTAATGCAGCCTGCCTAGTGAACTGTAGGTTGTGGTCACCATGATTGCTCCAACAAATTTTTTTATCAAACTGAGAGTTTCGGGTTTGCGCACTCATTTAAGCTAGAGGAAAAGTGGCGACACGTCTCTCCGGTAGACGCCCATCATTCAAAGTGTGCGTCGCATAAGTTTACTTCCACGAGGAAAGGGTCACTCACACATGCATGTGCATTAATGTTGGCAGTTTTGGCCTCCACCGCGACTGCGTTTCGTCGTTTGATGTGCCGCCTGACCGCTCACGCATGAGGAGCTGGGGCTAGAGGCTGGGGGCTAGTAATGCACCAAGACAAACGACACTTTCGTTATTTTCTCCACGAGGTCAGTTTAAGTAGCTGCGACGCCAACGGAAGAGGTTCCATAGGGATTGTTATTAAAGAGGGTTTTGTTGTATGTAACAGAGGAGACCACAGCATCCTCCGAATATCTGATGATGATTTGCCCTAATGTTGATGCCGTCGTATGCAGTGGACAATGCGCCTAATCCTCGCACAAAATATTGCGAAAATATGAGGCTGAGGCTCACTTTAGTGAGAGAGACCTATCAGCAACTTCTCTGCCGGTGTCAAGCCGAATTCACGTTGGTGTGCGATGGCTCAAACAGGGGAGGTCAGGAACTTGTGACCACCCGCTGATGTTGTCTCAGGTCATGACGGGTGGTAATCAGGTCGCAGCTGGCAGCCACTGCCATACTTACTGTGCGATCCAACGCAGCTTATGCTCTTCGCATTTGGGTTCCCGATTTCGTGTATGCTGGAATTATTCACGATGCCTCAACCTATTCTGACAAATCGGAAGATAGTTGAACGGAATTTTGGAAAGTGCATTCGGTTTCGATAAAATTTGGGTAGCAGGCTAATTCGCGCAACTCGTTTAGTTGGAAAGGGAGGTGCTGCAATTCAATGAAAGCAGGAAGAGGTATAGAAACGTGCAATGATCGACTGCATTGTGATTAACCGACAGAGCGCATTGTGATTTGTTAAGGCACCCAGTTTTAGGATCATATATATCCAAAAAAAGCGGTGAGGAGACCAATTTAAGCTTCATTCCGTGTTGCATCAGTGCCCAAACACAGCGGTGCTCCGTGTGCAACCAAATGAGCAAGCTGCATTTTCGATGAGGACGCAATCCAACCATCTCTGATCTGTGTATTGCAATCGTCTAAGGGTAATGCTGTGCTTACTGGTAAATTTAATTCACACGTTTAGGTGGCTTGGAGCGTTGCGATGCTGGAAGGAAGAAAAAATGCCTTACAACCCCTCGTTGCATACTCTGCTATCGCAAGAACCCAATCGTGCCACAACAGACCGTGTGCTATCCTGCATCCTTTGCCATCTGGTAAAAGAGAGCGAAAGGATGAAGTGGCATTTTAAGGAGCATAAGTTGGTCGCGCTTCTTGTGCTTTCACTTTTTGATGTGCTATAAAAGGAGGCGGCAAGTCGGATGAGGTGAAGCAGCGCGTGCAGGCGTGGTTGCGTGCACTCTAGGAGTACGTGTGGCATGCCTTGGTGGCGGATATGAGCAGGTGAATGGCTGGACTTCTTTCACGACCACCCTACACGTTGGGCAGTTGAACGACTGCACAGCTGTGTAGCATGCAATCGACCCCGCCACATACATTTTTGCAATTGGAGCATGAGACCATTGATGGCGTTGGCTTGCAGAAGTCACCACCACCGCCTAGGTAACGGTGCACAAGCTTCTTTGATTAAGGTGGATTTTCAGCAACAGATGAAGTACTGCGGTTGAGATGCTGTTTGCATGCAATGCAGGGTAGTTTTGCACATATTCATACGAATACGTGATTGCTGCTGTGCTGCTGCTGCTACCATTGATGGAAGCGGGACTTTCGAAGTGAGAGTGAAGTATCATTTTGGCTACGCACACCTACCCTGCAGTAAAGATTACTACGAACACGAAGCATCTCCTCTCTCCAACTCTTTTCCATCCTCATTCTTAGGTCTGTCTTTTTTCACCCACTGGTAAACGTTGGAGAGAGAGAGAAAGAGACAGAGAGAGGGAGGCAGAGAAGAGAGATACAGGTACAGGCCATGAGCTTTCGCCTTTCCCGAACGCGTTGCTTCACTGAACGACTATCCACCAGCTAACTCATGCGTCAATTCCACTGATGCCTGTCTCACCCAACGTTTCGCTGAGTCATTCACTTCACCTCTACAAGCCACGCCCGTATGGATGTATATTTCAATAACAAAGCCACTTGCACAGTGGCTTTACATTAACGCCCTTACAAAGAAAGGACAAGAAACTGCGTGCCGGTGCTAGTGCAGGTGTTGATAATGGATAATTTACTTCTACCCGTCGACAAAATTGCTGTATAAGCCAAGCCAAGCCACGAAAAGAGATTAAGGAAGAGGTAGACAAACAAACGCACACACATGCAAGTAATAAGTGCTTCATCGCAAGAAAGCACACCATAACTGTCAAGTACTTGATCAAGGCGATGAAGGATAGTTGTGCCTACTCCCTGTCCCAACTAACTGAGTGCAGTTAGCGTGATGATAACAACGACTCGATAGCTAGTGGGTGTTGTGAAAAAGCCAGCGTGAAGAGCCCCGAGGTAATATTTTTGGCAGATTGCGATGCTCCTTGGATCATGGGTTATGCACTGCTTAGCTTTCGATGTGGCCCAGTAAGCACGGATCATTTGGGGGCGGAGGGTTGGGGGGCTGTGGATGAAGTTGATTTTAAGAGGAAGTGTAGAGTCCGCCCAGCTAGCTAGCCAGCCAGCCCATGGTCGTGAGGTCACGATCTCGGTTGTCTGTGAAGGAAAAACATAAAAGAGAGAGGGAGAGGAGGCATCCAGGCCTGCATGTCGCCTCACATCAACTCCAACCTCGGATGACGATGCGAAAAGACGTCAGGAGTCAGGCCTAGATGTTCATGTGTGTCCATACCAGGGTTCAAGGACCAAGGTGGCCAAAGTGGTCGAGATTTCAAATTTGGTCGAACTCTTGACCATATTACGTCACTATGCAGAGCCAAAGGTCGACGTACTTCCTTGTGTGAGGCTAAAGGACATCAATAGGTAGGTTTAGATATCAAGAGACATGGCGGTCAACATCATACTGTTTACATAATTGAAAATGCGAAGAGCGTGGGAGGCGGAGGGGCGGAGCGAGGAGAAGGATTAGGAGGAGGTGGACATCTACAATGGAACGCCTTTCACTTTACGCGTCACCCGTTCAATTTATGCGTTTGAACCTTGAGGCACCATGCGCATATTACTTCAATATTGCCGGTAGGCAGCTCACAATGCTCACAATAAATTAGTATTCGTAGTAGCAGGCTGGTGGTTATGGTAGAGTAAGGCCTTGCAATGGGTTGGGTTGGGTTTGGTTTGGTTTCAGCGCCGATGGTAGTAGTGGTAGCAGTAGCATCTATTCGACAATAGTAGGTAGTTGGTGAGGAAGAAAGACGCACAAATCAGTTCACAGCATGGTAGGAGTAATGAAAGGGAACGTCATTCTGCTTCACATCTGCAACGCACTCTTCGTGCAGGTGTGCATGCCTGTGCCCGTGGCATGATGCGCAATAAGTAGATCGGACAATCGTATTTCTTTTATTGCCAAAACAGTTGCCAACGCGAATGATTGAAAAGTAGTTAACGTTTAAGAGGGCAATGTTCAGTTTTCCCATAGATAGATGCAGCCGCCACCTAGACACTGACAAAGGTTCCTTATTTCATGCATCTGCCTATATGGCAACTACCAACACTATTCTTGCCAAAGTAAGTCTATAATGCTATACCTTTTACTTATTGTGCTGCCTACTATGTCTTTATCTAAGCAGCCGCAGTGCTATATCACCCTTTGCGCACTCATTCTAACCAGTCGGCCGATCAGCCAGCCACCGTCAACCTTAATTTCAACCACGATTGCGCACCACTGAATAGATTGGCGAGCGATTTAGCGTGTGTCTGGCGCAGATTTGGGCCTCCTTACCGACTAACCCATCGACTCTAAGCAATCGGCCGGTCGGAGGGTCAGTTGGTCGGTCGATAGATGAATCGATGACACCACCCAGCGATGTGCTGTTCTTGATGTGCATTTCATCGCTCACTCTCTCTCTCTCTCTCCACCTACCTACCTGCCTGCCTGCTTGACCATTTGCACGACAATATCGGCGGTCAATCCAACCATCATCCGCTCAATCACCTACTGACAAAGAAAGAAATAATCTCACGTCCATGACTTCGTTCTCACTGCTCCATTTATTAACAACAATGCTAGCAGAGAGCATTATGGGTATAAATGACATCGTCAAGTGCTTCCAAATAAAAGCAGTCAGCTACCACCCATAAAACAGCGTAAACACAAATTGGACGAGCGTCCATGTGCATCCATCCAGCGTGCCTTGGAGACGAAAAGGAAGGGAAAAAAGCAGTAGAAAGTGTGCACAACGACCGTGAGAACATCACCCCTCCTGCTGTCATGAGACTTGGGTGCAGGAAAATATGCCTCAGTGTGTGCACCTCTTATCGAGCAATGAATGATGACGTCAGGAATGGAATTAAAGTCGATAAAAAGACTAGCGAAGGTCACAGCAGGGCATGACAAAGGTCCGTTGAAAACATGCATCTACTGTATTAGAAGTCGGGACCACGTTTTTGGGCATTCAAACAAATCAACTCCTGCCAACACTACCAACTGACACCGCACTCACTTACCCACTCACTCACTCGTTCATTCGCCAGCTTACCGTTTGCACCACAAAGGCTGACTCTCAGCAACTGTTCCGACCACAATGCCACTTCTGCTCACCTTGTGAACCCTTCACATCTTCGCTTCGCGATGCTCACTCCCACTAATACGAGCATGGCCAACCTTCCCACCCCATTTCTTTGGCTGTGTCTGCCTCCTTCATAACTGACTTATGCGATCAGGCGTGTCTCTTATATCCCAGTGGGTTTATCCCCGACTCTTCCACATGGTGCTGGTACTCTTTGCACTCTATGTCTGCGTTTGTGTTTGCTAGCATTCAACAATGAGCTTGCAAACCCAACTGCCCTAGGTGATGCTCTAGTAGGCGTCGTGGCGGTGTATTGCATGTAGCTAACTTGGCCTCGCGATTCCCACTAAGGCGTCAAAGCTAATGTAAATCAAGCATACACTTTATGAATGTGACTGTTTTGGCCAATGCACAGATCTTAAAGCCTTGGCTATGCTATTCTCTACCAGCATTGGTATAAATTATTGGTCCTTTGCTCTTTACTGGTCCCTTCACAAACATGGTTTGCTCATAAGCTGCTGATCTATGCCAGAACTGAAAGACAAGAATTGACTTTAGCCTGATTGGACTTCTCGTAGTGTGCATGCATGAGCATGTATAGGTTGATAAACTAATTGCTTTTTAATTAAAATAGTGAGTTGTTTTGCGCCTTCGCTGTGTTCTTTGCACTGGTTTGCAGCGTATTACTAAATGAAAAATGCAATCAACCCTTGTTACCCATGCTGAGTCGATTTATCGCAGCATTTTGGAGCATATAAGTCCACACGAACACCACATCTCACTCAAAAGTTCCAAGTTCTTTTTGCATTTCAGTAATGGTCTTACTTCGTGTCCTTAATTTCTGCTTACCGCGCTACGGATAGGTTTAAATACTTCCCCAAGCGTTGTCATCTTTCATCTGTGTGGACATAGGATACATTGGAGGCTACTGATTAACGATGTGAGCTCAAGTTACTTCCGTCAGTTCATTTTTGCATCGGAATGTTTGGTTTTGTAAGATCACAAAACTGCTCAAGGCCGATGCAAATTAGGACCCGCAATTTATTTTAAACAGCAAGCATCTGCATTACAATCAGTAGCTTCCTAGGAAGATAACTACTCACTACACGATTCAAGAGGCTTATGAGGCCACCAACGTACGAAATGGCACGTAGATGGTCTAGAGAAACATGGTCATAAACAATCAATCGCAGGCTTATGTTGTGAACATAGGGCTGCTAATTGGTGTTGTGTGTGCGGCATGGATTAGCTTTAAAATGAATACCTACCACATCGCAGTAATAATGCGAAACATCTTGTGCATTTGGAAGCAAAATACTCGCCACCACAATCGCACCTGAGGTGGCACCCTAAGTCTTGGGTGGTTGCATAAATCGATGACACCAATGAAACGAAAACTACGCTGGATTTCTTTGCTACCATGACAACAAACTTTGTGTTCTGGGGTGAATTTTCGCCTGATTTGCCCCGTCGCTAGGCACAGTAGGTGCGCAGTAATTTTATGAATCCGCTAATTCGCTGCCACCTGCGTCATAAACTCAGGCAGGCAGAGAAGGGGCCAAAGGTGTCTGTAGCGGACGTAAAACCTAACTTTGTTTCGTGTATCAGAAGCATATTAGCTTCACTGTTGGCTGTGATGATGGAATATAGATAGAAACCAGAACGGAAAATATGAACACAGCCACCAAGAAGATGTCAAGGCCAAACATAGACCGTTTTACCTATGAATTCTGGGAGCTAATACCGATCCCACTAAACTGACAAAACCGGTGAAATGCCAGTGATGCGTTACGGATAGAGCTTAGCGAAAACATTACAAGAAAGTAAGTTGCCAACCTGACATTAAGATAAATTAGGCTTTGGTATGCATTAGTTTTGAACCTAGCCATGAGATTAGCCCAAGGAATTCCCCAAAGAATTTAACCTTGAGCAAAACATTAAAGCACCACAGCAAAAAGGGGATACGTGGCTCTTGCGCTATAACAAACAGCAGTCAGTTTTGGGGACCAGACATCAGCAGGCAAACTATGCTCAACAATTTGTGGCCGAGTCAGGTTGGGATAAATTGAACGAAATCTACAGGCCGGTTCACATGCATAATCCGCCATATGTCTGGCACCGATGATAAAGCCACAGGTTTATGCCAAGGGCAACTGGCAGATATGTCTAACCCATCAAGCATTACTTGTATCATTAACAAAAGTTGGTCATTTCGGCATGAAATTTGGCTGTAAGTGTGGTTTTGCGTACATAGGTGGTGGATCTCCTGATTTGTAGTATGAGTGGCGTAGATACTGGACTCAACTGAGTTGATACTATGCATAGCAGTGGCTCGGGATAGAGGTGGGTGGTTTCTATTAGCAAGTTCTGGGACGCTTCTGATAAGAGGCTCAAAGGTGAATGCACGGCTGAGACGAAGAAGGCGTTGACTGAGGTGAAAACATGGAAAAGGAAAAAAAAGCTTGAATCGAATGAATTTTAAGCGATTCAAGGCTGTATGCAACGGAACATATCCTACTTTCCATATCATAATTCACTTCATCAACTGGGCCTAAATACATGGTATTTTTCTCTCTAGATCAGTTGTGGACATGGCTACACAATGTGAGTTACCATGAGCGGCTCCACATAGACCTAACTGAATTCTGCCACTGATAATTTGATATGAGGGCTTGACGACTGATGACAACTACAACGGCTGTGAATGCTTCTACGCATTTCGCCATGGATCGATTCAAGCGTGTGATAGTTTGAGTGCATCAGAAATAAGTTGAATGCACAGTTCCATCAGGATCCTGAGCTGCAAAGAAGGACTAAATGGTCACCAGTCGTCATGCATCAAAGCATTGAACATATCCATGCTTTTGCATGATGATCAATTAACGTGAGGAAACTAAAATTTCTTTTCCTGATTAGATTGCGTGCCGTGTCTTTCCTTTCTCATCTCTTCCGTCACAATGAGGCATCTTTTGTAGTGATTTCAGATTATTCTGCCAAATGCAAACTTACTTGACGGACTATTCTAGTCGCAGTGAACCAGACGAGAGGAGTAGAACATGAACTATGCTTAATGTCCCGATTGCACGATACCCAACAAAATACCAAAGATCGGCTTTTTTGACTTCATTAAGGTTTATTTTATATGCAAATCGTAGCATTTGTTTCGTCGAATCCCATGGCATTATCCTTATAAGCTGTCGAAGTGTAGATTAATTTTTGAATAATTACCTATGCCATGACAAAATGCCGCTGATTTGCAGGGGAATATTTTCGAGTGGGCGTAAGTAGGAATAAGTAATGGGCGGACAGGGAAGAAGTAGATTGCACATTCAAACAGTGGCCGAGGAACGACCACATCAATAGATCAACAACAAAACAACTGAAGACTAAATGGTGCAGCTGCTGCCTTTAACCGCTAGCTTGGAGCGATTCTGATGCCTACCATCATTAGCCGGGCTCAAGTTGAGGGGATAGGAAAAAAGAAAGGGACATGAGTGTTTGGAAAAGTGAGTGTAAAAGACAGGATGGCAAATACTTGGTAAAAGGCTTATTTATCAGGGAGGGAAAACGTGAAGTGGCAGGTTATTGAAAATGGCAGTTATTGAAAATGGGGGAGGCAGAGTTGGCAAGGAGGCTGTCAGGCCTACCCATGGTGGTGACCTGTTCACATATCACATGGCTGATTTGCATGCCTTAATGCTCCAGCCGATAATTCAAGAGTCCACGTTGGCGCAAGCACAAGCTCACCCAGTGACCTTCGTGTTTCTACAATTCTCTTTGTTGTTTTCTGCCTCACCCAACTTCTTGGACTCTTCTCAAATTTAAATGAGATGCAGGGTGAAATGCTTAATTGAGTTCTGTATTCATCATTTACCAAGTGCAATAAAATAACTTAGGGCCAAGTTTAAGGTGCTCAGTGGCCAGTGGCCCATTCCATGTTTCTGCTATAAGAAATCGCATGCTGCTTATGATAAGAGTCCATCAGCATTGCGCGAACGCCATGCTCCGATGTATAATGCATCCTTCAGGAGGCTAGTCTGCTGTGCCACTACATTTAGTAATGCGAATCTTCAAGTTGCAGCACGAATGCAATCCTCCCACAAGAAATAACTTTGTGGTAATGAACAGCTTCAATATGAGGATCTTGAGTACTTTATTTGGTTCTATGGGTGCAAAAATGTAGCGCCTCATAATATGGTAAAGTAATGGTAACACTAGGCAGCTCTAAATAAACACACCATCACTAAAAGGCTGATTTTCGTTTAATTATAGGCACGAAACTTGATCACATAAATGATTTTGAGGGCAAATCCAGGCAAGATATCTTTCGTAAGGCATTATTTAAATTATGCCTGCCCACGTTTTGCCAGCCGTTGATTATTTTCTGAAGCTTGGTAAATTTTCTCTGAGTCTTTGAGGTAACCGCATTGGTTAAAGACACAAAATGGTGAGTGGAAAGCAAAATCTTTCCATTGTGGTAAATACAAAAGCGTCCCAAAATTACGTTTACTTTCCTTTATGGGCATCAAGGAATCCATCCTTAGCTAACTATTCTATACACAGAGCTGACTTTGTTCGCAGTACCAGCTTGGCCATTTCCTTTCGCTTCCCCATTTAATCTCGTTGCAGTTGGATGAGTAGTAAGCAATATATTGACTTTGTTAAAATATGAAGGACTGTGGCCCCCTGATCAGTTAGGCTCAAATTTTGTTCCCCAAAGCCGACCCAAACTTAGTGCCATTAGGCTTTCGTGCAAGATAGAGACAGTGGCATCACGATGAAATTCCACATGGATGAAAGCATGCGCAGCCTCGTATGCAGATCAATTAAATGCATATCTTCGACCGTTTCCAATAGAAATAAATGGATTTGTGAAGAAAACCAATACCCTACAAAGTGAGTGACTGAAATCGTAGGATTTTAGTTACCAATTTTTGGAATAAGACAGCAACAGCGGCATTATATTAGTTATTTCGTTTTTGAAAGTCTTTGTTTTGTCCCGCAAGTAAGTAAGAGTCTCAATTTATTCTTCCGTGTCGGACTTCAAGGTTTCTTTGGGCAACATACAATAGACAGCAGACCCAGATCAACATTTGCGAGTTGGACTGCCTACTAAATCATGGTGACTGCGTTTGAATGCATGCCTAGTTAAGGTGCGAAGTCAAGTTAGTTCGTTAATACATCCCATTCACCCAGTCGATCAAGGCGCGTGCATCACCAGTGACCGAAAAAGCATTCCAACTGGTCTCAACTGACCCAAACATGTGACTAACGTACAAATGAAGAATCAGCCAAGGAGCGAGTGAGAGGCAAAAATAGAGCTACAAGTCAAAAGTTATTCCAACAGCGACTGGAACGTCTCGCGAAATCTGCAGTACCACTTTGCCTTATCGTGTAGCTTTTTACCACTACACAGTTAAATTCAACATGTGTTAAACTCAATTTGTTTCCTTCCCCCCGGGGCCAATTTAGTTATGCATAGGTGTGAATGGGTCGAACTCTCAGTTATTATATTTGTTACCACAGAACAGCTTACAGCGATTTTCTGCCTGAGTGTTCTCGAGATTACTGAAGTCTTCAATAAGAAAAATGGCGGGTTTGACAAACAGAACTAATAAGCTACAGTGTTTGGCTTGGGTGTATTTGTAGATGATTGACGCAGGGCTATATTAGGATTGTCCACATAGAGATGGTCATGGAAGTAATCAAGGCTGCATTAACCAATGCACTGTAGGTAGACCTGCCAATGGTGGTAATTTCAAAAGACGAGGTGGTGGTTGCGGTGGCTGAAGTGTTGGGGGATGTAGTCCGGTAGATCGTAGTGGATGTGTGCGATGTGTCGAAGACTCCTGAAGTTGTCGTAGTTGCAGGCGCATCTTCTCCTTATATTCAAAACAACAAACTTTGCACATAATATCCTTCAGTGTTCCTATGTCCACAAATTTCTAATTATGCATGGAAAGAAAAGGAGAGTTGCCCTACGAAGTTGTATATTATGCCTCATACAGTCAAATTTTTATAGCTGAATCAAATAAAATCTGACGCAATTCGATTTCTGATAAAATTTGCCATTTACAGGTGCATTAACTCTCCATAAAAGGCATCGAACGGACTCACCCTCCTTTCTAGGTGGCGTAGTCACACTCACTTCATTGCTAAAGCGACGACCGCCTTTAGTGAGGACGCTGACAGAGGCAGTGATATTTTGTCCTGGCTTTAAGTCTGTGAAGATATGACTTGTATCCGATTGTGCTTTCGAGCTGTTCTTGACTCCATTGTCGAGACGCCAATGAACGTAATAGCCGCCAAAATAGCCAGTGAATTCAAGCGGCCCACGCCACGTCAATTTTACGGTGGATGAGTTCAGTGCTGTCAGTTGCACATTCTGGGGAGCACTAATTTCTGCATAAATGAAATCTATGACTTGCTACTTTTCCTGAGCGCTAAATAACGTCTATTTATTCCACTGTGTTCTACCGCGTCAACATAAAATGTGGTGGAGGTAAAAATGAGCTAAAAATTAAGCCCTAGTCCGTTTTCTGTTTAGTACTGATGGGTAAGGTAACAAGTCACCCTCTCAATCAACACGGTCCCATTCAATGCAGGCGTGCCTTCTCAAAAGACCGACCATCCTGCATGACACCCGACACTGTATATGTTTTGCATTGGATAACCGTAGGCCTCAAGAAGACCTCGAGCCTACAAGTTTAATGCACAATGCTTATACGGCTGCTGCATAATGCGTAAATCATCACAAACCAAATTAGATACCAGTTAATGGTATGCTTTACATGCTAGTGGCGATTGACTGAGGTGCCAACGAAACTAACGGGCTTCCAAAGATGGAGTATTTTTCTTTGATTGGGTTAGTTACACTAATGTAGTCGTAATATTTTGGAACCCAGAATACTTCTGTGCTTCATTCATCTTCTTTGAGCGTACTTGTTGGGCTAGATCGGAGATTACAAATGCCACTTATACATTCTATGTATCTCCTCACATTACTTTTCGAATTACTTTCAGTGCATCGTCAATAGCTGATCCTACTCAAAGCAATCACTATAAACAACAGAGTGTATGAGCCTTTTTGATCAACAAAAAACAAAACGAAAGGAAAGACCAAAGACTTATTGCAATAAATAAGAAAGTTATAAATAGAACTGAGCATCAGTGCTTTAATACTGGGGTGAGGGACGGATCTCTACTCTGCCGTATTAAATTTGTTTGCGATGTGATGCGATGCAAAGCAAGAGCACTCCTTCACGTTTTCCGCGTGGACAAACGTAACGAATATACTCATCTTCAAAAATTTGAACAATACGCATATCTCAGCCAGGCACAATTAGGTCTCTTACCAGCGGCCACTGCAAACTCTCCTTGGAAGATGGAAGCTGCCAACAAAGTGATACAGGTGCAAAGTAGCATCACTCCACAAGAAAGGATTCACATTTACACCCCACAAAATGTGTGTGCTTATAAAGATTTTTAAGGCCAATGAATTCGTTCCTTTTTATCTCCACGAAACAATTGCTGAAGTCGCATCTCAGTGAATCGTTTGAGCCAATGTGATGCTTAATCTATTGACGCTGCTCTCTGTAGCATTGCACCTCCCACTCTCAACCAAATGATGAGCTGCAATATTGTGAGCGAATGGAATCACAAGTCTATGGTAAATTTACATTAACACTTGAGCCACAAAACAAATAGCTTAGCAGAGACAAAATTGGTGGATGTAGATCTATCGAATTCAGTGATTGTAGGAATGGACGATGAATACTAATAAAAACGATAGTTCCTTAGTGTTTTTGTTTGACCTACGACACAGCCTTTTCAATTTGGGATAATTGTCAAGATATGCCAAGCGAGTTTGCCTTCCTGCAGTCAACTGATTACATGGTAGGGAATAATGGTGTTTTATCAGTGTCCACTAATCATGGTTACGATAAAATTGTGGGCTAGAATTTCATTAGCCTTGAAAACATGGGTCTGAACCCATCTTCCACAGACGCAACTACTTCTAAAATTCGCTGTAGAAGAGCAAAGTAAAAAATCGTGTCGATAGCTTCAGCTACTTTTGCCCATTAGGATGGTAGCAATGGTTTTTATTAATAGGTTTTAGAGATGTGCCATGAAGAGTGACAACCTATTGGTGCATCATATATCTGTGTATTACACCGATGAATGATAAAATTGCATGTCTATTGCTACAGCTAGAAGAACCTTAGCATTATGTGCAGGCATACTACTATTCAGCTGCTAATTACCCCTTTGTTCTTACATGGCAATGAGGCGCAAAACCTTTTGCTTGACCAAGCTTACACTTACAGATTCGGTTTTATTATGCACTAACCCATGCTTGACATTATTTTCTAAAAGGCTGTAACTCATTAAAATATTTGAAGCTACGTAGTGGCCTAGCTCGTCAATTGATCTCTAGGCTCCGTACTGTTGCCTCATCTCATAGTTCTTACATCATGATGATGACCTCCATAACCTTTGTACGACAGTTGGTGGTCCCGCCTTCCGTAACTCTTCAGTTAATTGCAAAACATTGATAGTCTTTTGAGAGCATACATTCATTAACCTCTTCTGGGTAAGGTTGCAGACAATCGAAACTAAAACTATCTCCCACAAGTCATCAACATGACCTGGTGGAGATCCTAACTCATATGAGTGGGCGACTAATGCATAACTCTGATCAGCGTATATCTCTGTATTCAGCCCACAATAAATGATAAATCAGCATAGATAAGAAACTACGATGGGTGGTGCGGGCTTACGTGCAAGCGTGAGGGCTGTCAGGTAATTGATAGGATTGAGTCAACCGGGCTAGGCTAGCACCGGCTAATACATGGGTGTAAGTTTATCAGCCCTGTGGTTTGTGGGCTGCATACGTTGCAATCCTAATCCTGAATGTGCTTGACCAGATTCCTGAGTGTGCCAGACCCGCTCTCTCATTCAATTTGTATGTGCAGTTGCGTAACACACAAAAGTTAATTTAAAAATTGAATGCTTAATGCATTTCAAAATAAACTTCGGCAGCAAAATTTAACCCAGGGAACCGAAATATTAGCAGTCTTAAAAATGCTTGCACAATGTCGCATGTAGTTAGCTGCAAGTAAGCCATGTTTTAGAATCCCCTTGCACAGTTTCCCGCGCTAAGTGTTTGCCATAGGCATCACAATGAATTCCCAATGGTGCCTTATTGCGCGTGCTAGTGGAAAACGCATACGTAATGAGTAACGAGAAGATGCGAAACTATCCACTGTTTGCTCAGGAAGTTACCGATGCTATGAAATGCGTCAGCAGCAACGTCTGAAACATGTCTCAAACGGATTACTTTGAAAGCTGGAATTAGAATACATACATCTATTCTGAATCAAACTCGATTGATTAGTAAAGACACAATCGAAAATTACGTTAAGACCCGAGAAATTGTTTGATCAGCATTAGTGACATTGTTTGATGGGAAACACAGAGCATCATGGGTTAACCATATCCTTTCAAATGCTTGCAAGACATGTGCAATATTTTAGCTACATTTCTATGAAAAAGCTTAGATTTGACAGGAGTATGAATGGATGCTTAACGCCATATTTTCTTGTTTCACACTAGATAGGCTTTCCCACTGTTCACTTTCTAACAAAATTCTTTGAAAGGAATGCAACCAAAGGAATCTAACATACGCTAAGTATATTGAGTTTAATGTACTTAACAATTTTACAAGCTCCTACTGAAGAACCTTTTTCCTAAATTACAATAGCGCTAAGGTTAACAATTATCACCAAGCAGCTGAGCCACCTATGTTTCCCAACCGAAATTCCACTTGCACGTCAGGTGAATTCCGTTATGGTAAGCATTTGCCGTACCCATTGTCAGACTATAACAGCAGGATGCTGGACATCAGTGTATGTTGGTGTATACCATCGTTTTGATTGTGCCTCCTCAGAGAGAGGAAGAAGCGTGGCTGTCAGATAAACGGCGAAGAGGGTAAATCAGTTAGTGTAGAGGGGAAGATATCCACAGAGGGCAATTAGAAGAGGATCCACAACTGTCAACCTAATGATTTTGCACAGCACTCTGGAAATCCGTCTGAAAATGTGACTAGTTCATTGGCACTTCTCAGGAACTAGGTAACAGGGTTAGCAATACTTAGGCATTTTTAGAACAAATCAACCCAATTCAAGTTTTGAATAACAGCAGCTGTGCTTCTGCCATGAGACCAGCCAATGGACATGCTGTATCCGCAGGCACTGTAGCCCTTGGTTGAGAAGGTCTTAGGGGAATCTCGAAATACAGGGCTGATCTAAGAGCATTACGACGAGAATTAAACTCACTAGCCGACTCCCTCAGAAGAACCTATGCTACACCAAGTGTATGCGACTACATCGTTAAGCCTACAAGCGAAACCGTAATGGACTTACGAATGCAAGAAAGGACAATTGGCTAGATAAAGTGAAGATGGAATTGGTATGAAGAAGCTGAAGTGTGATTAACAGAAGGGAGATATAAACTTACGGAAAGCGGTAACTGAAGGCTACAAAATCCAAGTTTGACCACCTAGACACTTGTGGATTGTGAGATGCAATGATGCATTAAAATAATAATGAAATGCGGAGGAACCAATAGAGTGTGAATTTTAGGTCAGAGGGTTGGCTCTGTTTCAGCTTAGCCCTACCTAATCCAGCCTACCGTGTGCCAGTTTAGGCTTCTGTAGTGCGTCTACAATTGACAGATGAATGTGGGTTTATAGTTACAATGGATGGGCAAAAAGAAAAAAACAAGAAGATAAGATGGGTGATTTCTCAACTTATGTATGATTTCGGCGAAATATGCCTTAACCGTCCGCTTTGGGCCGGTAAAGACATGGATCGCGGATGTGATAAAAGGGATGGGAACAGCGATCCAAAGTGTGTCTAGCCTTAATATGCTAGAAGTAATCTCTGGGCATATGTGGAATCTATCAAGCTCTGCCCTGACACCACCATTCTCCTTCGGTGTTTCAAAAAAAGTAACCAGGCTCTGACACATTCATTTTGGTAACCTTGACTAACCTCTAAGAGATTTGTAGACACAAAGGCGCCTTTATTCTGTTTTTTTTTTGGCTTGTGGATGGGCAGGTACTAGTCCCGCCTCCATCCCTAACTTTGTTTTCACAGCTTCAAATCCTTCAAAGTGGGATTTACTTCAGTATCGGCAGTCTTTGCCAATTTGTGTTTTCCATTGGGTGAGACTTGCAGCTAATTAGGTGGCTTTTTCGTATTAGATTAGATTCGAATACCGGCCATGGCAATGCTGTGTTCCGTAAATTTTTTTCCTTGAATGCGGACTTTCTCCATGGAACATTTCTTCGTGGTGGCTAAGCATTCGTCCTATGCTAGAATGCAAGCGAGTTCGTTAGTGCTTAACCAACCTTGAGAAAACTGTTCAAGCAATGTAATTGCAGCTGTAAATAGACAGGCTCCTTTTATTTTAATGCACACCAAAGGAGCGTCCCATTTGGACTCCTTTTCATTCAATTGCTACAAAAGTGACCGCCTAAATACGTATGCACAGTGGCGCAAGGAGAAGCATCGCCTAGCCTCTCCATTTGTCTTTCGCATCACATCGGCATTACAAAGTCGTCATGGCGACCAGCTTGTGCGATTGCTCACTTTAGATTGTCACTTATTGTGGGTAGGAGATTAATCCCAGGCATAGAGTGACGCAGTCAGTCAGCGCTAGCGCGATTCCTGCAAAATCCAATTCAATTCAGTAGAATTCCCCAATGTGAGCAGTACAGTTCCTTGTGACCCTCCGTTTCTTGCGGCATGACTTCCCAGTGTCATCATTGATATTTTCATCGCAGTTTGCCTGATGCTACCTTAAGGAATTTGAAAAACATTCCTCATTAGTGAATACATTAGCGACCTCTACAAAATCCCCTTTATTAAAAACCATTGGTTCGATATAATCCCTGAATCCTTCAGACATAGCATACGTCTCCAATAACGCGCACGTTACTTCTACACAACCATCACGATTGCTGAATCAGCTTTCCCGTCTCGAGGCTTCACCGAGGAGATGGAAGAGTGTGTTAACAAATTTTCTTTACCTATTGCAATAATAATAAAGACTGGAAATAATGTCATCGGAATCCTCCTAAAACAGAAAAATATGGCGATCATAGGAGCGGGATGATCAATGCCATAAAGGAGCGATAGGTATTCGATATTTGCTTCCACGTTTATCTGATTCAAATAAAATTCATAAATAGTGGCAAACTATGCAAAGGTATGCAAACAATTAAGAAAATAATGGCCACTGTGCACGCTAGTAACGAAAAGCAGTTTTTGACTTCTAGCGAATAGCTTCGGATCTAGTATTGTTAAGAACAGGAGATAGGCTCCATTCTGCACCTTCGCTTTCTTCTGCTAGGCATGCGAGTACGATTTCCTGCAACCGTATTCAAGGCGGTGGCATCGGCTGCGGCATTGACCGCAGCGCCTGCAAAAGATGCGGCCATTTCTGGATTGACTCTGCCAAAACACATATACTTTGAAAAGTACTCAAACTCCCGTCCAGATGCCCTTCTCTTTGTGGATTGATTTCTGAAGACCTGTATCACTTTTATGTGAGATATGGAAAGCACGGTACCAGGTTGTCGCCCTTTTGCCTGTTAGTAGTTAACTTCTCGCACGTTGTTGGACGTAATTCGTGGTCGCCAGCTGCA
This sequence comes from Taenia pisiformis, assembly GCA_023968675.1. NCBI lineage: Eukaryota > Metazoa > Platyhelminthes > Cestoda > Cyclophyllidea > Taeniidae > Taenia > Taenia pisiformis. The sequence continues at coordinate 13,747,071 of CM043737.1, read as the reverse complement.
TAGATTTGGTCCGATGGCACAAAATAATTGGTGCAAGAAGTACATACCGTTGGCAACGTTGGAGACGTAATGCCCTCATGTGGAAGAGCTTCAGCTATAATGCCAATGTATGATGCGCCACTGCCTTGCCTTGGGAGGCTATAGGAAGGTTTCTTCAAAAGTCACGCCAAAATCCCCAGCTGCACTTAAATCAAGGATAGAGTGGCAAAATCGGGCTAGCGTTTGATATTAGGATTCATCTGTTTTACCAAGTGCGGAACTCAAATTTACCACCCAGTAACTCCAAATTTGTTTACCTAACAATTATAACAAAGCGAAAAAACGCACAGTTTAAAAGTGCAGTTGATTTAAGTGCAAGCGCTAACCTTTGCAAAGACCACGTTGCTTTTTCCACACCCGAAATCCTCTTCACAGCCTAAGTGACAGTCTAAACACTCGGGTTCCGACGCGATAGATTTTGGGCATGGTCTGGCGTTTGCTCTGATGTCTAAAGTACGTGAATACCTGTTGCAAGACCATTTAAATACCTTAATCGCCATGAATCTGCGATGCAATGCACGTTTATACTCTTCAAAGAGTTAAAGAAAATGCGGTAAAACCTCTGTAGACACTAAAAGCTGCGTTTATAGAAGCTGCTCTTTGCAAAAATGCTTTCTTGAAAATTTTCATTGCTCTTGTGGTGTAACGGATGCCGTCGCCATTGCAACCTTCATTCCATTTGGCGACTGTTTTATTTGTTTTACAAGAACTTAAGCAAACAAACGCTTATGCGCATGTGTCCATGTGGCCATTCATGGCAATGCATGTTTTTCGACAACTTTCCTTCGCATTAACTAGCCACTCAATCGTACGACCAACTTAGTCTCTGGGCATGCATCCCTTAATTTACAACAACGCCATGCGATGCAGTTGGATACGAATAAGAAAAAACTTTTAAACCGATGAATATCCCAACCCATTGAGAGATTAATATTGGATAGGCCTATGCTGAAATATCCCTTAATTATAGATTAGCTGCCTAAAACTGGAAGCCACTAATATGCATGGTATAACCATCGTCATGAGTGTTAGAATGGACCAAAAGCAGCCAAATTTCAATCTCTTCCTCATTTGTATTTTATATTAGCTACCTGTATTCTACCCTCATCTTCTGGTGCAAGGAGTAGTAAGGAGAAAGGCGCTCATGTGCGATGCCATTGGTCAGCCACTGGATGGCACAGGTGGCGAAACCCTAACATCAACTTAGTTAGGTCATCTGGAAAATACTAACGGTGGGACTCGGGAAGGTGCTCTCCATTACCAGGTAAGCTTTCAATGATCCCCCGCGTTTCGATAGCTCTACCATTACCTGACATGCTCCATTCCTGTCACGAGTTTCTTGCGTATCTGGTAGGAGGCAGGGAGTGGGGAAGAGTTAAAGCGCTTGAGATTACATTGCCAACAACTAGACAGATATCGAACTCGAGGTGCTGGTATTGTGATTGCCTTTGGTAAGCCATCACATTTTCTAAACTGACGCCGTTAGTAATGCAAAGACGCTTGACACCATTCGACATCCGAATGTTTCCTGAGATCGTGCTTTAAGGAGTTGATGCAGAGGTCTTGACATTTCAAGCGAATGAACACTCATAAGCTGAGCAGCATTCCGTCATTTATCTACTGTGACTTAGTGGTGGTGACTGCGGGAATGCTGAGATTACTAGAGTCGTGCTTTCTACAGAATTCCTTGGTTCAGAAGCTGTGTAGCGGGAAGTTCCAATGCAGTCTAACTTTCTAGGTGGTCTCACAGCACGACTCATGTCGTAGGAGTGATTAAGATCAGGGATAATAAAATGGCATGAATCGACGATGAGTACACCGCTAAGCATTGCATATGAGTGAACCATATGCAGGGCGCGGAGTTCCTCTTGGCCAAATTTAGTTTTTCAACGATAATGAAGCATGTTTGAGGCACGTGTATATTTCGGACTGGCAACAGAGCTGGTTGAAACAGAAATCATTTATCCTAACCATTGCAAGGATAATGCCGACACACCACAGATCGAATAGGGCAGATACTGTATTAAGAAACACAATTAGGACTGGAAAATGTTATGCAGGATCGTTGTCTCCGCAGCTTTATTCATTCGCTACACCGATAAGCGTTTTTTATAATGGCCTGACGGTTTCACCGTAGATCGTAAAAGCACTTGCGTGTAAATTTTTTTAGATGTCTGCTCATCATTGCTCCAGGTTAACCTAAATTCTCGGTTTCCGTTTTAGCTACTTAGAACTCCGTCGATTTACCCATGTCGATTGGCCTAATCTCTGGATTAAAACAGCTGTCTCAAAGCCCACTGTGCACCAAAAGTGTAAATTTGCCTTACCATCTTCAATTTCTTTGACCGGTTACAGCCGGTCACATTAATAGAAATGAGAAATTCTATAATACAGCACTAGTACCCTTACCAAATTCGGTTAATGGCCAAAAATAATATTTGGATTTCGGATTGCGGATGGTAAATTTTGCTCATACGTATGCCGAAACAAAAATTACAGCTAAACTTCTAAAGTACACCGGTCTCACTTTTAGCCAATGCTCTTTGTTCTTCAACGAAGCATTGAGGCAAGCCGAAGAACAAGGCGCATAATGGTGACGCGCGGTGTAGCTGTGGATGGGCTGATCTATCAATGTAACTCATGAGGTACAGCCGCAACTCACAGATTGACGTCTTTGGAGGCTTTGGTAGATAATATGTGAGTTAAAACGTTTGCTTGGACCTGCAGCACAGCGGAAGAATTGCCACAATCGTATTTCTGACAATGCTAACCCCTGCCACTGATTTTAGCCAAACTGGCATCGTGGCCCCTAAAAATTGTTAGTTACCTACCTTTTTTTTAATGTTTAAGAACGCTACTGTTATTTGATTGTATGTGTGACAAATATCGCACATTCAAGGTCACTCTAAACAAGATAGAAGAATTAAGAGAAAAAGATGTTTGTTAATATCATGCCTAATAAATGTTTTGACGGTGATTGAAGTCGAACGCACCGCTTAAATACGTGAATTACCATGAGCGGCTCCAAATAGACCTAACTGAATTCTGCCACTGATAATTTGATATGAGGGCTTGACGACTGATGACAACTACAACGGCTGTGAATGCTTCTACGCATTTCGCCATGGATCGATTCAAGCGTGTGATAGTTTGAGTGCATCAGAAATAAGTTGAATGCACAGTTCCATCAGGATCCTGAGCTGCAAAGAAGGACTAAATGGTCACCAGTCGTCATGCATCAAAGCATTGAACATATCCATGCTTTTGCATGATGATCAATTAACGTGAGGAAACTAAAATTTCTTTTCCTGATTAGATTGCGTGCCGTGTCTTTCCTTTCTCATCTCTTCCGTCACAATGAGGCATCTTTTGTAGTGATTTCAGATTATTCTGCCAAATGCAAACTTACTTGACGGACTATTCTAGTCGCAGTGAACCAGACGAGAGGAGTAGAACATGAACTATGCTTAATGTCCCGATTGCACGATACCCAACAAAATACCAAAGATCGGCTTTTTTGACTTCATTAAGGTTTATTTTATATGCAAATCGTAGCATTTGTTTCGTCGAATCCCATGGCATTATCCTTATAAGCTGTCGAAGTGTAGATTAATTTTTGAATAATTACCTATGCCATGACAAAATGCCGCTGATTTGCAGGGGAATATTTTCGAGTGGGCGTAAGTAGGAATAAGTAATGGGCGGACAGGGAAGAAGTAGATTGCACATTCAAACAGTGGCCGAGGAACGACCACATCAATAGATCAACAACAAAACAACTGAAGACTAAATGGTGCAGCTGCTGCCTTTAACCGCTAGCTTGGAGCGATTCTGATGCCTACCATCATTAGCCGGGCTCAAGTTGAGGGGATAGGAAAAAAGAAAGGGACATGAGTGTTTGGAAAAGTGAGTGTAAAAGACAGGATGGCAAATACTTGGTAAAAGGCTTATTTATCAGGGAGGGAAAACGTGAAGTGGCAGGTTATTGAAAATGGCAGTTATTGAAAATGGGGGAGGCAGAGTTGGCAAGGAGGCTGTCAGGCCTACCCATGGTGGTGACCTGTTCACATATCACATGGCTGATTTGCATGCCTTAATGCTCCAGCCGATAATTCAAGAGTCCACGTTGGCGCAAGCACAAGCTCACCCAGTGACCTTCGTGTTTCTACAATTCTCTTTGTTGTTTTCTGCCTCACCCAACTTCTTGGACTCTTCTCAAATTTAAATGAGATGCAGGGTGAAATGCTTAATTGAGTTCTGTATTCATCATTTACCAAGTGCAATAAAATAACTTAGGGCCAAGTTTAAGGTGCTCAGTGGCCAGTGGCCCATTCCATGTTTCTGCTATAAGAAATCGCATGCTGCTTATGATAAGAGTCCATCAGCATTGCGCGAACGCCATGCTCCGATGTATAATGCATCCTTCAGGAGGCTAGTCTGCTGTGCCACTACATTTAGTAATGCGAATCTTCAAGTTGCAGCACGAATGCAATCCTCCCACAAGAAATAACTTTGTGGTAATGAACAGCTTCAATATGAGGATCTTGAGAACTTTATTTGGAGTGGGGCAGTTGGCCATGTTCGTACCCGTGGAAGTGGGCACCGTGGGGTGAGGTGGTGAAGGGCTCACAATGTGGACAGAAGTGGGCATTGTGGTCTGTGCAGAAGCCGCAATGCTGGTCGCCGTGCGCGTGGTCTCCATGTGAGCAGAAGCCGCAATGGTGGTGGCCGTGTGAGAAGCCGTGGGGATGGTCGCAGCAGTGGTGGTAAATAGCTACCACGACCGGGGATGTGCTCACGTCGACACTTGTGAAGAAGCCTTCGCATGCTGTGCACCCTCCCCCACCGCTGCCTTGCGCGGAACGCGCGACCCATGCTATTATTCCTGATTATCGCTTGCAACTGTTTTTTGAACGAATAGACACCCATGCATAAAACTGTACCCGTCTTCTGCTCAAGGTTCGCATTTCGGCTGCTAGGACTGCACTAGTCAATTTAAAGCGACTTTCATTTTTTCGCTCCTTCGTCTGCTAATTATTTCGTTTCGACTTGCATTATTCTCTTTCATCTGACGCGATTACATGCATTCACGCCGAAATTGTGGTGAGTTTCCTCGTCACACTTACCTGTCTCCTAAAAATTATCAAAAGCTTTGTCGGTTGACTAACGCGAAAAGTAACTGGTTAATCTTCTCAAATGCGACTTGCATTGTCGCGCCTTTGGCATGACACTACGTGTGCGACAAATGTCTTCCCTTATGGACTAGTCAGACCCCATTTTGATTTAACAAACCACATACAGACTGATCTGCTGCCTTTACTATATCCCTGCACAAATTCTCATTCTTCCTACGTTTACATGGCAACCACCGCAAAGCATTTAATTATCAACCTCGGCATCAAACACTTGATACACGAAAAGAATGCACGTTGAAGCAAACATGAATTCAAACCGTGAAGTCGACTACCTTGCTCAAGTATGTGTTAATTTGAAGCTTTCAAATGCAGACGAGTTGTGTACTGATCGGCTGAACAGAGCCAACAACATGAATTTCTTCAGTGGTCAACGCGTTCGACTGCAATGCCGTTTGCGCAGTTCGGTATGAAGTATTTCAGTAGAATTTGGCCTTTACTAGACGTTTCGTCAATAGTGCCACTCTTTATACATAGCTGGAAATGAACTGGCTAGATGTCCTGTTGTCACCTACACAAGGATGCATACGATAAGGAGACCCAGTGCGACGCGTTATGCGACAAAGCAGTGAAGGCTAAGGAGGAAGGCAGGATGGGCGGAAGCATTCCTTTTTGCTTGCGACGATCTCATTCAAATGAAAAGTAAATAAGCAGGGACAAAATGGATAAATTTGAAGGCGAAAAGTAGAAAAGAAGGAGAGGATGTCAAATTCATGCAAGGTGATTGAGGCAGAAGGGAGGGTCAGCTGTTGTAGTTGTTGCAGTGGCGGTAACAAGCAAAGGCCAGGCAACAAGTAACTGCAGAACTTAAAATAGATGAGGAGGGAAGTGAAAGTGGTCAGTTGTAAATATTGTTGTGTGGATAATGCGTGTGGATAATACTGCAGGCTTCAGTCTTTCTATTGCTCGCTCGACACATATCAGTCTTTCTTATATCAACCCTCACCCGGGCCTTGTCCGCGACAATGGGGCAGAGGACAGTTCCGAGTAAGCGGAAACGAGCGCTGAGGGATGACTAAGATTTCGGGTTCATGGGAAATGAGAAGTCAGAATTTCACCTATTTAGCCATTGGATTGTGACGGGTCAGTGGTCGGAAATGGATGAGCAGGCGGAGATTTTGGCCCTTGTCGCCCTCATATATAGCGTCCGATCACCTCAGTGACACCGCCGGCAAGCCACCTCTCAACCAGGCAAGAGAAGGCAGATGATGTAGATGCTAAAGTAGAGAAGGAGGAGGAGGAGGTTAGTCAAGATGGGGAAAAGGATATACGGGGAAAGGGCTAGTGCCTTGGACTGGCAATTTGGACCTCCATCACCAAGCATCAACTTCCAGTTCCCCCACACGCCACTTTCAATATGCATGCATTGAGTGCTCCAGATGACACTGCTTAGCGCGATCACGAGGCACGCCACTCGCACACACCAGCTACAATGCATCGTGTTGTTGCACGCTGCACAAGAGTGGCCGAAAAGCACGCTACGGCCCTGGGGTGGACTCGAACCACCAAACATTTCGATTAACACCCAAAAGCGCTTACCGCTGGCGCCACAAAGGTTGACTCTCTGCAACTGCTCCAGCCACAATGCCCACTTCTGCTCACCTTGTGAACCCTTCACATCTTCGCTTCGCGATGCTCACTCGCACTAATACGAGCATGGCCAACCTTCCCACCCCATTTCTTTGGCTGTGTCTGCCTCCTTCATAACTGACTTATGCGATCAGGCGTGTCTCTTATATCCCAGTGGGTTTATCCCCGACTCTTCCACATGGTGCTGGTACTCTTTGCACTCTACGTCTGCGTTTGTGTTTGCTAGCATTCAACAATGAGCTTGCAAACCCAACTGCCCTAGGTGATGCTCTAGTAGGCGTCGTGGCGGTGTATTGCATGTAGCTAACTTGGCCTCGCGATTCCCACTAAGGCGTCAAAGCTAGTGTAAATCAAGCAAGCGTTTTATAAATGCGACTGCCTTGGCTATGCACAGATCCTAAAGCCTTGGCTATGCTATTCTCCACCAACATTGATAGAAATTATTGGTCCTTGGCTCCTTATTGCTCCCTTCACAAGCATGGTTTGCTCATAAGCCCTCTAACTTTAATCGCAAAGAAGCGCTGCTGATCTATGCCAGAACTGAAAGACACGTATTGATTTTAGCCTGATTGTGCTTTTCGTGTCGTACAGATATATGCATGTTTAGGTGAATAACCGAATTGATTTTTAATTAAAATATGGGATCGCTCGCTGACAGAGTCGTTTTACGAAACGATGTGCATGGCTGCCCTGTGCATTTGACTGTCTTCTTAACTATATGATCCACGTAGCCATGCGTGACTGTTATGTCTATTTAGTTTAATTTTAGTTTCATATGAGTGAAGAATTAAAAAGGAATGGACTAGCATGTACTCTTCCCTTTTACTGGATAAGCAAGCAAACTAGGGATGACATCCACTCAGCAGCATTAACTGACGTCAGCATGTTGCGAATAGTTTACGAATCCACCACGCTTGCCTAACTCAATAAAGGAAGATCAGGAACTTTTAGACTTCCCATCAAGGCATGGAAATGCGTTTCCATTGCACAGTGCCGAACATGGTTGAGCGAGTGCGAGGGAACATGCTATGCGCACCGGAGTAGCACCACTTACACACCACCACCATCACGACCATCTTCTCCTGCTTCTCTGCATTCGTACGCGTCTGGCAATTCCGTTATGCCACAACTCGTGTCTGCTGCACCGATGTCTCCTTCGCCTTCGCCTTCGCCTTCGCCTTCGCCTTCTCCTTCCATTTCTCCTGACAGGCACTGCTGCCACCACTGTCACCGCAATTGTCACAAGCGGCGCATTGAGCGACTTGTCGACATGGTGACGAAGTGGAGCATCTGCAAAAATCTGATGAATTGCATCACATCAGGTGAGCCAACTGACATAAAAATGTGACTTTGGCTCCGCCTCTAGTTCTCACTCCCCTCCTCATGCTGCTACTCTTCCTCCTGCCGTTGGTCTTCCACATGATCATCTGTCTAAAGTACCTTACCACCGACAACTCGAATTCTTTGGAAATCTACATGTGATTGGTGTTAATGCGTTTGTGTGTGTGTGTGTGTGTGTGTGCAAAGACGACCACCTACCTCCATTCCAACTGAAGATGATGCGCTCCGCGAGGTCCACGATGCACAGGCGAGAAGGGAAGAACTCAAACTGATCACCACCAATGTAACCGAAAAACAGAAGCAGAATATAACTGAGGAGAAATGTCGCAGCCATGTACGTGCGTTGTAAAGGCATCATAGAGGCAGTTTGCTGGAGCGGATGATGCGATCGATGCATTTAATTGATTGCCGCACTGTTGGAACATCAGCGTTGCAGTCATTTTACTTGTTCATTCATTTGCACTGTTTGTTTACTGCTGTTAGCAAGTTCATTAATAAAGGGGAAGTAGTGCATCAGTGACTGTGATTAGACGTTGCTACTGCTACCACTACTGGAGTTTGCGTGTGGCATTGATGCGTGACGGAGGGGAAGTTGAAGTGAGGGAGTGAGACAATGCTTGATGTGTGAGGACCATGGATTGGTAGTGCATGTGTGCGTGTCTGCCACATGTATGCGCATATGCGGACTCAGTGCATTGTAGGTTGGATAACCAGCAATCGCAAAAGGTACCGCAGGGCAACAGTACATGACACAAGGCGACTGCTCAATCGAACGTACGGGAAAATTGCGGCAGCTAAAATAAACAACGTCCGGCGTGGGTTATAAAACTCTTCATGGTAACTGAAGCAAAATGTTTAGGTCGCCTCTGTGACAGCTTGAAATTTCCCACAATCAGATTTCGGCGGTTCCCTCAACTTGCGTGTGACGTGACCGTATCGGAGTAGATCATCGTGAAAGTAATTTGGCATCACCAGCTGTTGGTGTCTGAGAAGCATATGCACTTGCTATGACAGACCACAGGGCCTTACCGTCACCCAATTGTGGAATATTTTGCCGTTTTCGTTGTGGCATGGCTGCCATGTTCTGACATCACAGCGCACCATTGGCAAATTTTGTATGAGTGACCATCAACTACCATGCCATCTACTTACATGACCCAAGTTTTGTTACATAAAACCGAAAAGAAATCTACCTATCCTAGTACAAGTACCATCGCTCCCATCCAAAGCACTTAGCCCGAGGCCACGAGCTTCATCATCACCCACCAGCTAGCTCAATCACATTTATCACAGGCCGCAAAATAGAAAAAGCGGTGTATTCCAACTACCTGTTTTTTCTGCTCTACTTTCTCCCCATTGTTCAGCACCACCAGCAACCATCCGATTCGGCTTGTGCATCCTTCGCCTTCTGTCAATCAACCGCTTAATTGGCAAAAGCTTGCTTTTATTCAAATTCTTTTATTCTTTTCTTCGATTTGGCCCTCGATTAGCCACCCGCAGACTCACTTTTTTATGCCTCAAGCCATTTTCCTCCCTTTGCTATACTTTATATAATTTTTAGTCATCATCTCCCCTTCCTTTTCTTTTCAATCATGCTCAGTTACGCCTGATGCACCCACCCCACTAATTAGTAAACTTTGTCTCCTTTTGTAGTCTCTACGATGGCCATTTATGCTGCCCAATTCTCCCCACAATTTATTAGGCTTCTTACTCTACTAAGACATGTCAAGTAGCGTGCCAGTATCTTCGTTATTTCTGACTTACTTTTTTCAAAATATCATCAATCCCTTCCCTAAATCACTTTTTGCCACATTGCGGTCTCACGCAATGGTCACTTCAAGACCATTGTCGTCCTTCTTTGCTGCAAGTCAAACCCACCATATAAAATTGTCAGCAGATGGCTTAACCTTATTGCCACGTATGATCAGCAGTGTTCAAGTATTTAACTTGCAAGACTGCGATTACTTCCTCTCATTGCTAGAACTAGGAGAAGTTCCTACTTCGCTTCTGTAATGTTCACCCTAAACTTGCTATCACTAATACATGCCTCACCAGCAACAGCACCGCCAATGGGAAGTCGAGATATGTCCTTAGAACTTCAAAACACATGCCTGTTTTTTAGAATGAAGTGAATGTAGGTGTGGGAGGCGCAAAAACCACTGGATACTTAGGCATCAAAAGAGTTCACTCCTTCACTTCTGTCTCCCTATTCCATGGTGCACGAAAACACTCTCCTTAATACCAGTTTTAGAAAACCGTTCTCTGTTTCTACTCTAAAAGCTTCAATTGTCAGCTGGCTAGACAAGAGAGCTATGGCTTGCCGAATCTTTGCTTCCCAATAACACATCGCATTGCGAATGCACACCTACCATGGCGCTTGCTTTCACCACTTCCCGTCTACACGGTACAGGAGCAGGCATTGCACTCAGATGGCACGCACATCTGTGCCTTAAGAGCATGATGCCCCAATCGAAGGCACGACGGTCGGGTAAATAAGTGGCCCCATTATTAGCACTCGTCGCTCAGCAAAACCCTGACGTATTCTATAGCCCTTCTCTCCTCTTTTAGCGCTGTCCTGCGCAAGATCAGGTGATCCAATGATGGAAACGCTACAGCAATCGACTATGACAATGGTAAAATTTTCAAAGACGCCTGTGCGTCCCCAGTGTCTTCCCATTTTTCGGCTACCATGCTCGCATTCCTGTCTGTCTTTACCAGTTTCGGCAACGACTGGTGCTGTTGGCGGTCTGATGATTCTATGACGACGTTAAATAGTCTTAAAACCGCTGTTGCGGGCAGTGACAGCGGTGCCCTGAACGTTAATCGGAGGAGACAATGATTGTCAGCACCAGTATCCTAGTCCCATGAGCAAAGTCCAAATTTGCTAGGCTGAATCGGTACCCAGTCCTGTTTACTCATGTCGTACGATGAGCTCGCAACGACTTTAGTACAACGCGAAACCAAATGCTTCATAGAAGTAACCTTAAAGTTTGCTTAATTTGTGCGGCAAGATCACTTCTGAAAGTGCAGTACACGACCATGGTGGAAACAGCTTTATCACCTATTTTGCCACGTGTTAATTTCAGATTGCACCGCTTCTTTCACAAATGGATTACATGGGGCGCAGCCCACTTATCTCAAGTTCTGATTCCCCTACCAATTTCATCCCTTTAAGAGCTCTGTGAAAAGTCGTTTGAACTTACCAATCAGTTTCAAAAGCTAAGGCTATCTAATTAATCGGAGCCATGTTAGTGTTGCTCCTTGCATTCATTCCACATTCGAATAACCCGTTTGGGATTGCTCATGTCTTCTTTTAAGAATGCTGTGTGGATCTCGCCCTAGGTTCCTTAATTTTTGAGGTGTGGCTATCAGTGGTGCCGGTGTTGGTGGCAAGCGAACGTATTACCATCGATTGGATGAGATATTTTGTTAAAACTGCAGTGGTGGGGATCGCTATGCAAATTTCGTTAAAACTGTGGAAGATTTATGCCCAATTCGGTCCTGCTGGCTGTTCACTTTTGTTGTTTAGCGACTAATATTAAATGGAGCATGAAGTTAACAAAGAGGTGGCAAAGTTAGGGGCTGCACCGGTTTGCACTGTACTGTAACCTGTTCCACCTTTAAATCAAAACGCTTAAGTTTAACGCATTGGATGAGCTGCATTTTACATTTACCGGAGGTGGGATAAATCTTTAAAGTTGCAGCTTCTCTGACCAGTTGCAAGGCCATTGGTGGTAACGTCATCTTCCTGTTCATTAGAGCATAGGGTTCGGCGCTCTATTAGGGAAGACAGAGCTTCTGCAAAGAAGGGTTCCATTTATCCCAAAAGGACAAATTATTGAAGCTGCCGAGGGTGACGTCCTGACAACGAGCCTGTAGGTCTTCATGCGCCCGGAAAGAGCCTTGCTTTACTGAAGTGCGATTAGGTGGGCATGAAATGTTACTTGGTTTGCCAATCAGCCATTTTAGATTCATGTGCATTTAGTTGCATCGAATCGGTTAGTTGTCGAATCAGTTTGGGCTGGCACCCATTTGTTTAATTGCTTTTGAGACGATCGGCACCGATGTTCATGTTTTGCATCCCTAACTCTAACGTCCTGTTAAAAACCAACTGGTTGTAAGCAATCGGAGGTTTTTGAACACGCATTTTAAGAATTAGGCATTATTGCTTTTATTATTAGCAGGACCTCACCTTCCATCGGCATAGCTGACCTTAAATAACCGTTTTAGGAATCGCTTTATGATGGCTGATGCATGAGGCTTGCCGAGAAGGAGAGGAGATGTGTAACACTTTGTTTGGTTGACTTCTGTCCTTAACTGCCATCTCCTAGGCAGACATACTGCCTCAGTCAGGCAGTGCTATTGTTCCTTTTGAATGAGAGCAGGCAATTTGTGAGGAGCTCGTCATTTTTCAAAAGTTGTGATTAGTACTGGGCGAGACAAATTGCTTTGTTAGTAAGGCACGTTTCTTTGGACCGATTAATACCTGTTAGATGAGGCGAGTAGAGCCAGCCACATCTACGGCGGCAGTTGCTTACACCATCCACCTCTTCTCTATTAGTTGACAGTTGTCCTAACTCCGTTTCGCGTTGTCTGACTGTCCTCTTCGCCTATTACTGTGCTTCGACTCGTGCGAGTGTATTCTGTGGGCATTATGGGGCCACTATTTCCACTCAATTTGCTTTGTATTCGTGTCTTATCTTGAGTGTTCTGACGATAAATTGCAGACCCAGTCACGTATTGGTTGCATTGTCACAGCCGTGTGGGATATTCTTTGTGCGATATTAGCAGCTTAGTTTACTCCATTCCTTAAAAATATAGGTGCTTCTCGTCTTAGGTTTTAGAAAATTTGCCTCCGGAGGGTCGATCGGGGCCATAATGGGGACAATTAACTGCACTGTCAGTTAACAGGCTGCACTTCTAAGGCATTAGGCTAAAGTTCTAAGCTCCAGTCAGCATTAACGTTGAGCTCAGTACCGCAGAATGCATTGAGATCGGGTTGTTCGTCATTCGAATGAACTCTTTTTGTTTCTCGGCCCCTGGCTCGCATAAATTTTGAGATGGCGGTTGGGGATGTGCAAGGTTTATAGATCGTAGCTTTGATTCTATCAATTTAGTTTTCAACACGTAGCGGAAGAGTTCATCTTCCCAACAAAATTAAGGGTATTCAATTAAACGCTTCGATCAAGTTTAGCCAGGGTTGTATTTTATCGCGCCATACCGAGGGGGTGTTTTGTGTAAGGGAGTATCTGGAATTCGTCATAACACTAGCAAAGGCTGAACAATGTTATTAATGGCTACCGTTTGTAGGTGGTATAGAAATGCGACCATCTCTAAGAGGTGCAGAACTGGCAGGTACTAGCCTATTTTAAGGCGAGCAACAGATAGCTGGGCGTTTCAAATCTGTGCGTAACATCAACTGATGCATGTGAGCACAAGAAACCATTATCCGAGTGCATTTTAACAGGCGTTTTAGATGAATAGCATCACATGCAGCTTGAATAATAAGTGCAAATAGTATCTGTAGGTTTCAAGAAACAGGCTAACTTTTTTGCGCATTATGAAATATAAACAGGTCTTTCATTAAAATAATTTACTCGTCACATTGAAGGTCACAATCGGTAACTGCTTTTACCTCGTTGGCACCTTTGATGCGTTGTTTGCCTACAATTTCAGAGCAACAGCAAGGGTGAGTTGTGCCATTTTATGGCATAATTTGATAACAAAGGATTACTTTGTGAGGCAACACATCAGGATAGGAATTTTACAACAATGTAACGCATCTGACCATTGGTATAATGCCAATCATGGGTGCCATAGCGACAGATGTGGAATAGGAGTTCTTTACTCGGCATTGCTTGGCACATAACTCGGGTGAGAATAAATTGCCTTTTATGATTTCCGATCAAGCCTGTTATGCATAAATTTGCAATGATATTTTGTTTACAAATTAGACTTCACGCTTTATGCAAAGCCTTCCGTTTCCTTTGAATATGGAAGTGGCTTAATTGTCTCCACCTCTGAGCCCTAGTTGAAAGTGTTAATCAATTCAAGTTATTTAACAGCTGCATAGTTTTGCTTTGCAAATGATTGTTTTATGAGAGGGCTGCTTACCATGTTCATCATCAGAGGGAGAATTCGGATACTATAAGGTTTTGACTTACGACTTAGGCCGACGCGAGCATAGAGCTTGACCCTTGCTAAGTAATGGCAAACTAACCTAAGTGCTCTGCCTTTCACTTGAATTCGAAACTGACCCAAATGCGATTCCTAGCTATCTATTTACTCGAATTTATCTGCCATTGCTTACAAACTTAGTCAGCTTTCTCCCACCCCTGACGGCAGTGATTTCCCCCCATGTTGTCAACACAGGGCAGACATTGCCACTTGTTAATGGATCCTTTTTTGTGACAAAAAGAACCTTGCAAAAGAATAGGAACTCAGTAATTACTAGCCATGGTTTTCGTACTTAATCGTCAAAAAGAGGCTTTGCCTAAATTCAAGGACGTCTTAGGTGGCACCAATGCCTGCACGTAAGCAGTCGGGCTTAACTTATGACAAAGTTGATTCAGCTGAAAAGCCGGATGCATGTATTATTGTAAAAATGCTTTTCGTATGAGCAAAAATTCTCGCATCGTTGTTTTGATCTTAAGTTATTTAACATAAAATTTAGCTGGAAATATTTCTTATTTACAAAGGCACGAGGCAGGTGTGGCCGAAATGTTATGCTCATGTTTCGGCAGTAAGAATAGGACTACTATGGGCACAGAGATGATGTCGTTTTTCATTCAAATTGTTTCGAAGTTGTTCAGCGCGGAGAATCAGCAGGTTGCTCCCTGATAGACGAGGTTGTGGTAGTTTATTGTTTTGTAATCGGCTCTAAAGGTGCGAGAGATGCGTAAGATGTCCGACCAATGCTGTGAAGTCACTGGTGCAGAGATGTGCCTTATTTAAACTGTTTTGATCGAAATTGCTCAGATTGGACGTTTGGCAGTTTAATTCCTCGCTTACATTCTAGTAGCATTTTTTGCACTATTACCTGGCAGTGCTGGTGTGGTTCAGCTGTAAATTTCGACATTTTTCAGGAATCCTAGAAGAAAAGGAAGAACAGAGCCGAGTATGTTACTGCTACGATGTGGATGTGCAAAAACGTGATTCAAAGATAGCAAAGTCGATTTGGGCAAAGTGCAAGGTGCACTTTCATTTGCTTGACTGTGTATAAATATTATTTTATAAATCTCGAGCAAATCTCCCGATAATGCCTTTGTAAGAGGCGTAGAGGAGCTCTGTAGTGTGTGTCATTCATACCAACCTCCACTTCAACGGGTCTTCATTGAGTTGATTCTTGGACTTTAACTAAGCGCACTAGATTCAAGCATTCCATGTCCCATAATTTCCCACCGTGTTTTTTCCTTCAGGCATCGAAGTCTACCTATGGGAAGTGTACTGCTTTGCCCTTCCTGCTCCTTTACCTGGCCTAGCCTTCTTTTAATTTTCCTTCATGTCTGCGAACAATTCTCCGCCACCTCGACCACCTACATCATGGGATGATGATGTTCTCTTTGTGAGTTCCTCTTTATCCCTTCACTAGTCCACTCTGCACTAAGGCATTCTCAAAAACGCAAAGTCCATTAATCCAGATCAGACCTGCTCAAATTTAAGGCTTGGTAGCCACTTCTCTCCACTTCACTGAATAGCCATCTGCTGCTCCCACACCCCATTAGACGAGAGAAGTGGGCGTATTTCTCCTATGGTGCGATCTAAAACTAGAACAACTTCCATCAATCTATCTTATTGCTTATTTTGTCATTTATTTTGGGGAGGTACTTCTATCCTACACCCCATAATGACAGGTAAAGATGAGTACTTTATCTCTTGATATTCTTTTGATTTATCCAGGTTGTGAAGGATATAAGCAACAATGTCAATTACGAGATGATTGATTGGTTTGAGGCAAGTTTGTTGCCTTGGACAAATTAGTGAAAAAGAGCACTCATAGGGTTTGTGGGATTGTCTTTGTTGTCGTAGACAAAGTCGCGCTTCCACTTTTCTTTAAAAGGCTTGCTAAATAATTGATAGGAATCGTTCGTCTGTACTAGCACTTGTCAGACGGGCTAGCCACCAGACCATGTCAGTAGACCCGATAACCCTGCTTGCGAAGAACATATTTTGCCACAAATTGGAAGGAGTGCTGTCTATTTGAATACAGGTGCATTTGACGGGTTGTTAGCTTGTTGGGTTAAGCGGAGCATCAAGATTACCGTATTTGATTCGTAAGCTGAGGCACAAGGAGGCATGGATGGTCACCCTCGTCCTCGAGCACAGTCAGAGTTGGCGTTGTCAAAGGAAGACATGGTGGTTACTTTGTGTGCCATTGCACCTAGATCTTCAGGGTGCCATGCACCAAGTAACCAAATCAACAAAATTCTTAAAATTGTAACCTACCCATGCTTAGCGGCGAAATGGGTGCTCAGTAAAGATGGTCATCGAGTCTATTGTCAAGGCCTGGTGGCTAGCCCGTATGGCATGGGTAATCTGTTCACCCAAGTGGCACTGCAGTTAAACAGAGGATAAAATGAGTGCTAAATCCTTTTTTCCTGGGCGCAGCTTCTGAAGGAAGGGGAAGACGCAACCTTAATCCATCTGTATTAACGCATCCATTAATGCTATTTCCTACTGTTTTGTCCAAGGCAATAAAGTGTCCACACGCACTTGACATAGTCGCTCATGACCCAAAGCATCTGGTTAAACTGAGAAGGCTATCAAGTGCTACAAGCGCTCGTTCCCACCTGCTATTGTAGAGCTCAAGATAGGAACAGTTTCTACGAAAAAAATTATAATATAAGTAATGCGATTGATCGATGGAAGTTTTGGGTGTTGGAAATTGCGTGGTAGGAGAAATACGTCCACCTCTGCTCTTGTTTGATGAGGCAGAGGAGAAGGAGTAGATGAAAATTAGGTGAAGTGGTGTGAGAGAAACTGCTACGAAAGAAGGAGAGAAATGGAGAAGAATCTTAAATTTTGGGTAGGAATGATTCATAGGATATAAGCCATTGCGTTATTTTGAGCACGTTTTAATGCACAGAAGTACTAGTGAAGGGATGAAGAGAAACTGACAAAGAGGACGCTGTCATCCAACGAGATAGGTGGATGCGGTGGTAGAGGTTTGTTCATAGGTACGCGGAAAATTCGAGAGAAGGCTAAGGTAGGCAAAGGGGAGGGAAGTTCACGTGTCATTGAAGAAAGAATGCTTTATTTATGTGAGGATAGAGGTTTGGCGTAAACACGGTGGGCAGAGTGGTAAAAGGCAAAGCAGACTCTCACTGAAGATGCGTTGAAGTTACAAATGATAAAACAGCCGTAGACTAAAGGGCTCCTCTACGCCTATTTGAAAGACATCATCGGGTGATATTCACATGTGCAGTTTAATTTTCCAATCACTTTGGATTAAGTTGTATCGACTGGATTAGGCGAGTAAACTTAGTGCTTTGGTTGAGTTTAATGATGCCGTGAAAGTAGTCTCTGTGGAATGAGGCTTGCGAGTCATGGCAACATGCGCTGATCGGTCCGTTGTGACTCAAGCCTGTTGTGCATTTTGCAAAGTATAAATGAATACATGAAATAGCACAAATGACAAATAAGCTACTGAGGAGTAATGCGGAGAAGAGAATGACATTGGCGTCATAGCTTATGGATAATGATCAGCACGAAGCAGCCATGACCCTGGAAAGAAATGCATTTTATCTGTCCGTCAGCACAAACGCAATAAATAGCGATGAGAAGAAGAGAGTAAGGGGCGCTAACACGGGTGGAGGTAAGCTGGCAGAATTGCACCCAATGAGATGGATTTTCGGAACAAAGTCTTCACTAGCTGACCCGATTTCTGCTTTCTGTACCAGACCTGAACTGGTTTATGGTCATGTGTCTGAGCGTGTTGTTGATGCAGCTGATTTGGCTTAGATTTACGAAGTGTCTGTCAGTTGTCCATGAGCACAGACGACATCATGCACACATGATCATAGACATGTGTGTGTGTGTGCATCGATGTTATTAGTGCTGACCCTGATTTTCACTGCGATTCGTTCCTCGACGCGTCGCCTTACCAACACGAAGTGGTGAAAATAAATGGAATCCTGGTGGTTGGAGATGTTCAGTGACAAACGTCATCCTTGTTTTCGCAGATACAAAACTAGTGTAGTCAATTATGAGGCTGTCTGTAAAATTAGCAAGGATATCGATCAAATGCCCCTCCATGATTTGCACTAATTGTGGCGCTGTGCTAGAGTGGATAAGTGGGCTTACGTTTAATCGGGCATTTCCAGCAAGAACGGTGCAGTCAAAAGTTATTAATCGGCGTTTTTGCATGATGTCAGCCTTAGGTGTGTAATTTCTCATTCCTTAATGACATCATCTCCAACTTACGAATTCCAATGTTCATATCTAAACCGCGCTGCTCGATTTGTGCTTGGTTGGATGGAACGCGTTCTGGTTCATTGAGTGATGAGGTAGAATCGCGATAATTTGTGCTGCCCTCAGCCGAATAATTACTTTCTCTGAGATTGCTCTACTTTGCGGTGCAATTAACCTCTGTTCAATGGAGGCTCATCACGTGGCACAGAGATGATGTCGTTTTTGTTTCACATTGTTTTGAAGTTTTTTAGAGTAGAGAATCAGCAGCTTGCTTCCTAATACACCAGGTTGTGGTGTTTTACGTACTGCTGTGAAGCCACTGGTGTAAAGATGTGACTTATTTTAACCCGTTTTGATCGAGACTGCTCGGATTGAGCATTTGGCAGCCGGCTTCCTCATACACATTCTTAAATAATTTTCACATAAAAACCCGGCAGTGTTAACATCATTAGACTGTGAAGGTTAGAAAAGTTAAGTTGCTGCAACGATGCAGATGTGCAAAGATGTGATTCAGATAGAAAATTGCGAGGTACATTTTAAAAAATGGTTCGTCTGACTGCGTAAAATACTGTTTTATAGTTGTCGAGCAGTTCTCCTCCTCCTTTTTGGTAACTCTGTGTGGAAAAATTCGCTTGGTTAGCACAAAATCAGCAACACTTTCGAAGCACTTTTGCATAGAGTGCAGCACTAGGATTGACTATATCTGCTAAGATTAGACCAAATTAGGACCAGATTAATAAATGCTTGCATAACGCAAAAAAAGAGAGCAAAGAAGGCCATTTTCTCCTCGCGTATCCCTCACTTTGGAGAGGCGGCTTGCAGGTTACCAGTAAATTCAACCGAATCACTAATTTTGCTCGCCTAGTCAAGTCGACACAACTTCACAAATGAAGCAGATCCTACAATGCCTTCAAAATAGGTTTTAGAAGAGCTCTCTAGACTATGCCATTTGTATCAATCTCCACTCAAACGATTCGCTAGTGATTGTCGCCTTGGACCTTTGCTGCACTCACCATTCCTAGCATTGCATGCTTCATAATTCATCTTCGTGTTTTTCCTCCATAGATTGAAGTCCGCCTGCGGAGAAGCGTACTGCTTTGGCCTTCCTGCTCCTTTACCTATCCTAGCCTTCTCCTTTTTTTCTTCATGCTATGAACAATTCTCTACCACATCAACTATCTTCCTCATTGGATGATAGCTGTTGCTTTGTGAGTTCTTCCTTATCCCTCTACCAGTCCTACTCTGCACTAGAGCAGGCTCAATTAAGGCAACGACTAATAATCTAGGTCAGACCTGCCCAAATGTACAGCATGTTTACAATTTCTCTCCACTTCACTAAATTGCAATCTGCTTCTCCTCCATCTGACCAGATGAGAGCAGAAGTGTGCGTATTTCTCCCACCGTGCAATCAAAATCTAGTACAACATCCACCAATCTCTCTCATTGCCTACTTTGTCATTTATTTTGGAGAGAGCGCTTCTATCTTGCGCTCCATAAGGACGGATGAAAATGAGTACTTTTAGCCCTTGACAGCCTTCTTAAAATCACCATGTTTCGGAGGATATAAGCGACAATGTCAAGTGCGAGATGATTTGTTGGTTTGAGGCAACTTTATTATCTAAGACTAAGTAGTGAGAATTAGCACTCATAGGGGTTGCAAGAGGGCTTTTACTTCTCTCTCAAAAGGCGTGCTCAAAAATGAATGGAAACTCTAGCCATTATTTAATGTTATTTTTGTCTGTATTGGCACTTGGGTGAACTGATGGTCCTTGTCAGACGGGCCGTCCGCCACGCCGTGTAAGTAGGCCCGATAATCCTGTTTACTTCGCATGCATTTTGCCACAAATTTGAAGGAATGTGTCGCTTTAAATACAATTGAATTTGACGTTTAGAGGTCGATTTTAAGAGCATTGTTAAATTGTTAAATGAAGTGCAGCATCAAAATTACCGTGTTTGATTTGGAAGCTGGGGCACAAGGAGGCACGACTGGTCGCCACCAAGTAGCTGTGAGGCCTCATCTCGCCACTTCACCAATTTGTACACATAACAACCTTTCGCCATGTCATCATTTTTCCCACAAGCCCTCTGAGTGGTGGAGTGCGGGGAAAGGGATAGAGCAAGATGTGGCACATATACGTGCTTCCTGTCCTCGAGCACAACTAGGGTTGGTGGTATCAAAGGAAGGCAGTCGTTCGCGCTGATACACTCTTCCGTCTCCTTGCCTGGCGTTGCCACATTCTCATCAATACTGCATCTCCTCTTGTGACGTTGTGGACCTGAAACACTAACCAGGTAACCCGATATCAGAAGGATTCATGGAGGACAAAGACCCTTTTTCTGCTGTCCTTCAGGTAAAGAGCTAATCCCTATTCTTTCCTTTTTGTTCCTTCGCTTACCCGAACCCCAGCACCGCACTTACTCGCATTGCGATGTTCTAGATTACCAACGTTCCCTTCAATTCGTTCGCTCTCAAAATCTATGACTTGCCTGAAGAACATCTGAGAGTTGATTTATAAGGAACCATTAAGATGGAGTCCTTTTATAGCTATGCCTTTTGGTATGTTCATGTCTAATTTTGCGGCCTATTCACCAGGCCCACTGCGCATACCGGTACGAATGCGTTTTTCCTGCCAAAATCTGCTGCAAGCCTACGCTACCTGTGTGTGCTTGAGCATTGCTGCCTTAAATACGGCTTTCAAAATAGCCATAAACTAAGGAGCTAATCTTTGGTCCAGAGAACACTTTAATGAGAGAAAATAAACATAACGTCTGAATCGGTGAAAGGAAACAACAATACTAATACTGACTAATGTGCGAAAATTGATGTGGCCAATGCTGATAAGCAGACCAGTAGGGCTGAAAGTTGTCATTTCTATGACAGGTGCAGTAGGCACAAAATGACGAACTGATGGTGGATTTTATTTAAATGCTATCAGCAAATCAAATGCTGCATGGGAGACAAGCGCCTACACTAGATAACCCGTGTGTGCGTTGGTGAAGTCAAATCTTGGTAGCCACAATCCGCTGCAGATGCTGGCGTCAATAACAGCATTCTCAAAACCAATTGTAGTGAAATAAAAGTGGTTCAATGCTTTTTCGAGCTGACGACTGGCCCTGCATGCACCTTTGCACCTCTGCAAGCAGTAAACACCGAATAACCGACTCCCGTCAAGCCATCGTTGTCCACTGATGCAGTCAAAGGTGACATCATAGGCGTGCCGCAACAGGAGGACAATATCATTTTTAAATTAGCTAGTAAAAGCAGTAGAATTTGTGCCCATAGAAGTCAGAATCTCTCAAAAAATATTGATGAACTGATAAAATTAACGCGAATTCTTTCTCAAATGGGGGATAATCAGGTCGCTGTTTGTAGTTCACTCATGTTAGTTTGGGGCATTATGGACGAAAATGTTAAAAGCGTGTTAAGCGAACTTCCAATCCTATCATCCAAACGAAATTTAGTGAGCATTTCCACGACTGTTTGAGGCGGAGGCATGCGCGCAGTGGATCTCAAATTAAGGGATAAACTGGTAAGTTAGGGGAAGTTTGGGCTGCTAACACTCGTATTCACTTGTAAAATGGAGCCGCAATCAGTTGCATCCATCACACCAAATAGGCTGTCGAAATAACAACGGCTAAAGTGCTGTCACAGTTAAGTGCATACTAAAACAGTCAATGGAACTATAATATCAATGACATCTAAAAATTGCGTTGCAACGTCAGCCAATCCGCTATGCTGCTACGAAGAAGGCAGCAACCTAAGCGCTCGAAGGAAAATCAAGGCATTTTGATGCTAACATGGCAGATGACTGTTTTAATGTATTAAGAATGGTGCATTGAGGTGAACACTCGATGTCCGTCTGCATGCCTCGCAATAGGGTGATTATGTTTAGCCACTATTCGGCAAATCAATACAAATTACATTAAAAAGAGGAGGAGGCGGTTTAAATTAACACTGCTTTTTTACATCAATGTGTGATGTCATGGTAAGCAAGCAGTAACTGGAACCTCTGTTATGTTAAGAGGTCCACATAAGACCAGCATTCGTATATTAAGCGAGCCAATTGGCGTCCAGTCGTGGCGGATTATGGTTAGAGTTGTGTGCGTATGTCGAATGGATCAGCAACTGACGGCAGTGCGCCACATCAACTGGCTCTTCGCCACGTGGCCCCATCAAGCAGGCATGGGAACAAAGCAAACATGTGCAGAGATCTCAAGATAATTTTCTGCAGCATTACAACTATATGACCAGATTTTTGTTAAATCCGCAAGGTCGATTTCCGCCAGCAATAAAACATAGCTATGCAGCGAATGGGCAATTACACCGCCAAGAGAACGAGTGCGTACAACTTCTCCAAGTCTCAGTCGTGTTTCCATTACGCCTAATATAAGCGACAGCATCGCCTTGATTCTCGCCTTTCAGCGGTGAGGACAAATGGCGCTACTGTTAACCAGCCCGATTGCCGGTCCGAAACACACACGTGCCTTGCATATGTGCTATTACTGGTAAATAAGTGCTGCTAAAGTTCCCACGAAAAACTCGATTAAGTTTTTGCACTCTTCACGAAGCACGGCCATTGCATATTTACAAATGGGATATCAAGAGCTAGCATTGATGAATAGAAGTGTCAAGCGTGGATTTGAATTCCATCCCATCACTTCAGTTGAACGCATAAACTGGCACTGTGTGCCAAGTCGCACAATGTGGCGTGCTTGATGAATACCGTCTCACAATTCCTGTGGACTGTGCCTTGATGTTAACTCAAGGATAGCACAAAGTAATGTTGAATGCCTAAAGCTGGATTGGAAGCATGGCAATGCAGAGTACCTCCATGGCAAACAGTGTCCAGAACTCAGTTGGACAGTTAAATTCGATTGCCAAAAGGTTGCGGGCTGCCCTAGCATAATGAATTTGGTGCTAAACTACCTTACCTGCATAACATTCTTTTCTACTCTTTAGACATCTCTTTTGTGCCTTGACCCTACTTTTTTACTGAACGATGAAGGTTCACGGTGTGACCTTGCCTCATAGAATGGTAATAAGATGATTATGAAATTGCCTGTCATGGAGTTCATCCTTTCGATGCCTTCTTTAAATCACGGAAGCTGTTGATATCCATTCCTTACTACCGTGCAGCACACTGCACCAGCCATAAATGAGCCAGAGCCCCGTTTTTAATGCCTTGTTCCCAATCGCCTTCAAATGTATGGAAAGTTTTCCCAACGTTAACATTTAACATAAAAGCGCGCCACATGCCGCTTATCTGACGACGTTGGAAGGCATTACAAAATGCAGTAGATAGTTGGAAATAACGCCTATAAGTGCGCATTCGTGCAGACGTACCTTAAAAGAAAAAATTGGACCTGCATTTTGCATATAGCTACAAAGCAGAGCCTCCGGAGCGGGAATTACGATCACAGAGGTAAGAGTGCATAAAACGCGAATGTGAAGCAAAGCAATCAAAATCCACTGAGAGAGTATATAAGCAAGCAAACTGACCCACAAGTCAGCTTAAAGCAAGCAAGGCGACAGCCAAAACAATGGAGTATGAAAGTTGGCCGTACCCGTACCCGTGGAAGGGTCTCCGTGGACAGAGATTGTGAAGAGCCCACAATGGAAGGAGAAATTAAAGTGGTGGCCAGTGCAGAAGCTGCATTGGGGCACGCCAAATGCGTGGCAGCCTGTGGTGGCACTACAATGCACACAACCATGGGGATAGATGCAGCAGTGGTGGTAGAGAGCTGAGGATGCCTTTACGCCGAGGCTGGGGCAGATGTCTAATGCTGTGTTTAAAGAACTAGTCGATAGTTCATAACTCCTTTTCCACCGCCCTTAGTCTCTGATTTGTGACAAATGGTGCTAGTGTTGATATTCCACAAAAAAATTACCTTTCTTACCAAGACGAATTTTCTATCGTTGGCTATTTACAAACCTGATGAACAGAATTCGAGTTAAAAGCT
Organism: Taenia pisiformis; assembly: GCA_023968675.1. Lineage (NCBI taxonomy): Eukaryota > Metazoa > Platyhelminthes > Cestoda > Cyclophyllidea > Taeniidae > Taenia > Taenia pisiformis. The sequence goes on along the minus strand of CM043737.1, from coordinate 13,722,538 downwards.
TGGAGTGGTCAACTCATGCCGAGACATTGAGACAGTGCGCCATGAACACAGACTGAGACCGCTGAATTAAGACGATGGGGCTGTTACACAAGAAGATGACGTAATTGAAGAGTCGTTGATAAAATCATGCATAGTTTGATTTTTGCATGGGATGCAGTGACAAAAAGCATTGAGCTGCCACACAGCATAAAAGTCTAGTGGTGTGCATTCAACAGGTAAAGATATCGTATTAAGCACGAGACACTTAGTTTAGATACACGTTTCAGTAGACACGATTTCGTATCCACGCCTTCCATGGTAGGAACATAACAAACTCACTTGATGAAGTAGAATCACAATAATAGGAGCAGCAACACCAGCAGCAGTCAGATCTGCACCACAGTGGCACAGATACATGAGCAGCAGCAAGAGGGCAAATGGGAGGGACAAGGTCAACCTCCATATTAAAAGCTCACAACTACTCATGCCCACCGTATCACAAGGCCGTAAATTCTCACAAAAGAAGTGGAGGCGGTGGCAGCAGCAGCCGTCCTCTTCCTCCATATCCTGCTGTGCTCAATGAACAAATACAATCACCTATCCACACAGGTGAATAATGCAGCTAATAAAAGGAAATGAGCTTCTCCAATTGGTAAGTGCACCAGCGGGATTCCATAAAAGCATTAAAATAGGGCGAGCGAGCATAACCAAGCACGGAGTAGTTACCACAGGTGCTAGACCCACTTGGCAGCTTTTCAGACTCGCGCCACTTCCCGTCCTGGAAGTAGAGGGCGTTCCTATCACCTCGCTACAAGCGTTTAATCAGCTGATCTTATTACAAGTAGGAATAGTCGGCAGGTACGTGTGCTAAACAGCTTGCGTGATGTGAAGTTTTAACAGTGGTTGGCAAAAGGTAAGAAAATTGATTCATTTTTCGAGTAAAACAATAGTCAGCTTAAGCACACCAAGTAAATATTACAAGCATTAAAAATCTTTGCGGTGTGTTATCCTCCTTCAACAATTTGATCCTTTACTCGAAATGTTATCCCACTTTTGCGTAGACCTTAAAGGAGGCATTCGCAGTAATTAGCCACCTAACTTTCATTGCAATTGTGAGGTCCGGGAAATCGGGAAGCGCAACTTGACGCCGAAATGAATGAACTGATACGAACCATAATTTGGATGAGCACAGCCATCTGTGCTGCTCAACTGAGCGTGAAATGAGATTCATGGAAACGGCCGATGATGGGAGCAGAGCGGATACAGTCTAGTTTGGGAGGATCATAAATCTGTTAAAGGTAAAAAACATTAGCATCCCGTAGAAGACGTGACCGGTGCTCATTTTTGCCCCAGGGATGAACATTATCAAGCCTAATGCACTGCGATTTCTTCATTGTGGGCTAGCTGGTCCCTTTCAGTCGCATTCGCATCCACTAACCTGTGACGAATCGCATCTCACTGCGTCGCATTTACGAACATTCTACCACAAAATACCATTCGTCTTTACCCGGACCTACTCTTGGTAATGTGTAGTGCATGTGGCGGTCCAGAGGTAGAACTCTACAATCATCAAACCTTGCATTATACAGTGCAATGAAATGCTTTCTACCTTAAACTCAAGAGAATCTGCTAAGCCGCCTTTTGTGGGCAGTCGAAGTTCTAATCTGGCAGTGGTCGCCTAACGCCAATCAGTCGCACTCTTCAACTTTTCATGCATTTAAATTATCAGGACAACGGAACGAGAAGCAGTAAATTGGGGGTAGATCTAAGCTTAATTGGAAGTAAAGAAGAAACAGCAACTGAGTGTTAAGAATCCGCAGAAAAGAACTGTGAATACCCCCTTGCTATGTGTGCCGGTGTTCTGCTTTCGGAAAGACATTCAAAAACAGAGCCAGGAGAGTCCCCTAAGAAAATTTGAAATACTTCTGGAACAACAGCATTTACATGCACCTTGGCGATATTCTTGCTGCATCATACTGACTGCCCTTGCATGCGTGATGTGCATCACAACGCTGGGGCCAGGCATCTCAAAACTGGATGAAATAGTAATTTTCTCGCAAGTTCACCGTTCGAAGGTTTTAAAAACTAGTGCATGACTTATCCCTGTGCCACCATGTCATCACCAATTACTGCTGCCTTCGCACCCACACATCTGAAAATACGTCAGTGCTTTGCCCCAAATTACACCAAAAGACATGGAAGAATGGGCGCAGGGACAATAAATAGTATCAACGTAAGAATCGTGCATGACGCTATTTTAGTGCTTGAAAATGCAGCATGGCCAACGTCACACCGGAACGATTATGGTGGGCACGGAGCCAATCACTTGGTGACTGCTAATTGCGTAAATACACCTTAATCTCTGTAGGAAATGAGATTTAGGTGTTCTTAAAAAAAAGAAGCTGAAAGGTGTGCAAGAATTAAATCTGTGTCATGAATTGGAGCTCGGGAGGAGAAGGGCAAGCGTTGTTGCAGCTTCCTGGCCTTATGCTATATCTACCCGTCGACAGTCTTTCCTAGTAAAATGTTTAAAAACGAAAAGTTTTGGGAACTGAACAGCCGTCCAGCATAAGCTACAAATAGCAATGGACATCTGACCAAACGTTGTCCAAAGCAGGGGTATTGCAGACCGACCAGGAACCTTGCAGAGGATGTTGATGCTGATTCACAGGGTGGCTTAAAAAAGGAGGCCATTGTTAAAGTCATACGCAAGCGCCAAGATATGACCGCCAATATGGGATACGGAGCACCTTTTAACATGGATATTCGGAGTCCCACATTTCCAATGGCAAGTCATGAGCCATCCACGGAAGGATGGTGGTAGGAAAGAAGCGATTTTCCATCTTATCGTGTAGTCACGGCCTACCAATTCACTAGTTCACCTGCAAGACAACCTGCACAGTGCGACCACTCACCAGTTAGCCAAACAGGATGTCAGGGACCATCGTTGCACAATATGTCAATCAGACAGCCCTCCTCAAGCTCTACAAATGCACACAAATGGTCATCAAAGCCGCATGACCAACGGTAGCCACGTGAACACGTGGCCATCAGTTGCCCACCAGAGAATTCTAGTGGTGCGCATTCAAGGAGTGAGGCTATCGCAACACATGCAGCACGGAGGAAAGCATCGAGGTACAAATACTTAGTTCAGACAAACGTTTCAGTAAACACGATTACATGTCGACGCCTTCCATGGTATGAAAATAATAAACCCGCTTGAATAGTAGAATTTCAATACCGGCAGTCGCAGCAGCAATATCAAGTGTCAACAGCAAATGCGTGGTGAAAGGGAGAGAGAATTTTGGCCTTCAATTCCAATTCTTACAACTCCTAATGGCCGTGACGTCGCACAGACGAAGTAGCTGCTGAGCTCAATGGTTAAATTCATTCACGTTCGGGCACATGCTGCTCATGCAACTGATAAAAAGGGCTTCTCCAATTGTTATGATGGTAAACAGACGAGAACCGTAAATCACGTAGTAGGCACCACAGAAGTCAGACCCACTTAGCAACTTCGCAGACTTATACCAGCCCCTGTCCCGGAAGGATGGAGGGCTCCAACGCCTTGCATAAGCGTTTAATTAGCTAAACCTCCGCTGTTAATCAGCACACCAAACTGTTGCCCATGAAGTGTTGAGCGGTGTGTCCGCAACATGCAAACCGATTCAAATGCAGTGAAGCAAATAAAATGCATGTTAAATTGTAGGAGATGGAGAAAAATGCCTCCAGACATGCATGTCACATGACACCTAACAAATTCTGTCGAAGAGCTAGAAAGCAAAACGAGACGCTTAATGCCGCATTGCCGCAAACAGGGTTACAAGGGACCGGAGCTTTAGTGGACGCCTCCCTATCAGTTGGCTCCTTTGTGAGATGAGGCGAGAAAATAGAAGTTGATCAACGGGATGCCCTACTTTCGCACTCGACATGTTAATCCGGCCGAAGTCTGACCTTCCATGATGAGAGCAACGGTAAAATTGAAATTGTATTAGTGAATTTACAAGCAGGGAGTGAGCTGGTTCCACTCACTATCTACGGTTGTCGGCATTATTGCAAACAATGAGAGAAGCATTGTGATGCAAACTCTTCATCAGGCAGACCATAGCTGAACCACTCTGAAAAGTCCTCCCACGGCCGCCAAGTTGAATGCTGCCCTTCAACTCCCTCGAACTGTTGCCCTCATTGTCACATCATTTGTTTTCCTTCACCTTAATCTCTGCCTCCTACAGTTCTCTGTCAATTCATCCACTCATTCCCTCTTCTGGCTCTGCTCTCTGTTGTAGCCATTCTGTGTGCTCTCGCACGGCACTATCATGGCTGCCTCAGAATAGAATGCGGATGACCAGTCGGAAGGAAGGTTGGCTGGTTAAGGAAACCAAATCTCCTTACTAGGACACAGCCGAAGGCAATGTGAAAGCCATCGTCTCGTCTCAACGCGGCAATGTAATGGTATTCCACTCTGCAAAATGAGATCAGGATCCGCCTCTGCCCTATCCATGCGGCTGTCACTAATCCAGTGGCTTTGGCTATCCAAAATATCCAACCTTTCATTCAGACCAGCCATCCATGTTCCACGCAGCGGACCTGTGGAGACCTCGCCTTCCACACTTGATGTTGTGGAAACTGGGACTGCTGAATCAGATGTAGAGCTGAATTGTAAGTATTCAGTCGATTGTTCCACGATAAAAGTTGCATTCTCTCTCATGTAGTTTACTATTTTCCTTCTCATGCATCCGATTCCGCAGGGACACGAGGGTATTCTCGCTATCCGAAGGCATGTGTGCACTCGAATTTGTAGACGTCCGGATTCCATGCAAGTACGACTGCACAGAGCAGAGCACTGCACGCCCGTACCAGCCGGGAAGTGTATTGGCTGCCCGGCTGATTATCCACACGGTTGGTGGTGTTACGATGATCAGGCCAGCTCACTTGCGCCTACTTATAGTGCCTGTGACTGAGGCCGGAGTGCTGATCTGCTGGCCCAGAATTCAAGTCGACATCTGATGAATCAATGGGAGAATTAGAGCAAGAGTGCGATTCTAGCAAATGTTAGAAGATGAGAAAAAAGTAAAACTCACGCAAAATCATGGAATCGGTAATCGCCGAAATCGGTGCATTCGATGAGTAGTTAAAGGAAAATATGGTGACGGGAAGGATACATGTGTTCGGCCTTACCTCTGCCTAGCATCATACCCTTGCCCATGCTCTTGTATCTCCCTAAAGGTTTGCGAGGCACAAAGGGTGGGTAACTGCTGAAGACACTGTTGAACCTCAGAGGCATTGGAAGAGCTTTCAATGTAAATGCATGTCAACCGTTTTCAAGCAACAGACCGTGCTTTAGGTCGGAGGCTTCGCACATCTTTACGCATTCAAGCTCGTCGATTTTTACTGCAGACTTTTACCGATGTAAAAGTGTCCTTAAAAATGACTACCAAATCAGCTGTAAGCTGGCGAATCGATTTTGAAACACAAAAATAACATTCAGTCACTCAAACACCCATTGAACTGCCCAAACCACTGGCATTCATCTTGTAGAGTGTCCGTAAATTCATAGCCGCGACAACATCAAAAGCAGCATTTACCTTCTTTCCCTTTCAGTGCTGGTCCACCTCCACCAGCTGGGATTCTTACTTCTCGGGCATATTTGATACCGTCGGTGCCCTTGCAGTTTTAACTGACATTTCGATGTCGACAAATAGTGCGCTAGCGGCTAATCAAGCACATTTTTCCCCCAAACATTTATGTAAAAGGAGGAAACTTTTAGCAATTACGCATCTTCCGTTACGTTCGCCCTAATCTTTTTAAAATTCATTACACATAATTTGGCACTGCAATGAGACGTGTAATTTTCGAACCCAGATTAACCTGAGCAACTGCACAAACCGACCAGAGAACTCAAAGCTGGGCCGTGCAAATGCGAATCTGACCATGAAACTAGTAAATTCGTTCTTACATTAGAATGGTTGGTTGGTGTGGCACAGCATTTCCAGTTCAGCTGACCCACACACAGGCCCCAACCCAGATGAGTAAAGTTGCGGTCACTCAATCTATCAGTCTTACTGATCACTTGCCTTTTAAACGAATCATCCCGATGTTGTTGCAGGGTGCGTGATTAGGGCGCAGTGATGTAATAGGTGTGTAGGAAGACAGTGTGGTACAAAAATGCTCCACCTCTTTCAGTTGCGACTGACCATTATCAGTGGCAAGGAAACAGTTATCATCAGGTTAGGAATTAGAGTGTAACAGTCTACACTTCAAGTTGTTTGTACATTGTTTGTCACCATTTACATCCACAGGCAAATTGGATCCACAGGAGCTAATGAACAAGTTTAGAGTTTCTCAGTGGTACAAGGCTCTGGTCATTGAATTGGATTAGGTATCAAATGATCTTTGGCAGCGAAATTTAGAGACAACCCAAATGGGCGATGGATTTGCATGCAATGCCAGGGAGATCGGAGACTTGCAATCTCATTATGCTTTCCGACAGTGCAGTGTACACGCTGACAAACCAGTAGTGCTTCTCTTTTGCTTGTGTCGATACCCTTCCTTCTTAAATGCATCGAGTTTGAGAAGGGTTTCCAATTCTCCCTACTTGCACAGATCGAGAGTGCAATCTGGGGGAGCATTTAGGCACTGCGACATGGGCTTTCTCTTCTTCATTGAGGAAATGAAACAAGTAAAATTTATGAGCGTCGTTAATGCTGGCTATTCCGCTACTCATTTCAGGATAAGGCCGGGATCTTATTCGTTGTATGATGGCATGCAAGTGAAAAATGTCCAATAAAACTGCCATGCCTAACCATTTATAAGAGAAGAAGGCTTGAGTTAGAACTGCAGCACAAAGGGACGACTTAGTTTTTGCACTATGTGTATGTGGGGTTTTTATGGACGTTTCCTTAACACCTTTTCATTGTGACAGTTTATCTTAAAACGTCAATGAATTGTGTGAGGGATGCATGAGATGGCCATTTGGCAAGGGAAGATGGGAGACCACTGGCATCGAGAAGCACATTGATTAGTCTGTTTTGATCGAGATTGTTCTGATCGGAGAGTTTGCAGCTTACTTCTCGGCGTGCAGTCCGGCAGCATTTCTCATGACGAAATCTGGCAATGTTGGTGTGGTCAAGCTGTAAGATGTCTGTATTGGCTGAGAAGACTGGGAGAAGATGTTAGAACCAGGCCATAAAATAGGATAAAGTAAATGACATTGACGATGCAGACATACGAGATTGCGGTGCACAGAAAGCAGGGCCGATCAAACAAAATGCGCAGCACGTTTCGAGATGACATATTTTATGGTTTGTGAACAATTTTTCCCTTCCCTTTCGCAAATTGCGTGTGGATTGTTTGCTTAAAATCACGCTTACCTCTGCTTCCTATTCGTCATTCCTGTGCTTTACTCACTCTTCAATTCACTTTTTTGCGTTAGCTTGATGCTACCACATCTCATATACAACGCAAGTAACATAGAAAATGAAAAGTGTCATTGACATCCTCGATGTACCATTAAATAGGGTAAAATTTATGACATTAACTTGACAAGTGGTTTAGGAATGAAAGCGTCAGGTAAAATTAAAATGTGATGCAATAGGTGTGTAAGAAGACGGTGCAACACAAAAAGTTTCCAGATCCCTCACTCACAGCCCATCATTATCAGTGGCAGGAATGCGCTGGATCCGAAGAAGTGGTTATCGTCGGGTTAGCAATTAGAAGCAGCAATCTATACGTCAATTCGCCAGGTTCTTTGGATGTGTGAAACATCCTTTACAAGAGCATAGACTTGAGTTTTGACAATGAGAAAATTTGCCAGCGTCTAAAACCACAGGCGAATCGGATCTACAGGATTTAATGAGAAAGCGGCTGAAATCAGTTTGGCCACATAAACATCTTCAGTCAGCTCACATTTATCGGATCATCAAAATAATCAACTAATTGGCATTAATGCAAAATTTACATTCCAACCACTCTAATCCGTTACAAGCTTTGCGATGAAACTGATGCCCTAAACGTTATTATGTTCCGTGATTCCATACAGCCCATGTGCGCGGAAAATTCGTGCAGTTGGAAATTGTAGAAGTAAGTCAGAGCATGCGTGCGTGGTTGCCGACCTCTAGCACTGGCGTACATGCATGGGAATTGTAGATTTTACACGTTAATTATGAGCTAAGTAAGGTCAAATGTTTCCCTCAATTTTGTAGATGGCCTCAGGTGAGCTAGAATCGTTTAATTTGAATGCGTGTCACTAAACTATCTCAGCTCTAAACGCCTCTGCCACTTAGTATTGCCAAAAAATTTGATCGCCAAGCGCACCGACTTTGCATGTCCTGCACCAAGGTTTGATTTCCACGGCAGCAACAAAATGCCTCAGACACATACTGCAACCGACTTTTGAGTGATTATATTCCATAGCTAGCTGTTTTAACTGGTACCCTCTGTAGTGACCCTTGAGACCACGCACATCGACTCTCCGACTCAGCTCGCATTAAAGGAGTCGGATGGACTAGCGACGACTCCACCAAATGTTGAGCAAGCCAAATACAAATTTTGCTTTATCGTTTGTAAGGTGATGACATTGCGGAACAGAGAACTGCCTTATAGGACCCTTTTTGCATGATGCTCTCTGGGTTTCATTGGCACCACTCCATTTCCAGCGTCAGTACTCGCTGGCAAAATCAAGCCTTCATAGTTACTTAATAAAGCAGCATTTTTAAATGCCAGCTTTGTTTTGAGCTTCGAGGTTAAAAGAGGTCGATAGAACTGCCAATTCAACTCGTGACGCCTCCCTCTTACTCCACCACGTCAAAGCATCAGGTACTTGACTGCTTTACCAGCGGGTGTTCAAAGAATGGCGAACTTTATTCATTCTGCTGAACTGAAAGCATCTGAAGTGGGTGGAGCGAATCGACACCAATGCACAGGCCTGTAGCACAGTGCAGAAGGTGGAATCCCAGTTAAGAAGATCTTGTTGAGCATCATCACAGTTTTGTTTCGCACTCACAGACTCACAGTCAAAGGAAAGTCAAGTAGAGGCCACCACTGAAGATCGGTGTAGGCGAGCGCTCGTAAACCGTGTTGGTGTGCAAGGTCATGTCGTTTCTCTTCATGGCTGACATAAATTCCATTTGCGTCAGGATATTTCTCTGCTCACCTACAATTTGAACATCAGTGCAGAGCATAAGTTGAAGCATAAAATTTCATAGTCACGAATAACATTTACTTAGTTGTGCTTGTGCCACTTCCGTCTCCCTTCAGAGAAGTGGTGCATGGGATGGGAATTCAGTCACAGAATCATCAGGTACAGCACCAGATCAAGGTGAAGTGCCAACAGATTATTTTGTAAGAAAAAGGGGTTCTACAGCGATCTGTACCATGTCTAACACTTAAGTTAATGTGTAGGTTCTGCAAACTTTCTGACCACTCCGAAGGTTTCCAAACATTCCATAATATGGCTGTCAAATAAAATGTCATTGCTCAGTGAACGTGGGCTTGCATTGCTGTCGATCTCAATAAACGGACGCGAGCTAAAAGGTTGTGCAAATTTTGCCTTTAACATTATGCAAGCAGTGATTTGCATTATTAAAGGGCAACTTTCCTCTGTCTAACAAATTAAACCCAATGTTCACCATAGCCCGCATGGCATGCTTTGGTGATTGAGGTGAGGGGCAACAGTGAGAAAAAGATGCACTTCAGCGGCTCAATCGTTCCTTCTTAGCTAACGCCATGACCTCCTACACGCACAAGCCCGCACATAGAAGTTGCTTCCGCCGCCTTGGTGAGTTCCATCGCTGATATCTCCACGAACGCTTGAAGTCCTTTTGAGCCCTGTTGTATTCCACTTTGGCCTAAATAATCAGCAGAGGTTGATAATCATCAATATATGAATAGCAAAGCTGATGCGCAAAAGACGCAGGTAAAAAACGCATTTTTTGTTGGCAAAAGTACAAATCTCCCAAAAACTGGTTTATTTGAACACAGGACATCCGAAATTTGCGCACGAGTGCCATTCATTGGATCCACCGTTAGTGATTTAATTTTTTCAATTTTACTTTTTATTATTTCATGAGGATAGCTGGCGCAGATCAACTTAACATAAAGCAGATGTCATTTTAGTATTGCAACACGATGCCCAGACGTCCTCAACGGCTTGCATGCAGTTTACCAGCGCAAATTGCGTGCTTGCAACTGCTAATTTATTTTAGCATTACCTAGTCTTTCATATCGACTGTGTTATTGCAGACAACAAGTCAAACTAAAATGGAATCAACTGGAGTCACAAGCGGACAGTCTCGATTTTGCGGGATTCATCCCTTGATGCGTATCAGCTCACAGCACCGATCGCGATTTTAGCACATAAATGAATGTGTACACGCCACTAGAGGCCCACCCTAAGTCGACGTTCCAGAGAGCAGGTTTTCAATCATTTACCTGCCACGCTTGCGCAGCCTCATTGCCACATCAGTACAATTACTCTTTCTTACTAATTTAAATGCCCGGACTATCCCTGCTTGTAATAAGATCAGCTGATTAAACGCTTGTAGCGAGGTGATGGGAACGCCCTCTACTTCCAGGACGGGAAGTGGCGCGAGTCTGAAAAGCTGCCAAGTGGGTCTAGCACCTGTGGTAACTACTCCGTGCTTGGTTATGCTCGCTCGCCCTATTTTAATGCTTTTATGGAATCCCGCTGGTGCACTTACCAATTGGAGAAGCTCATTTCCTTTTATTAGCTGCATTATTCACCTGTGTGGATAGGTGATTGTATTTGTTCATTGAGCACAGCAGGATATGGAGGAAGAGGACGGCTGCTGCTGCCACCGCCTCCACTTCTTTTGTGAGAATTTACGGCCTTGTGATACGGTGGGCATGAGTAGTTGTGAGCTTTTAATATGGAGGTTGACCTTGTCCCTCCCATTTGCCCTCTTGCTGCTGCTCATGTATCTGTGCCACTGTGGTGCAGATCTGACTGCTGCTGGTGTTGCTGCTCCTATTATTGTGATTCTACTTCATCAAGTGAGTTTGTTATGTTCCTACCATGGAAGGCGTGGAGTCGAAACCGTGTCTACTGAAACGCTCTACCCGTTGAGTGCGCACCACTAGACTTTGATAGTGTGCATCAGTTCAATGCCTTGTGTGGGGTTGGTGTCCTAAGAATGGGTAAAATGCTGCATACTGACGTTGCTTCTGTCATTCCTGTGGCATTGTGAAAAAAGGAATCTCTCCATTCCATGCACGCAATCAAACTATGTGACTTAAGCACAATTGTATCAAATCCTATTTTAATTAGGTCATCTCTTAATATAACAGCATCATCGTCTTAATTCATCGGTCTCAGTCTGTCTGCATGGCGCATCGCCACAAATGGCTCGTCATGAATTGACCACTATACGCTTTTAACCCGAGTTCCATTCATCAAATTTGCAAAAGCCAACGATAGTAAAGTCGTCACGATTAGAAATGTAAGTTTTTGTGGATCTTTAACACAAGCACCATTTGTTACAAATTAGGGACAAAGGGTGGTGGAGAAGGCTGTATGAACCATTGACTAGTTCTTCCAACACAGCATTCAGGGCATCCACACCAGCCTCGGTGAAAAGTTATACTCAGTCGTCTACCACTACTACTGCGACCATCCCCACGGTTGTACGCACTGCAGTGCCGCCACAGGCGTCTATCCATGGGGCGCGCCCCAGTGCGGCTTCTGCACTGGCCACCACGTCAACTTCTCCTCTGTTTGTGAGCTATTCACAATCTCTGGCCACGGAGCACCCTTTCACGGGTACGGGTACGGCCAACTTCCACGCTCCACTGTTTCGGTTGTCTCTTTGGTTGCTTTAAGCTGGCCCGTGTGTTATTGTGGTTCCTTATTTACACTTCCTTGTGTGCACTTCCACTTCTGTGCTCGTTTTTCCCACTCTGAAGTTGTTGTGTTTCATTTTTTTCTAAATTGCAGGCCTAGCGTTTCTCTCGAAAGTACGTCTGAACTTGTGAGCACTTTGGAGCATTCACCTTAACTACCAGATGCGTGCGGCAATGCCGTCCACCGCCTTCTTCAAAGCGGCCTGGGACACGCTTTTATGCTGATGACTAAAGTTGTGTGAAGTTCCTTATATTTGAATTCGATTAGGAGATATGGTGGTAAAAAAGGGTTTGTAGCCCATTTGCCCGATTTGAGTTTTGCTGCATGGCCGTAATGCTCGCATATCTACAACTTCCGTTACTTGGAGAAAGCGTCCTTTGGGATGAACTCTATGTCAGGCAAATTCATAGCAATTTGGTAACGAATCCTGGAGGTAAGATAGCACTGCAAGTCTTCGTTGTCCAGGGTGGCAAAAAATTGAAGGAAAGGCACAAAAAGGGTGCCCAAATGGTAAAACGAAATGGAGCGTTGATAAAGTGATGAAGGCTCCAAATCCGTTTTGGTAGGGTTGTCTGCTACTTTTTATCAATCGCGTTGACTTTGCACCTGAGGACTGGGCAATGTTCACCAATTTTCACATCCAGCTTAAGGCATCCGACGTCGCTTTCTGCCGTCTTTAAACCGATGTCAAGGTGCAGTTTGCAGGAATTGTGGGTGTGCTTAAACTTACCACCCACAAAATATGGGATGTAGGTGACCGCGAACAGAAAGTTGTATTGGCGATAGACTTCACGCGAAACTCAACGAGCTAATGATCATTAAAGATTCGAAATAGGCCAGAGTGACGCCTATGTGCACATTTGACTTTCCTTCGTTGGTTAAGCAAAATAAAGCAGAGGCTAACCAGTGTAGGCGCACTAGTAAATGCTCGAATCCAAAGTAAAAGCGATACGTAGAATCTATCATGGATTCGTGTTCACGTCAGGGCAGATCTCATGCACATACGGCATTCCATAGTATATACACCAGCAAACACACCGTCCCCAATTTCCTAGCCAGAAAAGTCCGCGTGGTTGCTCAAACTAGGACACTCTTAACCCGACTGTAACGTCACGTAGCTGGTATAGTAAGGATTTTAATAATAAGGCTGCTTGTGCCATGAACACTGCTAAGGCCCTGATGGTATCGGAAAGGTGAACTATGCAACAGCTGAAAATAACAAATAAAATCCAATAATGAAAAGGAAATGTATAGTACTTAAACACCGCGAGGCAGAAACACTTCTCCTTTCCATCACCTGACAAGGTCAGAATATTCGGTTAGTTTAAGACATTACCTAGGCCCGGTAAATTTGTCATTCATTAATTCTATCGTCTTCTCCGGTTTTTTTCAGTTTGAGGTGCGGCTTTTTACAACCAGGTGGAGAAATAGGCCGTGCTTATAGTCGTAGTGTAATGGAGAATTTCAAGTCAAAAACCACCGCCTAAGGATGTTACAGGGCCCTTCACTCGTCCATATAATTAAGCCGTTAGCTTAAAGCAATTACAAGACTTCACACGCGAAATCGCACCTCGTGCAGACAGAAAGACAGCTCTCTAGAGCAAAGTACCGTAAGTTGCGAATCATTTATTAAATGATTGTGAGTGGAAATCGAGGAGAAGAGCTTTCGTTGCGCATGTCAAGCCAAAAAAAGCAGAAGAGGGCTTGCACATCGTCAATCAGCTCCTTCACGCCCATGACATGCGGAGGCTTCTTCAGAAGCACCGATGTGATGGTGACCACCATTGCGCCTTCTGCACAGCCCACAATGCTCACTTCTGCCCACATTGTGAGCCTTTCACGAACTAATTCCACGGTGCCTACCACTATGGGCACGAACACGACCAACTTCCCCACTCCATTTAGTTCCTTGCCACCGCCTTTTCTGGAACTGACTCGTGTGCTTAGGTGTGTCCTTGTATACTAGTCGTCTTGTGTCCAGTTCTTCCACGTAACACTCGTACTCACTGCCCTTTTGGTAACATGTTCGTGCTTGCCGATGTCCAACAATGATCGCATCATTCCAACTATTCGTCGTGATGCTTCAAATGGGAAACACTAACTCAAGCACTCCAAAAATTTGTTTACATAGTGATGCAAATTTAACGTTGCCTTTGCTCTGTTGTACTGCATGCTTTGCTGGTAGGAGACACACCTTAAACTCCCAGCATTTGCCAAGTTATGCCACGGCGTACAAAAAGGGAAGAATGCGGGAATAAGAGATGGTCTATAGATTTCAATTGCTGCGAAAGAGTTTCCCGGCTATCAGGTGATGCAGAACAGACTAACACATAGCAATTTTGGCTTGTCCATTAAGGAGGGTTAGGCCTATTCTTAAGCATTGGATTGAAATGGGCAATAAATGTCCTAATAGCATCTGTGCTGTACCTTGTCATCCTTCAAATCAGTACAGCTTTGAAACAGTTTCCAGGCCGCTAATGTACAGAGCAATGCCTCTACATATAAACTAGCTTCCCATAATGCACATTTAAATGCTCGCTATTCTCCAGCTCGATTGATTTGTGTTTATTTACTGAAGTGGCTGGCTCGATTCCCCACCGTCTGGAATTCGTGCGAAAAAGCATTACCGTAATCCTCCCCTTAAGTTAGCAACATAGGCCTTATTTTGGAGGAACCAAAAGGAAAAAATAAGCTTATAAGCACACTGGAGAGATACGCGATTGCCAACTGTACCCTAAGATGAAATTCGCATGGCGATCTCCAATCAGACATGTGACGAATATTTCTCCTTGCTTCAAACGCATTTCAATTCGGAGGCAGTTTAAATTTAGTTCGGTGGAAGAGATCTTAGCAGAATCAAATACAAGACGCCTAAGTTTTGGTTAAAATGAATGCCATCACATGCTCATTATGCCCCACCAGATGCGCAGACAAATTCTTATTTTTTGCTCACATGGCACGAGTTAACGCAGGTAAGCGTCGGTGGCTCGTATAGGCATGTTAAAAAGGACGAATTCCACGATGTTTTCCCATCAACTCACCGTTTGGATGTCCTAGGCAAATGCTTAACACATTTTGAGAAAAGACTGTTTCTCTATCAAGACACTGATGCCTTGTTAACGCCTCATATTGAAATCCCAATTTATTCAGTAGAGCTGCCGGGAAGTTGTCCTGTATGCTCCAGGATACGGATGAGTTTGGGAAGAATTTTACTGCATCAAAAGTGTAAGAAAACTTCAAATTGCTTTCATTGTCCTTTTTCTTGCTTAAATGCTCGTTGGCATAAGCATGATGCCAACTTTTAATGTAGCCTTGAAGCGCACGGTGTGTCCCATGTGCGACCTGCGATTTCAAAGTTTTGATCCGCTGCTAGAGCGCTTCATTAGAACATATATCGGTAAGTCTGGGAACGAAAGTCTTAGTCACTAGAAGATAATCCTTAGTATGCCATAACGCTGGTGCTCTTTCTAAATTTGTAATGATTTGATATTGAATGGCGAAATGCTAAAGATCAAACTACGGCGTCTTTTGGAGCAGTGTTTTACTGTACGGAATGCTACGAGGACCATCCGATATGGAAGCAGTTGCAAGGGCATTTTCGGTCCCGTCATTTTTGTGTGTATGCCTTTTCCTTGCCGATTTGAATTTTAAAATGTATTTTGGGCTAAATTTTATGCATCCCTCCTTTACAACTTTCTGGGAAAACTATTTAATCAATGAAAGTAGACTGCTTTTAATTTGGGAGGCTTGAAGAATACCCTATACAATTTCATATCAGGTCAGCTTTTAAATTGGCATGTTTAAATAATAAATAGTTCTTATCACCCTATTAAAATGGGCAATTTGTTAAAGTGGGCGTTAGAAAAGGCGGGTTGGCGTCGTTTCCTACCAAAAGAATAGCGCGTTTCGCTTTGCTCTTAGCTGTGCACAAACACTTATCGAAATCTTTGTAACAAAGTGGTTTTGAGTAATCAGCGCGAAATCGCCTATTTTAATGTTCGTTAAGCTGTATACCCGATGGACGTTGTCGCAATTTTTGCGTAACCTGAAGTACGTCAACATGTGATCTGTGATGGATTGACAAGTCTTTTCCCAACATCACTAACATGCTCTGCGATGCGCCTTGCTGTCCTTCCTGTGTCCCTCCGAATCCTGCGATCATGAGTACTTCTGCCTTCTAATAAAGGCTAAGAATTTACTTTTCAGTAATAGTGCTCAGCATGGATCATGCAGATGCCATCTGCATCCAGGTGAGCATCCCATTTTCACCTCCTTATACGTATAGGGAAGCTCAACCAAAATAAGTGATTCGTATACCTTTTCTGATGCATGGATAGCTTTTGGTCCCAAACAACGCAAAGATATGTCTAATGCTCTTTGGCCCTTTCTCTAGCCCCGAACCACTCAGTCGCCAGTCACCAGATAAGAGTGAATCCACTTTCGTCTCTGTATTTTCACTTAGCAACTCCAAAGGCAAGTTTGCACCGAAGTCTGGAGGGCTAACTGTGTGCGCTAGAATTAGGTCTATGCATTATCTGCAAGAATTAATGAAGACGAATGAGTTACTGTTGCTATGAATTTGCGTGTTCTCAAGTTAATTAAATTCCGGGAGACAGATAGCGGGAATTTGATTTGGTTACGCCATTTAAGTACGTGCGTTGATTGGACCGGTCGTCTGATAAAGCGAGTTCGCACGTTTCCACCAGTCGTAGATTATCTTTTTCTTAACCTAAATTAGACGTCCGGTTCAGATAGTTTTTAAATTTTTCTTTTACAACACAGCCAATCAAATAAAATAGCTTTGGGCGTCTTAAAATTGGATTCATGTTTTAAAATGTACCTATATCAAAAAATCACTATTGAAGTGTCTGGCATCCTGTTCAGTAGGAAAATGGATGTGAGAATTGAGGAGCAGATTAAGCGTGGTGAAAGAAATATGGGTATATTTGCCTTGGCTGTTCAGGAATTGCACCCCAGGTGCTGATCGCGTTCACTGAAGGTAGCGTTCGCCGCAAGATTTCCATATTTCGCTACATTACGTGAACGGCGGGTGTAATTCGTTGGTGACTTTGCAGCTTAGCAGCGGTCCAGCACAAAATTAGTTGGCCTTCTTATTTGAATTCGAATGTTATTATTTATAATTATTTACGCTCACTACTTTATTTACTTTCCAAAGTGATAAGAAGACAAACTTGCATTTCAAAGAAAAGTTGTGTATGGCACAAAGACGCTCGCAAAAAGGCATTGAATTGACTTGGGACTTAGAAAAAAGGTGTTAGGCAGCACTTGTGTACCTCAGCCAATGCGAATAAACACAGCTTGCGGAATCAGCCGACCAAGCTTGTCATCCACTAGACATAACTTCTGAAATGTACTGCAGTGAGAAATCAAATCAGTGCAGCTTTTGTGCCAGTATACTGCCAAATGCTGCTGCATTGGGATCTTCACGTTCCATACAGTCTCACGGCATCAGGTAGCATCCAGGGTACCTTGCTATTTTGAAAAGCCAAAAGCTTTACATCATGCTACAAGTTTAGGCTATATTTGCTCCTCATGATCAGCGACTTGTCCTTGGTCACATCGCTGGCGTAAGCATTTAGTGCAGGCAATTCCATACAGTTTGGAACTGTGTCGAAAGATTTATTTAATCTCTCTTGTGTAATTCCCAATCATCATCTCTTATGTGGTGCAAATATCTATTGCAGCTTTTTTCGTGCTAAACTCCAATTTATTAGGATTGTGTGCTACTGAAGGCCGTTTTAAGCGAAGGCTATTTGGCAGTCAGGAATAACCTCAGTGTAATGCATGCGATGAAGTAGCTTAAGCGCATAGATACTAGTTAGTTTCTTGGAGTTACCGTGCTCAGCTCTTTTTCCATCCTTGATGGAAGTGATGGATCCCGTGTTGTACATCAAAATGCAGGCATTGTCAACACTACAGAAATCCTTTATTGGCAAATTAATAGCAGCAAGCAAAATGAGGAGGTCAGTAATTAGTGGCAGCGATTCTTATGCTTAATCGTCAAAAGCAAGCTTTGTCTAAATTAAAGGGTGCCTTAGTTGGCACCAATGCGTGCACTTAAGCAATAGGGTTCACTCTGCAACTACAATTCATTCAACTACTCCTGGAATGGGCCTCTTTTAACCCATGTCATTTAAAAATTGAATTTAGCATTTGCCATCTATTTGAAATTGCTTTAGGTGATTATCGCCACAATTTTTGGTAATTGTATCGTTAGGTGCGAATGAAATCCACTTTTAGCAAGGAAGATTGGGATGGCACAATGGCCTGCAGAAATCGCCTCAAGACCGATTGGCAGTAAGACCTGTAAGCAGGATCCACTCTGTGATTGCTCGCAGTAGTACGCATTGCAAAACTCACAATCTAGACGTGAGCGAAGTGCAATGATCGTGTTTTGCCAGCGGAAACAGGACTACTAAGTGTACAGTGATGATGTCGGTTTTTATTCATTTCGTTTCAAAATCGCTTAGGAGGCGAGTCAGCATCTTGCTTTCTGATGTTAGAGTTTGTGAGGGATGCGGAGGATGTTTATTTTGGCAAGGGATGCTGGAGTGCTCAAGGTTTAAAAAGCAATATTTTCAGCCTACTTCATTCCAACCGTTGCCAATTGGAGGTGTCACTGTGCAGCAGCGAGGAGGCAGACGTGCTAATCACTGCACAGCGGCGCACAAACATGGACCACAACATCGAACGCTAACCTCGAGATGCCACTGTCCCAGTCCATCTTATGGCACGAAGTCTGCCTTGCAATCACTTCCATTTTCATTGCTACACTAGACCGGTTCTGAGGTTTCCTCAACTAAGAAGTCGAAAATATCTATTTAGTGTAACAGTCTTAGCATTAATATTTTGACAGAACATTTGGTTTTGGCATAATTCCCACACTCTGGTTAACTGAAACGTCATTGAACTGGCATTTGACCTTTCCTTTACTTGGGCAGTTGGTATGAATTGAAGGCTACGACAGGTTAGGCCAAGCTCATTGATGGAACCCCGATTCTTAGGCTGCAGAAATGCGCTGAATACCCTCCTTGGCCTTCCCCTCTCCTCCTCTACCATTTCATGATATCCCAATCAAGGCTTCTTTTTCACTCCTTGTTTTCATCTTTTTAAAGGCCAAACGTTAATCTACAATCTGAAGGTGGCAAGAAGGACTTCAGTTTTACTCGAGTGACTCAAGTATGAGTGGAACAATTCGTGTCGCCAGCTTAAGATTCGCGCCTTACGGGTGCTGAGCATTTGGATGGTAGGTTGGGTTAGAGCTCCTGGACACCAATATTCGGCAGCTTTTGACAGTGCGCACTAACATTAATCCTCATTTGGGTCGGTGAAGTGGCCAGCTGCTCTCAGAGGAAACAAGGTAGGAAAAAGGCAGCTGAGGTAGCAATTGAGTCTGCAGTGTTTGGACGCCGTCAAGCTCAATCAGTTGCAGAACTCATCATTCATTGCATATCTCATTAGTGTTCCAGGCCAGGCAAATGAAGATAACGCTGGCCAAATGAACGTTACTTAGCGCGAAGCACTGTGAGAAGGGAGGCTTCCAACTTTTTCATTTAAGGTCTTCATGGAACTGCATTGTTTGCAGCTTCATTTAGTAATTAGCGTAGACAGACGTTACAACAAATTGCGTGCATTAATGTGGCAATCAACACAACAAACTCCATCTGAGTCTACCTTCGCGTCTCGACGTCGAACCATTCTCTGACACCTATCTGCTCATACCTTGGTTAGACCACTGATATAAAGAAACGCTTTTGTCTCTTCTGCCATCCTGCAGTTGGGCGTGAACATTGTGTGGTGGGTGGTAGTGAAGGAAGGGAGATGATATGAGAGATCATGTTTGCTTTGCAGTTCCGCAGCAGCTTCTTCTCGTTACCATGCCTGAATTAAGGATTCTTGTCCAAGTAGTCTTTAACGCTTAGAAAAAAGCACCGGGCGAACATACCTTTGCTCACAGAGCCGTCACCATCAGCGCTCCAATGAGGAGAGCATCCACTACACCAGCATCACTTTAGCAATAGCGAGTGATCTCTACCTGCTTTCACTTCACTATGCCCATGCAGGCGATTAACAGAAGGAAGTCGCGCATGAGCAATCACAGGAACCATCAATGCAATGCTGTGCGCGGAAAACTCGTTGTTAGCTCCCTATGCTGTTATAATGAGCGATGAGGAGGAGTAAAAGATATGCTGATATCAGGAGCTCTATTTTCATTGGGACGCAATTGATGACCATTCCGACGCAGGAATAGTAATCGTTGAATGCTTCCCGTCTTACACTGGGGACTACTAAGTATAGAGTATAGATAGCATGCCTTGGCTGTGCGTACAGCATCAATGAAATCAGAAGAAGACGGTGGTTTTTTGGGAAGGCTTGCCATGCCCACCAATTACTCCCTACTTACTTGTTCCTAAAATGGTCACATTCTAAAGAAGACGCGGAGGCGGCTCCTGCCAGGACGTCAAGAGTGGTGATGCCGCTCATAAATCTACAAAGTTATTGTAAACTGCTTCCAGTATTATCTGGTTGAAGCTGTCAAATGCTTCAAACCAATAAAAGAATACGGTCTTCTTTAAGCAGCGCTTAAGTGTTAGATTTCAATGGTATCGTTTGAACATTGTCGGGTTCAAAGAAGAAACACCTACTGGATCTGTTTATTATTTAATTCTAGGTTTCGGATAGCGATTGTGACTCAAGGCGCTCCAGTCCTAGCAGCTCTCGAATGCCGCATTTGGATGGCCTCCGTGATCCAATTATCAGGAAGGATCAGAATGCACGACTCCTGATGACCTTCGGGATATCGCCTCCACTGCGGTTTTGGAGTGTGACCCGCATTTGGAGCCAGTGGACGTGGGTTTACCAGTGAATGCTAAGGCTGCCGCCAAAAAACTCCTGCTTCTCTGAATTCATTAGTGCTGCACCCACGACCACAAAGCCGGTGTCAATGTGCAGCGTTACTGAGATCCAACTGCACTTTCGCGTGCTAATTCTAAATCGCGTGTCACGCATCTGCTCTGGAATGCTTCTTTCTGCGATTCCTGGCTGATGACCATAAACAGGCATGGAGAGGATTGTTCGTTAGTGCCAATGTGTCCTGTGGAACATTAGAGAAGTTTTCCCATAGCTAGAAATGAGCCATGGAGTGCACACTACGGTGAGATGGCAATGAATTCACGTTAGCAGGAGATTTAGGCTTCTCATCCACGTAGTGTATCCTTGCATGATCCATTATGCTCTGCTTATCGTGCCACATGTGCCAGGTGTCTGCTTGACTAAAAATTTACAACACCCTACTTGTTCACTTTCGTGGATTTCGATGGGAAATTAAGCCTGTCATGTCTTGATTAAAAGCCTACTTAAAATTACCTTAGGTAGTTCTGAATGTATCCGCATGAAATATATTGCCTGATCTTGAGTCCCTCTGCCTTAATTCACACGTAGCAGTAATTCAGGCAAATGATTATTATATCTGCTACGGTTTCATGCTGGTCATTCCGGTTATCTAAGGGTTAGAGCCTTCCTATTCCAAAAGAGCAGTAGCGAGTCCTCCAGTGGAAATATGTTAATGGACACATGAAAGTCTTCTAGCATTCCCTTTTTTGCAGTAAGCCTAAAAAATCTGACTTTATTGGGATAAAGCTACCATCTGCCTAAAAGTGGAGGTCAATACAACTACTGGGTACTTGAATGAGTTGCCAACTTTAAGTAGACCGCAGAATAAAACTAGGCTGCTCATCCTGACTGATGGCTGTCGTCGCGTGAGTGGGGTGTAGTGTTTGATTTGCAGGACACGAATCCACCGCTCCTCCTTGAGTTCGGTAGAGAGACTCACAACACCACCTGCGGTGCTTTTGTGGTCAAAGCTTCAGCAGCACACCTACCGGATTTGTAATTAGTGCATAGCATGGGTCTACTGTTCTTGGGGAACAGGCTATTATTTAAATGCGAATGTGATACAGTAGTGAGAGAGGGCACAAGTAGGGGTGCGGTCTTTCCTCCGCATGAGGAAAATACCACCATAACCCTTCATTTGAAAGTCCAAATTACGTGCGCAACAACTGTAATCATGTCGGAAGGCAAAGGCTTGGCTGCATGGGTGTAGAGAGGATGTTTCTGATGTTAATTCGCCGCCGATTGCAGCCTCATTATGTTTAAGTGAAGGAAGGAGGGATGAGGAAGTAGACAGTGACATCCTCCATCACTAGTAACGAGATTAGGTCTTGACGAATAAGCGCTTTAGGAAAAGGGCCGATGCTTTGCTCTACTGCCGTATTATTTGTGGTTCATGCTGCTGCGAGGAGGTATAGACACAGTACTCGCGACGTTCCGTCGAATTTTATCAGCCTTTGCTGGTCGTAAACTCTCATTTGCTTCCTGTAGTTTCCATCCCACCCAAAGATAGGTGACGATGGTTACGTGGGATGATTAACAATCCTCTTTATTGGCCTTAAGTCTATGCATGTTGGGAAGCGATTTGTTGGTTCACCTCAAATCGCTGCGGTGGTAGGAAGCGAAAACGCATTTAAGCAATAACCAAAAAGTGCTGCTGCGACAATATGTCATTCTCCTAAATTTCAAAGTTCCGTGTTGACTTACAACGGAAATATATCTGCTAAACCTATTAATTACTCAATCTTAAGTCAATTCAGTTGTGATAGTCGCTCAGGGAGCATCACAAGTCACGATACCTCAAATGCCTCATTAACATGGCCTTCACGAATTTAAATAGGAAAAAGGACAGGTGGTAATCACTGTGACAATGCCACTCTGTGGCAATGATTCGAGAAATCTTCAAGATGCCATCTCTACCCATCGACCTCACCATTATCTTAATTTTTTTTTCTGATTTGGCACCTTTTACAGACGGATAAGCCAGTGACACCCGATTGGGCGTTGGAAACTGCTACGTCGTCTCCCTCGGCTGCGCTCGTGCTGTACACACGTGAGGGACCCTTTGCACCACTATTTGCTGCAGCGATTACTAAGAATGTCAGCCACTACCCAGGTGGACCACCGCAGCATTAATTGGTTGTGTTGACGACAGTTAAAACCTCATTACTGAGCAGGCGGCTTTACTTCAGGATACACCGTGGAACGAACAGACCTCCGCAAAACTGGTTTTAGTAATAAGTGGAGTGAGGAATGGAAAATGATCATGGACAACTCTTCGGAGTTAAATGCGCAATTGTAGAATTGCATAAATTCAGTTCTTTTAAGCGTTGAGCAAGTCAAATGGTAATTATCCATTCAGTGGCCTGGTGACATTATCTAGGGCCAAATGACTCGCGTATCCCCTTCCTCAGCATAAGCCCACCTTAACGAAAGTCAAAAGGTGGCAGTCGAGGGATAGGCTAGCCAGTTAATTGTGCGAAAAGTAGCCTCTTTCAGGTCATCGCATTTAGCTTGTGCTGCCAGTGAAAAAGAGTTTGGTGAAATGGTAAGATAAGCCATTCATCACCATCATCGTCGTAATCATCATCACCAGGTTTAAAGCAACACTCGCCTTCCAAGAGCCTAGCTGCTTTGCTAACAACTGTGGAAGGAATTAGCAAGCCCTTGCCAATGACTCAAGGCTTGTGACAGCGAGAAAGCAGTCCATCTTAGCAATGCTATGGTCTCATCATCTTCCAGACATCGTCCTTACCATCTACCATCACTAGTTACCATCAGTGCCCGCTGCCGACGGAGTAATGTAATCGAATGATAAAGGTGATCGTTTAGTGGTAAAATGGGAGAAAGGGAGAGGGATTAGAGCCTACCGTCACGTACCCAGAGAGTGGAAGGTGTGAGGATACGTTTCGTGATTCTGGCCCAATCTGTAGCTCAGCACGTCCACCTTTCAGTTCCGCCACCCCTAGTAGCTTACAATGGGGAGAATAGAAAGCTTTATAAGCCGATTGCATTGCAGCAAATGAAATTGATGATGGTGACAGGCCATGTCAGGTTAGCCTAGCAGAGTAATGTTCGCAGCATTATTAAACGTGTTCTTTTTTTGAAGTTCGGTGTAAGGGAGGCGAGCAAGTACATCTAAATGCACTGCAACACATCTGCCGCATCTCAGTGGCAAGAATAAACGATAACTTACCTTTTTTGAGTGCTTTTTAATTGTTGCAACTCAGTGACAACTCCTTAGCTGCAGGTGTAGTGGATGAAAAGAATAATGTTCTCCATCAGGATGCTTAGATCTGACATGTGCAAAAATATCACCCCTCCGTGGGTTGGTTGAAGTCACCGAAAGATGCCAAGTTTCCTGCAATATATACACGCCACCTATTATTTACGCTCTCAACGTGCAATTCATGAAGCACTTTTGACCTTTCGGTCGCTAACCAATGGTATTGAGCAGAGGATTTGACAGCTCAGTGGCATTCTGCGTCCAAAGCAATCCACGCCATCGTGTCCCATTCGTGACAGTGGCAGCAGTGACTGGGTGATTTCATGTGGATTCCTCTCTAATCCCTTCTTTTCAGACTTTCGTCACCTTAAAGCGAGTAGAGTCAGAGCACATGGTGAGCACTCTCCATTGCTTGTGATGCAATGCACGAACGGGAAACGTGTTCGTTGAGCACTTCTCGTCCAAAGTTAATGACTACTTAGTCAAAAAAAACACGTGTGTGTTGGGTGGTCAGTCTTCACCGACCCATCCAATTTTACTGACCAGCAGCGATGACGATGGTTACCCAACTATATTTAGCTGACTCGCCATACAAAATAATAGTTGAGTAGCCGAAAATAATCACAAACGCTTGCCAAACATCCCAGTAGAGACGACGTTACACCGGCGTTACAAATGAACATTTCTTATACAGCCTTTGTGCAGCGTTGCCCTATGCCTCGCAGGCGCCTCATTGCAGACTTACCTTCGTTCAGAAGTCGATTGATCAGAAGATCAGTATCGGCAATAAGATTACATGCTGTGCATTCAATGTGTACAAGTTATCCATCTGGTCGGCTGGTCCGTCCATCAAGGGTGCAAACGATCTCAAGTATAGATTTAGCACATACTCAAGAATTCGTACCAAAGGCCAATGAACTGTTGGACAAATTAGCGTCAAATTATGAAGTCCTGCATCAAAGCCCATGAGCTTTCAAAGTGTTCCAAACAAGGCTTCGGCCACCGAGCAAAGAGTAAAAGAGAGAAAGGCGACTTCAAGTCCAATGTTGTTATTCACTGAAGTAACAACTTACATTTCTTGCACTCACAATTGCTCTCACCTGCAAAATCCACACACAGACGACTAATATTGCTGATTCTACATTTCCAAATCGCGCATTGCTACAAGAAATTACTTCATTATCATTTCTCGATGCTTTCCTTATCGTGGTTTGGCGCTACGATAGTAAATAGGTAGTGGCGAAAAGGAAAATAGATGGTCAGGCACATGCGGTTCTTGCCTCAGGGATTTATTATAGAACTGCCAGAATCGAAGCGCCTCAAAATATCGACGGTTATCTCTTTCCTTAAAGGCTAGAACGATCGCCTTGCGCTTCCATCTGATTTTTAGTACTTGCCGCCCACCCACATGTCATTAAAGAAGTCACTTGTCATTAAAGTCACATGTCATTAAAGTCACTTGTCATTAAAGTCACATGTCATTGTCACATGTCATTGTCACATGTCACATTGTCATTAAAGTCACTTGTCATTAAAGTCACATGTCATTAAAGTCACTTGTCATTAAAGTCACATGTCATTAAAGAAGTCACTTGGCTCCTGTATCGTTAGACACAAGCAGATTGGCGGATGATAAGCAGACGAGCCACACGCCGTCAGTGTCTTATCCACTTCGGCCATTAATGTAACCTGGCGAGATGAGAGGCGGCATGTTTGCCCTGAAAGGCCGCATTCGCAGGCGTGGTGCATTGCGTAGCAGTGTCCTTCCAGGGTAAAATGAAAACGTGTTTCTTTACCTACTACGGCTTTCCTAATGACATTAAACTACTCCTACCACCAAGGCGATGCTCTTAAACCTCTTGCCCTTTGCATAGCATTCAGTCCTGGTCCATTTCTTTGCACAAACAAACGATCCGCAGACGCCCTCCCTGTTAAAAATGCTAGTCGAGAGCTTGCAACAAGAGCACAAAATGTGCTGTTCTTGTCAAGTTTTGTAATGTTAAACTGCCAATTTCACACATGTACCTGATCGTCCCCATCACAATGCTGCTCATTTGTGCCTTTCAGAGGTCACCTGGGTATTTGAGCTGAAAACTTTACCCAAGTTGCATGAGCTGCAATTGCTGATCCTCTCCATACTCCACAGAGCCCTATTCACTGTTCGTATTTGTCAGCAAGTACTTCCGATTTTGTCCTTTTTCCTTTAGTCCATGGCATGATATTTACAAAAGAACTTATCTCATTGGTCAGCACATCAGCAGGATTAGTAATGTGTTTCTACTATGAGTTGACAGAAGCCGGTATGAATTTACAATGAATTGTGAATATAAAAGACTGAGAATATACATCTGTTGTTTGCAGTGATTAGGCAAGTCCAACTAGGCTTGCTTCCCGTTGTAGGTGCGAGAGTCATCGTGGACTTGCCATTTGTTGAGTCGGCAGAAGTCGGAATAATTGTCATCTTTGTAGTTTGTCAACAGCTTCTTCAAAGTTTCCAGCGCATTGTGTTTTAAATTTTTTTGATAGATGTCATGTAATTTTATTGTTTCTCGCAAGGCATCGCTCCAACTTGTGGGTCAGCACCAACATATCGGCAAACAATTTAAAAAAGCTGAGCTGCAGAAGGCTTTTGGACCATAAGTACATTAAATAAAGTGTAATAGTCACAGCCAGTGTGTGCAACGCCTAGGCTGCTACTCCGGATTGGAAGAAGGGCCTGTCCATCATCAGCACAAGGGTGTCAGCAACAACTTAAGCACTGCACGCTGGAGGGCGGTGTGTATTGAAGAGCGTCGACATCACTCCGGCAGTGTGCAGCAGAGCCCATGTGTGCGCATCAGCCACTTATTGCCATCATCTGTTTGTGCACTTTATTTTCTGATGCCCACTACGCTTCGACTGGAAATCATTGCACTCCTACTGCCTCATCGAATCTGCACCACCGCGATGTCAGTCACCTCCATGCTGGTGCGTACGCCGCAGTAGAAATTGCGTCCGCACTTGCAGTCACATTTGCCGCTTTCTGGTGCATCTACTTTACATGATCCTATTAGGCTCGAACTGCTTCCAATTGAAAGGAAAAGGGTAGCGTGAGGTAGTGAGCTGAACTGCTTGATGTTTAGTGGATTGGCAAGAAAACGTGGAATTAAAAAGAGTACTGAATACAAGCGAACGCAGTCCCTGCTTTGCTTATGGTGTGATGCAAACGTAATGGTCAAGTTTTCATGATGGTTAGTGTCGCTCATATTGACTCAGCTTGACAGGCTGAATGAAGTGGGATGTGGCACGCATCACCCCCCGCTGCAAATTTGGCTTTTAAACAAAAATGAACGTCTAATGTTGCAGGATTAAGAGTTCGACCAAAGGCCCGTGATGGCCGTCGCATAAATTTTGCCCGCACCTTATCCTTCAAGAATTGACGTCACCAGGATGTGAATCTCTCTCACCTGCAAAGGCTAATTACGTGCGCCGGGGCGACAACTACATCAGATCCTAGCGGACGCCGCCTAAACTAGTGCGTAGGTGCAGTTTCCTGCTTTTTCTTAAGCTTCAACTTTGTCGATGTCATAGAGGTGAGACCATTCAAATCCAACAATTTTGTGCTGCTTCACACACCCTCACTCGCTCAGGCAGTCACTCACTCATGCTCTTCCTTCCTACTTCTGTTCTTCTGTCTTATGGCTGACAAAATCATAAGCTTTTGTATTCGTGCTCAGGACTTCTACATTGCTCTCATTTGCAGTTAATTTATGCCTGCATAATGAATTAGCTGTCGCCATTATATTGCCTTACCGATATGCGTGGTATATCGTATCCTAACTTGGCTGCAAGCACTACGGCAGACGAAATGCCTCCAAACTTTTGAGATAAATGAGAAATAAGAAATTATTTTAGTTTCGAAGTAAATATGGTGCGTCTAGGTTACGTAAAGTCCACCACTGTCGTTTCGTTCAGCATCCACTTGCGCATGCAACCACTGGAGGCTTGTTTACATCCACGAGACTGTGATCACGATGCGCGTAAGAGACCTGACGCCTTTCTGGTGTCGTATAATGTCACCTACTAAAGAGAATTCAATAGACTTGACGTATCTGGCTAGCCGTTGCACTGGATGAGGCTATTTCTTCGTTCGTGGATGTGTGAGAGGAT
Organism: Taenia pisiformis; assembly: GCA_023968675.1. Taxonomy (NCBI): domain Eukaryota; kingdom Metazoa; phylum Platyhelminthes; class Cestoda; order Cyclophyllidea; family Taeniidae; genus Taenia; species Taenia pisiformis. The sequence goes on along the minus strand of CM043737.1, from coordinate 13,694,417 downwards.
GAGGAATGCCAGAGCAGCATCAAAATGGGCATTCTGTACGATTCCTTGGTGAAGACCAGCAGGTTCGCCAAAAGACATTTGATGCCCTAAAAAGCTGTTCATTTCCGCGACGGCTATTTCCGTAGATGGAGCATCTGTATTGCTTTTCAGCAGTGCACAGTTCTTTCACACTACTATATTCTTGCATGCAATTCTGCGACATAACAGTCTACTCCCATCACAGTTACCTTGAAAGGCGTCAGTAATCGAAGTGATGGAAATCGAATGGTCCACTAGCCCATTGTAAGCCCACCACAGCGATGCGGCCCCAATGGTATGTGTGTGAGTGTGCCACGAGCAAAAGAATCTGAAGGATAAAGTAAAGAGTCTTCATGCACTTCGTACAACTAACTCCTATGCGGGTAAAGCTTGCCCCATTATTTGAGCAAATTTTTCTGTTTTAGGCACCAGTTTGTCGAATGCGTCGGTTGTACAACCCACAATGCATTCTGGATCGGCAACGAAGGGGAAGACATTTATCAAACATCGAATGACCACGTGTGCTAGTCTGCCTCATGAGTGCAGAGGCAAGGTACATATCCTGTGGTTTTATCTCGATGGTGCCGATGATCAACTGGAGACCTCGTGGTCGCAGGCTGAGCCACGTATGGCGCTTTGTTGCGATGATGAGAACCACGCGCGACCTCTTCATTTTTACCGGTTACGTGTCATCACCATTGGATATGACTTTCTAAACAACCTCTTTCTCATCATCTGAAATGATCAATTGTCGATCGTAAGCTGTTTTGTCCCCGCATTAGTATTTGCGCTTTGCGGTACTATAGAAGCAAAATGCAACCGTCAGATGCGCGCCTGGAAGTGGCAAAGTTATGCGATTGTTTAGCTCTTTATCAGTAACTTTCTCGCGAAACCAATAAAGGTCCATGTGCAGAATCGGATGTTTCCTTCGAAGCAAAGCACTGATGATTCAGCAGTAGTAGGGAAGTAAGTAGTAAGGAAGCTTAGTGGGGAAGTCCGATGGTAATCTGTTACATAAATTCGACAAAAAAATTGCTAAATTTATGGAAGCACGCTGAGCAAATCAATGAACCCCGAGGAAAGGGGAATGACTTGCTCAAAACTCGATCATAAACTCCATTCTGTATTAGCATAGGCCACGGGACATCACCCAGTCTGCTCGGGTAAGGACGATTGTGGGACGATTTGCAGTTCATTGATTGCAGTCCGTGTGGAGTGGTGGCGAGGGAGAAATTCCCATTCATTGCCGAGGCGCACTGTCTCCACTCATCGCAAAACAAAATCCAACAGCGACTTCGATGCTTAACCTAGTAAAAAAAGATGAAACAAGCAGCATAAGGGGTGGCTTTTGTCAAAATAATGTGCATATTCCAGGCGCTTGGCAAAATTAAATCCCTTCAAAATAACATCATGGCACACTGAATAAAGTCCACAATCACCAGTAAAACCTATCGTAGATTACCGATATGGGCTTAAGAAATCAAGCGCCCCACTGTACAGGAAAAAACCAGCATGATAGGACCTTGCAGTAGGAAAACATAACATCTCTACGTTACGTGCTCTTCGCGTCTGCCCTAGCAGATAGATGTACAAATAAAGCCAATCAGCACGCAATGAGTTCAATAATAACCAAAATACAATAACATGAATGCACCAAACACTCACTAGAAGCTCAACACATTCAAGCAAGTTTGTTCACATCATTTAAGAAGAATCGCCACCTAAACGCACACTACTAATGCATTTTGCACACAAGTCTAGCCAATCACTTCAATGTCATCCGACGAAAGCAAGCAAACCATGAATTGTTCACATATGAAACCCATCCTTTTTTTACATCTTAACATAAAATTTTGGCACTAAATTCAGTAACTTGCGATAATAATTAAGAGAAATTGGAGAAAAAAATCGATTTCTAGCCGCGTTAAATTACATTAAAAGAGCCACAACTTATTTAGCTGGAATAAAGTGTCTGTTTTATCTGAGGATGAAAATAGCTTTAGATAATACCACTAAGTAGGGGCTTAGTTTTAAGCTTTACTGCCGTCTATATCAATGTCCGTTCTCCTTAGATGCAGTGGATGCTAACAATTTAATAGAAATCAAAGTGACACTCAAAATTTGCACGATGTCGGCGTGAGCAACCAATGCGCGTGATTTCTGAGTTGCTGATGAGGGCGATCCAGTCGCAGGCACGCGGCAGGCTCCCCCTGGCAACATGTCTCTACAGGAGGTTGTCTGGCTTTTTAACTGTCTTCCGAGCGAGAGGCCCCTCGGCTGTTAGTGTGTTCACCATTTTAGTTGTTGGACAGCTATAGAGTCCCAGCTGAGCTGGTCGTCTTTAAGGCAAGGCGAGAAAGGTGCTCAATTGCCCAAGGACTGCTTACCGTCTCTCACGACCAATGGAGATGTCAGAATGGTGCTAGGCTGCGAATGGTAGCTTCGTTTAATGTAGGCGCAAGGAAATTCTTAAGACAGAGAGTGACGTATCAGTACGGGTGCTCCGCATTCTCTCTTTGGCCTCAAAGTGCTTCCCACAAGTGCTATGGTAACATGAACAAGTGTATCCGTTGCGACAATGGCATTTCGTGTGATGCAACGGCACGAAGTGTGCATCGACAAAATCTAGGTGTGTGCAGACATTAGACTGCGCCAATGTTCGTACATTCAGTCCAGAAAAATTACGATTTAGCACCATATACTGGGTTGAGTGGGTTCCAGTGAACAGCATTTCAGCTGTGAAGCTTCTGATGCTTCGGCATGAGCACAATCTGGTCCAACCTACCATCCCATAGGTACATTCCTAGGACCTCATTCGTCTAGTTCTCACCTGCAGTAATTCAGTTCTGTGTCCATGTACTCCCCCATCTCTGGTAGCAAAAATCAATTAAGTGTGGAGGGAGTGATCAACATCAGGATAATGTGCTCAAAGACCCCGCCATCTTTCTACCGCCCACATGGCGTAATTGTTCATGCAGCTGTTGAAGAACTGTTTGGACCAAAGGACTTTAAGCATCTACGTGCATGGGTGGAGTAAAATGAATTACTGATTCCTGCTTTATGATCCGCTTTGCACGTATTTGCACACAGTTGCACAGACTGCGTCCCCGATGGCAGACTCATCTAAACTTTGAAAGCTGGCAACACAAACAAAAGCGGTTACGTCAGGGGATAGGCGGACGAACTTGTTGGTTTCAGAGTTTGTTCACTGGGTCGGAAATAGGAAGTTGCTGTGCCTAAATTATTGACGAGGGAACATGCATTTGAATGCTCGAAGTTTTGTGTGCAGCAAAGCGAATGCACCGGGAGTAGTCAGTCTGTATTGCCCTCTCGCGCCCTAAATGCCAAAGATAGGTCGAAGGACATCAAGCCAACGTGGAAGCTACGAATCGGTAGGTAGCGAATGGCACTTGAATCGATCCTTCTCAACAGAACCACACCATTCTCAACATTTCACCTCCAAGCCTTCTCCAAGAGGACTCACACCCTTCCTTTGCACTGTCAATCCGAATGGTTGCCAGTGTACAAATTTGCAGGAAAGAACAAAACTATACGCTTGTCTGCCCCTAGGAGAAGCCCGTCAATTTCTAGCCACTAAGTACATTCGCTTGATATCAGGGTCGGATCTAAGCCTTTGCTTATGTTTCCATCACCAACCCATCCGCTGCCGGTCACATAACAAAGGCAACAATGGAGCCAAGGCTACATGCTTCTGGGACCAAAGAAGGAGTAGAAAACACTCCAAAACCACTTCACCAAGACTGTAGGGGAGGTGAACAGACAAAGGCAATCGGTACGCTGGAGGCAGAGTCATCACCCCCAATGAACGCTCTATTCATGAGCATTCAGAATCAGGCATCACAGGAAGCACCTTTTGACGCTAAACACAACCAGATTCGTCCAAATTTGTGTCCTTCTTCCACGTCATTCTGCCCTCTAACAAGCAAAGGAAGATTGGTGAAGGAACCGACGAAATCGCATGGCATTTCCTACTTTCTACAAGTACCAGTAAAATGGCGCACAAATTTGGGGAGGCATTCTATAAGTACGCAGAACAATGAGGTGAGGAAAGACAGCTGTCGATTTTCTAATTAAAAACGACTACTTTGGACACTTATTTGGATATTCATGTAAAAAGCGCTAATGGTACCACATCGCCTTAAGGCGGAGAAGGAGGAAGAGGAGGTGAAGGCTCAACTGGTAGCAAACATTCCGATTCTGTAATGATCAGCACTCACTGTGACGCCGACTTCTCTGCTGCACACCTTACCACTTTGAAATTCTTTTAACAAGGTAAATGTGAGCGGAACTAGTACGATCTTTTGATTACACTGACTAACACTGAAGCCCACTTGCAGTTGACAGTGCAGACGCCTTCAGGCATCATTCTAACCTTTTTGGGCTGGAAAGCATGAGGTTGGAAAGACCATCAAACAGGAGCAATGTGACGTCCAGACTGTCTCGAATATCAGAGCACTGAGAGTGCTTTATGACGCAAAACTTACTGGGGCGTTCACTGGATGTCTTGTGTGGTTGTCGGTTGCTGCTTTTGGACGAAGGAGAAGAAAACAAAAAGTCCGTTAACCACACTTTCAGCTTGAGAAACGTTTTATTGTCAACTGCAATTATTTAGTGCACTCACACCTGCTACTGTCAGTTGTCCACGACGTGCAGATCTTTGTTTCCGCATAACCTCATCGCATAATCATCAACTGTAACTATCAGGAGCTAGCATTAGTTCGTGATGAGCAGGTCAGATGAGGACTGACGATGAGCATTAGCTGTTGCAACTGCAGTCTCACCCAATAAGCCAATCATCTCGCCAGCCAGCCAGCCAGCAAAGCGTGGCATGAGGTCAAGGTGAGGGACATATAAATGCACTTAAGCAGTCGGCTGAACAAGGAAAGTGTGGTATTTTTTGGGTGGCCTTCGTCCTTTTCATCCCCATCTACTTCTCGGGTACGTATTCAGCTTTCTGTTATGACTTTACCTCTTTCTGATCAAAGCACCGTGTGCTGGAATCCAGTGTGTGCGTTGATAATCCGTCTGGTCCTCGGCAAAGGGCCATTTATTGCTAAAATGGATGCTGAATTCGAAATGTAGTCGCCTTTGCTCCCACAAATGCATTGCACACAAGTTAACTGCTTTTTTTGCTCTTGTGGAACAGAAGCCGACCCAACGCTGTGGGGCTCTCGCGTTGTTGGAACGCCCGAGTGGGCATCACCAACAATGTACTTTCGTTTTCCCAATGTCGGCGTAAGTATGCCATTTTGCATAGGCAGACATGTCGTGCCAACACGAGATCAGGCGCATTCTTGTGCGCCCCTTCAAGCCTTAACTTCACGTCACGCGTTACTTCTCCCATTTTGAATGATGTGGGCCATGGAAGGCCAAAATACAATTCCGTCCATTTATCCAAATGGCAGACGTGCCCATGCATTAGAGGTGGCAGTAAGGTTTTCGTCGTTTATTTTTAGACCGCACGGGCATACTTCAGAAGGGGTCCTTCGTCTCGTATCGAGTTTAAAAATGGCACGTGTTATGCTGGTGACCGGGACATTGGGCGTCCCTGCCAATTAAACAGAACTAAGTCAAGAGGCCAGAACTCGCTGCTTCATTTGTCTGCTTTGATGTGAGAGCATTAAGGCGCGACGAGGTGTAGTGCTTCAAAGCTGTCTTTGTTCATCAACCAGACATGCTGTTTGAAATTCATCTTGTGTGTAAGTAATGGCTGGAATCGCACAACAGCCATGCGTGTACGAAGCGAAGGAAAGAACTAATCTTGTCGTCGCTATGTGCAAACACCTATGTGTGTAATTGAAGGAAGTGCCAACATCACCATAAACGACGTTTCTCGAATGAAGGTGGTCGCAATCTACAGTGAAGCAAAACTCTTTTCGGCGGCATTCTTCGTGCTAAATTGTACCTTTCAGAAGCCGAGAGATGGTGAGTGAATCGAGTAGACGCCTGCTTGAAATGAACTGGTTATTTGAATGCTTGCCTTCGAGAATGGTGCTGGTGGAAGATATGCCATCTGAGCCCTTCAGCCACCACAAAGTTGGAGGCGAGAGGATTGCTGTTCCACGGGTGACGTCGATTTGAACACGTCGTTTCCACTGTCCCGATTCCGGAAGGATCATTCAAACGTGGAAGTCAATTTAGCTGTTGGAGGCGCAGATTGTAAGTCGTGGGTACGTGCATTGTTTATGAAGGTACTCTCACAACGTTCATGCGGTTTTCTCTATCATGCTCCGGGATTGTGCATCCTCTAAAATTTTGGTTTTTTTTCGCTTCTGCAATGTAGGCTTTTCTTCAGGTGAACGAAAAGACCGTATGTGGATGGTTTGGCATCACTCTTCAAGAAAGTTCAGCTTCCTTTTTCAGTAAGCTTGTTGAGCATTCAGCCAGGTCATTTCGCACATATGTGCATTTAGCCAATGCGCCGATTGAAATTTTTCTGCTCATTGAAGGAAACATGTCGAGAGACAGCGCATCCAATCTGAGAACATTTGCTTTGAATCTCACGCGAGATAGTGAGCTGAATTACACCACACTCAAGTGGATTGGAATTGGAACACGACTTGTTGTTACTGTTGGTTGGGAGCAAGAAGGTGAGCGAGCATCTAAGCTAACGAAGTTGAACCACTTCCTTTCTTTGAAATGCGACATCTTGACTGGTAACGGCACTAGCTGGGGTGTTTCTGCATTGAGCATGGTCCTGAGGACTTCCACCGTTGGCAGACCTTAACAGCACAAGTCCTTACGAGGCGACTGAAAGCGTTGCATTACTTTAGGTGAATCGCCAGAAATCGCGGAGTGCAATGGTAAGTACGAAGACATGTTTATTACACGATAGTCAGACAGCACCAAGTCCTTTATATTGAAGGCCTCTCATTGGGCTGGCAGTCTGCTATAGCATGAGTACGGCATATTCTAATGTCTGCGAATGCTTTATCTTTTCTTAATGTTGCAAAAAAGCATTCACCGGTACTTAGAGTAGCCAGGAAGCATTTCTTGGTTGATGCCTATATTCTTTCGCTTAACAAATTTTAGGCTACAAGGACAAAACCGGTAAGTAAATTTAAGCGCTGCGCGACTAAGTGGGATGCAAAGTTAAGTGCGAGAGTCACCCACTTAAACAGCTGCATGCAAGCTCCGTTCGAGGCGCGTCTCTCAATGCTTCCACGTTCTTCGGTGTTTTTGCAAAATGGTATCAACATATACTTTTGCAATTGCTTCCTTCATGCTTTTCCTTACTCTCTCTCCATATACTCCTTGCTTAGATTTTGAACGAAACCACTTGAGGAAAGGAGTGTGAATTGCGCTCGGGGACCGCATGATCGCGCACGTCGAGGCTTCCACTGACATTTATTATTTGCTTCACAAAATGCTGCATAAAAATAAATCACTGGTATATTCGGGTTCATTGCAGGGTGTAGTGTTGGTGGCAACGGTAACAGCAACAAAACTTCATGTATTATGCAGCACTAAAGGCATCCATGAAGGCACGACTAGTCTGAATCGAGCTGCAACGCCGGCCCCTTGAAGCAGGTGGGGAGGATAAAGTCCATCCACCGCCTGCAATTGTCGTCGACTTGGAGTCAGACTGGACTTCTCCTAAATCCACCTGCAGCACCTAACTGCTGCACAACGGCAGCAGCATCCGCAGCTGCTACAAAACACTGTTAAGATGGCCTAGTGGCCAAAGCGACCTAGAGACAACTTCAGATTTTCACGCGCTAGTGCATGCTCGGTGTCAGGGGTAAGGGGAGCGTCAGCTTCAGCTGGAAGAACGGCCAACGGGAGCTCGGAGTCTTGTACACTTGAGCCATTGCTGCTCGAACCTCTAAGTGAAGCAGCTGTTTCCACATTTCCACTCCCATCTATCGCTCCTACACGGTCACACGATCACACTGTTAGCGTGTGCTAGTGTGGATGTGGGTGTGAAGGCGCATTAATCCCATGGCCCCTTTCTAACTTGCCCTTCTAGTGGATCAAATAAACAGTTCTGTCCCATGCTAAGTAAGAGTTTCTTTGGTCCTTAATTGGACTGCATAGCTGGTTGCCTACTTGGTGTCCACCTAACACTAATCCCAGCTTTATTAGGCACTCACCAACCTACTTCACTTCACTTAGTTACTTTTCTTCCAGTGGTTCCATCACATCTCCCTTTCTAGATAAAAGTGGACATGGTCCATGAATCTACCAAAACACTAATTACGTGTTGGGACAATTTGTCGCCTGCAAGATCCAATGCGACTGAGCGTATGAACCGCATTCGACGACAAAGAAGACGCTTGCAGGGGGTGTATGGGGGTAGAGCATGGGAAAGAAGGCATAGATGGGAGGACTACTCCCCACCCATTTTGTAGAAGTTATCGAGCTTATCTCGAGTCTGCACATTTGATTGCTTGTGTTTGTGGGAAACAGTGAATGTTAGGCTGCATACGCTTTGTGGGGAAGGCGAATAACTCGATTTGTCAGCTCTACATATTTCTCATATGTTCGTCTACACTATTCCGCTTTTAGTCCACCTTGGCAGCAAGCTCATTCTCGATCCCTCTTTCTGTGTGTATCGCTTGCAAGCCTAAAATTGGTATGCTACTCTTCATGTTACAAACGTTTGACTGAGCTGCAAGAAATCATCCCACCTGCCCTCCTTGTCACCTAGCGTAGATTCTGGAACCACACCTTAACCTAACTGGAAATTTAAAAATGAGACGAGCATAGACGACTCAATCGTGGACAGTGATTCGCTGCACACTATTAGCTGACGGCTCAAACGTTCATTTAGCATCTTATACAGACACGTTACTTCTTCGCTTCATTTGTTTGGGCTTAGTTTTTTTCCCGTTACATCTATTTTCGAACTCTCTGATTCGGTACGCGATGACGAGAATCCTGTGTCCGCCTTGTCTTTGTGCCTCAGATCATACTTAACCCATGCATGCTGCATATGGCTAGCAAACGTCTAATTTAACGTGCCATGCGCCTCTTCACACAACCTTGCATGGAGGAGGGGCACAATGCCACCTAAGCCGATGAAAGGGACTAGTCAACCTCCACTCATTTTGACATCAAGGAAACTCCCATCGGGATTTTTGGGAAACGAATGCAAATTGCAGTCAGCAGAAAAGGCAGAAGTAGAGAGACCAAAAATAAACGCAATTTGAGCGACGTGATGCATGGTGCCGCCGAACAAAATTTGCAGAATCGCGTTACTCCAAACAAAATGATCAAACACGACTCAAGACTTTCAAATCGCTTTGGTTTTGCCATGAAACCCAACTTTATTAGTTTTCAAAATTGGAAATAAGATGAGCTACTCATGTGTAGAAACGCTGCAGAAATGTGTGCCAACAACTTTACCCCGCCAAAATTGACAGTGAAAAATCTTGCGTACCTCATCGACCCTCATTGTTCGGCATATGGCAATCCTGCAAACCACAGGCATTGTCAATCAAATGGCATGGTTGTGCGATTGGTTGGTAGAAGCAGCAGCTTCTGACGCGAGACATTGCCATGATGTCGATCAAAAATGGGTTGATTGCTTGGCAGTGTGAGGTTGGTTTGAGATTCACCTTGCTTCGGCTTTGAATTTGTAGACAGTTGAGGGCTGTGTGGAGGAAATGCGGACAATGCCTCAATGATGTATGATGCCTTCGAAGATGCCTCATTGAATTCCACCCGTTGTGGTAGCCATGACCTCAGTTGGATTCGTTTCGCCTTAAACTTTTCGCGCAGCTGAAACACAACGGAAAAAGAAGAAAAGCAAATGTACAATTGCGTGCAGCTAAACCTCATCTGCTCATTTGTTTCATTTAGGAGCCTACCGGATTTGCGCGCAAATCTGAGCATGCGATTGGGTCCTGCTTAACATGACCCTGCTGGTTTGATTGAGTGTAAGCACGTGGTCTTTTGAATGGTTTTCCAATGCTTGAAAGCTGCAATGGTACCACCGAGGAGCATTTCATATAATTTTTCCGAAGTTTAGCTTTAAACTGTGCATGAACAAGGAAAAATGGGTTTAAAGGAGTGATGCAGAGTTTCTTCCTCAGGAAGCGCGTCAGTTGGGATACAGTGACTGCAGAAAAGGACAGTCAGCTAGGACAATTAGGTCATGGTGATCGGCGCATGCAAATTGGTAACAAGGGGACAAAAGCTAGAGGCACAAATGTGTGTAAACATCAAGTGTACAACAAGGGCGATGAAGCAGTTGGATCGACTAACCTTTGGTTTCCAGAGTTACTAGGTGGTGGAGATGTTTAGGGTCGAAGAAGCCCCAAGCTTTTTGCTGTAAATTTGGACATGGTAAAAGTATGATCGCACAGATCTGGGCCGTTTTGGAACTGATTTACTCACCGTGGTTATGAGCTGTATAAGTAAATGAAAATGACCCGAAGGTCAAGAAAATAGGAATCGATGTTTGGTTTGTAGTTAGTTAAAGGTCTAACCATTGACACGCCTACAGCTGTGCTATCAGATGTAAAATATTTATTCACACCAAAGTTATATGTGATCGTGTACGGGTAAAAAAATCATTGTCGTCATGGCCACAGGCTACTAATGTTTCGCTTCTGTTTTGCTGTTCAATTGTAAATTTTCTTGGAGAATGGGTTTGGGTCATCGTCCAGCTCCTTGGTGTGCAGGGGCCCTTGCCCTTCGTATGCGGCCGTCACTTGGCCAGTGACTTCGGTTATCCAAAATATCCTCGGTTCCCTTCGTGCCAATTACCCGCGTGCGAAGATTGCGAAAGAAAGGCATCTAGAATGCGCGGACTAGTAGCGACTTCGATTAGCAGACCTGCTCCTGTGGAAACTAGGACTGCCAGGTGAAGCGGAGGAATGATTTATGAATGGTATAGCGGATTGTTCCAGTACAAGGGTCGCATCAATGCAAGGAAAGCTTTGAGGAAGCTGAAGGGAAGGTCCGGTAATGTTATTCCATAAGCACTTGTTTTTACTGCTGGGAGTGTGTAGCCTCAGTGATAAGAGGAAATGCAATGAAGAGACACCAAAGGGGATAAATTGCAGTAGATGGCGGCTAGCTCTAACCATTTCTTGCACAGGGTCAGCGATGGGGACTGACCTCTGCGTTATCTTTAGGCAGTAGGGTGACATTTTCTTTGAATCTGTGAGCCAATAATAGTGACTTCGTTCCCCACATCCCTGATAGCATTACCCTGCCCACCAGTCATCCCATACAATACCAGGCACTTGGTGAGCCGCTCCAACTGAACATGTTGATTAATCATAAAATGCATTGATGAGCCACATCATCGGTCGAAATGAACAACCGGGGGTAATAGAAGAGCATTCGGTATGAAGGAGAACTTGCAGTAAGCATATGTTTGGGAAAGGCTTTTGGTGTATGCGCTACCATCAAAAGATCCTGCGGAAGAAGTCAGGAGCAGTGGCGTAGATGGTAGGAGACTTGAATGCTGTCATTGGTTCTATGCAGATGCAAGAACAGTCTAGCTGCAGAGTCCTTGTATTCTCCATCAAAATGTGACCATCAGCTGAGCCTCCTGACTTGCCAAGCAATTGACGTCCTACTCCGGTTCCTTGCCTCACAACGCCGTGCAGAACACATCTGGCCTAGGATCCGCAGTGCCGTGCAGGACCTTGAGCAAATGTTTCATTTTAGTACACTTTAAAGTTTGATCTGATCTGATGCTTTGCCTATTTCCCATCATATCTTGCCATGTCCTTTTAAACGCTGCTTATCATCACCTCATGTGATGGGTCATGATTTGCTTGCTCCTTGAGCACAAGCGCTGTGGCATTAGCTTGTCCTCTTTAGGAATTTTAGTGGCAGTCTGTGGAGAAACATCGAGACGGGCACTATTTTAAGGCTCTAATTTTGGCTTGGGTGTGTAAAAGATGTTGCCTGCTAGCATTAAGGAACATTTGATTGAATATTTTGGACATTTGGAAAGCCCCACCCATCGCAGAAGTGATATTTTGCCTCAAATGACAAAACTCGGCATATAAATGTCTCCGGTTTTGCTTGCGTTGACGGTGATTGCCACTTGTTTTCGCTATGAGTACATTTGCCAAAGACCGTTTTTCAGAACGGATCACTTTTACCAACCGACTGCTCAGGTACTTACGTTGACTTCAGTGTGCCGTTCCTTTGAAAATAACCAAAATATTTTGCACGTGGCAACAGAACTTGCAAGGAAATCCTGCTACATGGCACCTGACCGTGGGCCCCTGCTAATCTGACCAACACTTCTAATTCAACTAACCTTCTCTTTACACTGTACCAGCCACTCAGTTGGTTGGAATCCGAGCAAGTTGACATAAAAGCACCTTAAAGCACCAAGCACCAGCTGCAGCAATTAAATTGCTTCGCAATAGCTGCGATGATTTACCTCTCGCTGAGCTTCCTTTATCTAATAACGACGTCTCCCAGACAATGACAGCTATTTGAAATCAAGGGTGGTATCTTCGATGACTTTGTCCAAAGGGGTTGAGTTGAGTAGCTTTGCTTAAGTGCAAAATAGTTTGGTTATTTTCAAAGGAACGGCACACTGAAGTCAACGTAGGTACCTGAGCCGCATGTCAAAACAATGCCCAAAAGCAAGAATTACAGTTTTTCGAACTTTATGGTCTGCTTTGCGTACAGTAAAAGCAAAGTCTCATAATCAACAAATATAACCTAGGCGACATGAGGGTAGGAGTAAAGGAAAGATTGCGACCGGAAAACATGCAAAGCACTTTCCCCTGTAGCAGTGGATGCTTGAATCTTGCCCGATTCCGACCACGAGCAGTGCTAAATTGCACTAATTTAACTTGCTATTAGTCGGCAAAAAACCGCCATTGGCCAGCGATCTTTTTCGCATTTATGAAAAGCCCATCAAATATGACGAGAAGTAGGCTAAGTTGTGCGGCTCCTAGGATAATGTGTTTTAAAGTCTGGGCACAAAACTGGGAGAAAGATTGGTGGTTGTGTAATTTAATGCCGGAGTCCAACCACCACACATCGCAGCAAAGGTTCACGCTGTGAAGATCAACGACCAATGAGGAAGCCATTGGAAAGCTTCAGAGACTTTCCTGACACCGCCTTCTCAGACGGTCATTCTCCAGCCCAATCCTACACAAGGACTTTCGACCTCGTTATGCTCTCTCCAACAATCAGGTTTGCCATGCAACACCTTATCCTGACCATCCCCGTATGGTTCGCTCCCATCAATCAAAAGTGTTAGGCAGGCTGGAAAGGTGTCATTTTCGTTTACTCATTGAAACAAGCGCAGCCAATCAACAATAGTACCTAATATTTGTCAAACCTATGCAGTAAGTTTCGTTGCAGCCTCCGTTCTGCAAAACGATATTTATCGGCAAAAGGAAAGATGTAGGCAAAAAGGAAACAGAAGGGAAGGAGGCTTGGACAGGCCAATTTATTGCATGTCTAGAGTTGGTTTGCAATGTGATGTTTGGTGTTGACCTCCTCTGCAGCGTCCCAAGTTGGGCGGCAGGATTTTCGTACGAAGTGGGTGGGGATTTGATTGACACCAACAAATCACATTTAGTCAATAGACAAATGAAGGCGTCACCTTAAAGTTTTCCAAGGATAGTGAATCACCTGCACCAGGTAACGGAGAGCCAGCCGAAAAAGCGACTTAGGTGGGAGGAAAAATATAAGGACTAATCAAAAAAAGGTAATCGTTTTGTAGTGCGCCGATTTTGGCTAAGCAAACCTCAAGTGTCGGGGGCTACCTCTTAACTGGACACTGCCATGAGTGTCACCATTGTGGGGAGGGTGCGTTTACAAGGAAGCAAAGCTTGTCAAGAGCATGGTACCACATGCGCTAGTGCAAAATTTTATGAAATTTTGCCACTTTGCTACCTGTCTAGCTCAGTAGCTCTCATTTGCCAGAATAGTATGCTTGTTCATGACTAGTCTACCCGCCTCTAATTGCTACGCCTATATTGTTTTAGATATGCTACAAAGACTTAAAGAGAATTGCCGGTGTGGTGTGTGTGTGGACTGTGATTTTTGATGCTTAGAAATATTCTAAATCTCTCTGTGGTTCTACTGCAGAGACATTTGCCAAGCAGGGTGCAAAAACAAATGAGCACTTAACATGAGCAACAAAAAGCTACATTTAAGGCGGAAGGCCATATGAAGATCATTTCAGCCACGACCATTAGCACTACATCTCCACTAGCCTTTGCGCTTTGATTGTTTTCATCATTTTAGGCTTATTTTTCCACGTAAACAGCAATTGCATTTTGCCGAAACGGTTTACTAGGTTACAGCCTGCCTCATATGACAATATTCTCCGTCATCAGTGATGTAGGGGCATGGAATGAGGAGCCATCGGTTTGACCTACTTGATGCGATTTAAACAGCGGCTTTTTAATAAGAATTGGGAATAAGCAGAATGTCAGTTTGACGTAACTCACACAACTGGGTCAAAAGGCATGGTAGGACTGTACGAAAGAAGAAGTACGCATTTGCGCTGGAGTTAGGCCTGCAGAATTCGACTCCTCAGACGTGAGTCCTCCGAAGCTAAGCGCGAGTGCTCATCATGTGCATGGTGGTCCTTGATCCACGTTTAACCAGTGGCCACCAGCGTTGTGTGCGGCGGATCTCTCTCCTGTCTTGTATCAGCGCTTGGCGATCTTAATTGCTTGTACCGTAATATGTTAAGATTTGTGCATTTTACCTACTGAAAGGAATTGGCTTGCTCCTTTTTAAGCTGTGGAAGCTGTCCGACATAATCACCTCGGGAATCCATTGGTAAATTCAGGGATGACGTCAAACGTTGCGTAAATAAATTTGACATAACATCAATTTGGCCAACAAACGTTCGAGGTTTAAAGGCTGAAGGCGCAGACGTATGACATTGCGACCTCAAAATCTTTTCGTTTGCATGCACAATCCGGTAGTTCCCAATTATTGAAGCCTTTGAGGAAGTCGAAATTGCTGCTAGTCCTTAAAGCCTCTCAGTCCAATCACCTACAAACAATTCAGAACTGCTACGCTACCAAACACAAGCCTTAGCGAGGTTTGTATTGGGCAGTCAGCAAGTAGCATTATAAAATGCGGGTTTTAGTCGCTCGGCCTTAAATCCTGAGTTAGGGGTAGGTGCTGGTACATGTAGCGCATTACACAGAACAAATTAGGGGTGTCTGAGCAGACGCATCAATCTCATAATTATTGACATTGATCTATGCTTTGTCAACGTCATCCAATCACCGCCCTCACAGTTTCAATTTTCGCACTATTGATCAGTGCGTCATAGGTTATTGAACCAATGGGAGCCGGACACAAGATATACATAAGGCCAAACATTGGCACCATGTTCATTATCTGATTTTATCCTAGTCTGGCAGGAAGGCAAGATTAGATTTGGCTTGCTCATTTACAGCATTTGACTTGCCCGTTCCTGTTGATCAGGAGTAAGGTCGCATATATCATGCATCACGCAAAGTTATTGCAGTATCATTACGATCGCTTTGTTTATTATTGGACTTTCCCGGTGCAGAAAACATGAAGCAATCACCAAGACTTCAAAGAACGGTGATTTTATCCCCCGACACACGAACGGATGAAGTCAAGACCGACCATGCATCGAGCAACTGGCGCCACTTCGACCTAGCATCGTCCATAATGGCTCTAAATTATATCGCCTCTTTTTCGTCCCCATCTCAATCAAATCGCTACAGTGGATCTTACGATTAGGTTGCTGTGGTGGATTTGTCAATTGAACCCCTAGACTTATTAAGTAAACCGATGGGTTTGCACATTCCATGCAACATGAACGCCTCAATCTCATCTGAATCTTCGTGCACTGCGCACAGTGCTATTTTGTCTAAGCAAAAGCAGATTTTTGAAGCACTCCAATTAGAGCAAGTAGTTACGTAAGTGATGCTTGATGTGGGGAGGAAGTTTTCAAAACAAGATGCTGTCATTGATGAGAATTAAGACTTGCACGCATATCAACGTTTCGGTCAGGGAAATCCTTCACCATGCGTGTGCGCAACTGTGTGGGTGGGTAAATGCATGTAAAAGGGAAGAACGTCGATAGTGTTTGGAAATCGTTTATGAGAGTCGTAGTCCATGGGAGTTGCAATGCCAAATGAGTGGTTTTAAACTACGCAAAAGAGGGAAAGAAGATGAGCCATAAGCACAATAACCTGTGGCGGAATCGAAAACACGGTTGGTGCAGAACGGCAAGTATTGATGGTAACTGTGACACACATGACAACAAAATTTATCAAAGAAGGCTTGTCATGCATGTGTGCAAACTGGTATGGCCCGGAGATATCAAATTGGCTTAAAGATGCCAGCAATGGGTTAGCCTTTGAATAGAGCAGAATCGTTGCCTGCATGCAGTGACTAAAGGCAAGATTCCCCAATGATCGCATTAAAGTTGGTAGATTGTTAGTACCTTCGCATTTGGCTTTCGAAGCACTGTGATGTGCAGACAAGAATAAGCCAGTGCTAAATTGCGGAGTGGCGATTTGTATAGAAGCATACAAACCTTACCACATCCATTAAGATGCTGCAAGAGTTCGCCGAGGTCAGTCTAACAGCCGTAAGATTAAAGGCTTGGCGAAAATACACGTGCGGTGGCTTCAAGCAGTGATCCTCATGGGGTTAAACCCAGTGTCAAACCCAAGGCTCTACGGGACAAACCACGGTAAATGATGAATGTCAAAAACCTTTTTCTGCGTGTGATGGACTGTAAAACTGTTGGATGTGAATTAAATTTACCAGTAAGCACAGCATTACCCTTAGACGATTGCAATACACAGATCAGAGATGGTTGGATTGCGTCCTCATCGAAAATGCAGCTTGCTCATTTGGTTGCACACGGAGCACCGCTGTGTTTGGGCACTGATGCAACACGGAATGAAGCTTAAATTGGTCTCCTCACCGCTTTTTTTGGATATATATGATCCTAAAACTGGGTGCCTTAACAAATCACAATGCGCTCTGTCGGTTAATCACAATGCAGTCGATCATTGCACGTTTCTATACCTCTTCCTGCTTTCATTGAATTGCAGCACCTCCCTTTCCAACTAAACGAGTTGCGCGAATTAGCCTGCTACCCAAATTTTATCGAAACCGAATGCACTTTCCAAAATTCCGTTCAACTATCTTCCGATTTGTCAGAATAGGTTGAGGCATCGTGAATAATTCCAGCATACACGAAATCGGGAACCCAAATGCGAAGAGCATAAGCTGCGTTGGATCGCACAGTAAGTATGGCAGTGGCTGCCAGCTGCGACCTGATTACCACCCGTCATGACCTGAGACAACATCAGCGGGTGGTCACAAGTTCCTGACCTCCCCTGTTTGAGCCATCGCACACCAACGTGAATTCGGCTTGACACCGGCAGAGAAGTTGCTGATAGGTCTCTCTCACTAAAGTGAGCCTCAGCCTCATATTTTCGCAATATTTTGTGCGAGGATTAGGCGCATTGTCCACTGCATACGACGGCATCAACATTAGGGCAAATCATCATCAGATATTCGGAGGATGCTGTGGTCTCCTCTGTTACATACAACAAAACCCTCTTTAATAACAATCCCTATGGAACCTCTTCCGTTGGCGTCGCAGCTACTTAAACTGACCTCGTGGAGAAAATAACGAAAGTGTCGTTT
The DNA here is from genome assembly GCA_023968675.1 of Taenia pisiformis. Taxonomy (NCBI): domain Eukaryota; kingdom Metazoa; phylum Platyhelminthes; class Cestoda; order Cyclophyllidea; family Taeniidae; genus Taenia; species Taenia pisiformis. The sequence goes on along the minus strand of CM043737.1, from coordinate 13,676,777 downwards.
GTCTTGGTGCATTACTAGCCCCCAGCCTCTAGCCCCAGCTCCTCATGCGTGAGCGGTCAGGCGGCACATCAAACGACGAAACGCAGTCGCGGTGGAGGCCAAAACTGCCAACATTAATGCACATGCATGTGTGAGTGACCCTTTCCTCGTGGAAGTAAACTTATGCGACGCACACTTTGAATGATGGGCGTCTACCGGAGAGACGTGTCGCCACTTTTCCTCTAGCTTAAATGAGTGCGCAAACCCGAAACTCTCAGTTTGATAAAAAAATTTGTTGGAGCAATCATGGTGACCACAACCTACAGTTCACTAGGCAGGCTGCATTACACCTGCTGCAACTTAGCATTTGCAATGCCTTAAAGGCGTCAGGTGCCGTACCGGTCCGCGATGTTATCCAAGGAGAAGGATGACAGGTCTCACACAGATCGCAGCTTTTATTAGCAAACCACTACTTATGACCCATTGTGGACACTCGACCAGTGACCATGTCTCGAAACACGTGACGAGACTGTCGCAGACAGATTATTTAAGTTGAGTTTTAGCACAGACTAAAGCAGGTGCATTTTCTCGAGGCAGATGCAACTCTGACAGGATGAATCGCTTCTCGTCTATGCGCTTACTGCCAACGCTGGCAAACTTCGCCAAACGAAGAACCCAGCATCGCTGCCAGGGTTGGAAGGAATCTTATTGAAAGTATGCTTTCACTTCTTCTTGCCGCTGAGATTTTAACCATTGAATGTGCCGCCTCCTCTTTACTCTGATAAGCTTTTCATTAGCAATATCTATCTGCTACCACTCCGATGGCATCGAAAGTTCAGCTTGAGTTTGTGACCTTCAAACAACCTGCTTTTCACCTCTGACCAACCTCGTTCGATTGTAACTAGAGAGCAAATAAAGCAGGGAATCACGGTAGGAATGCTGTTTGGTGCTTTTGGAATGGATACACACACACACACACACACACACCAATGCAGTTGATCTTTCGTGCGCGAAGTCGGACGGATGGGGAACGCAGAAAATAGTTGATGGGCTTTGCCTGTGCTCAGTCCTTTTCTTGCGTCGACGAATGGCAGACGCGTTTCCGATTTGCTCCTCCTCGTTTGCACAAGCACCAAAACAATCGCATAGGGAGGACGATAAACTTCATTATTTTCGTTGATGCCCTTTGTAGACTAAATGTATTTGGCCATACTTCGCGCACTACATTCATTAAGCAGATCAAGTCAGAACTCTCAGTATGTGAGGGTTTCATGCAGGTCCAAGCATCCAGAGGCTTAAGCTCTTGCCACTAACAACCACAAATCGCTGGCATGGGTGTAAAGACGACAACCGCTTATCTCGCCTACACCGAGCCGCGTCCTAGTACCAGCACTGCGACTAAGAGTGTGCTGCTCATCGGGGCGATTGGCGCTAAATCAGTGACTTTCGGCAATCTCAATTTGTAATGCACCTAAGCTAGTCTTAGTTTATCGCCGATCTGAGAGTAGTGAAGGCGATATAGCTAATCTCTGACGTCTTGGGGCTTGCTCACTTTGTCATTGTTCTGTTTTATTTTGCAGACATTTTCACATTTGCCTTCTGAGGTGCTTAGGATGGGGGACAACAACTTTCTCCAGTAAGAGAATGGCAAGGTAACCTATTGAAGAGCAGCATTTTGTTTGTTCTGATGTAAGCACTGCCAGCAATTGGTAGTCTTCTTGATACACGCCCTGTAGCGCCCCGAGCATCCCTAAAAGAAGGAGAGAAGGCCAAGTGTATGTCAGAATACGCGTATTCTAGACGGAAAGTAGGGGAACTGCTGGCATGGCCGGCAGGCCAGTCCAAATGGCTAGCTTGAAGGTGGCTGCCCCTAATATATCCGACCAACCAGCAGCCCAAACAAACTATACGCTACACTCCATCCTCTAGCAATATAAGGTATTACTGGATCTGTAGTGTTGTGTTCGTTTGGACCGTTGGATGGTCCGAAACATTAGTGGCGTCCACTTTGAACCTAGCTGCGTAGGCTGGCCTGCGGGATATGTCAGCAGTCCCCTTCCTTTCCGTCTAGAATACAAGTATTCTGACCTGCACCTAGCTTTCTCTTCGTCTTCAAGGGATGCTCAAGGCGCTACAGGAACCTTCTTCCATTTCAGTGTAGCGCTTTTCCCGCTGTTAATTTGAAGTGAAATCAGGTAAAAAGCAATAGACCACTGAGTTTATTCAACTGCTTCCTTTACTAAAATAGTTGCGCCGTGCGCTAAGAATAGAGAGCACCAAACACTGATTTCCACTGGCTGCATTTGATATGGCTGCCGCAGAAAATTCTTTGATTTACAATACTTCTGCGTAGGACCTAATATTACGCAAATTTTCTTTATCCCTAAAGTTTAGTAGCCACGCTAAAGTATTTCAACTTGTGAGTATTAATAATAACGTAACGCGTTTATACTGTGGGCCTTCTTTTAATTTGCCCATTTCTTGTTTTAATGTGCCTAGCGTAAATGTGGGCTGGGTGTTTTGGAAACACCTATGGTGCCTTTATCATCGCGTGAAAGTGGTAGCCGAGTGATCCTTGAGCCAGACATCCGGTGTGGATCATAACCAGGTGGGTATAATTTGCAGCTTTTTGAGGTTGTGATTACTTTTCGTGGGCTCGATATTAATTTCTGCTAATTTCATGGCATTTTTTTGATGCTCTTTGCTTGGATTGTTAATTTTCTTGTCGCAAATTATTAGGCGGTGTTTTTTTCACTGCAGGTGTTACACTTAACTAATCGAATTCGAATTCACCTCTTTTGGTTGCCTTAAGTGCAAGCTGTTCAGTGCCGTCAATAGCTTATTACTAGTCAACATGAGCTTGAGCTGCGGCGTAGGAAGAACTCTCTGTTTGCCTCTGTTTCCGTCATCAGGCTTTAGGTCGGCTAGTGTGTCAACCATGCGTTGTCTTATGGGATCAATTTTTATTCTGTGTGGTATGTTTATTGGTAATATGTGTTCTCGAATGTCCACATTGGTTTCGTCTCATCTTTTTAAATGCGTTTCGTTTTGTTGGCTTTCCTGCTTTGGATACCATGGTTATTTCCTGGTGGTAAAGGTAATTCTGCATGCAATTAAGCAGGCGGAGAGGGTACTGTCCTATTTCAGCATACGTTTTGCCTCCCTTACCTATATGGCAGTTTTATTTTGTTGCAGTTATTATGACCATGGGTGCTAATCTGAATAATCGTGTGTTATGACGAATCGTCTGCATTGTGGTCTTGTTTGCATTTGATGGTGGAACCGGAGTGCTCTTGTTAGCGCACGTGTTGGAAGAAGTTCCGTATAATGGTTAATTTGTTGCTTCTGATTTCAATAATGCTGTGTCGTTGGGGTTCTGCATTGGCATTTTCAATTACGCTCATATGATGGTGACCACCGATTGTGGAGCAAATTTTAAATCAGTCTCTGCATCAGTGCCATCGCATAATTTTTACGTTGCGCTTTAGCTACATGTTTTGTCCTATGGGCTGTTTCGGGTTTGTGTAAGATTTACGCTGGGTTAATGTTATGGGGTGTGGGTAGAATTGAAGTTGGATTCTGAGTACGTTTGCTTTGCTTATTTCAGCATTTAGTGGGTGTTTTTATGCTTATTTTTCCTATGAAAAATTAATTGGATTAGTGCGTTGGTCTGGTAGGGTCCTTCTGGCTGTTTGGTTGGCCTTGTTTGAGTTCTGCTGCCTCATGTACAGACTATTTTGTTCTTCTCATCATATAGATTATGTCCGTAGTGAGTGATACATGCGCCAGGCGTATTCCTGCAGTTGTGTTTAAGCGCGATTAGCTGATTTAATAAAAGACAAGTAACAGACAAGGAATGGTTGCGAGTGCTTCGCAGAAGCTCTTGCCTTTTCGCATCACTGTTGCTGGTGTAGGTTTGGCTGGTGAAATGGTTGTGCGGAAGTGTGCAGATCTTGATGGGACTGCACTTGCTTTTTGACAGTGAAGCCTGATGACTATCATGGCTGTCTTGTAGCACTCGGTGGCTGGTGGTCGGGGCCCGCGGAAGAAGAGAGGGACTGCGAAATGTTAGTTTGGTTGGCTTTTGGTCTCTTGGGCAGCCACGTCGCATTAGTCGGGCAATGTTACTGCTCCTGTTGGAAGAGAGCAGGCAATACGTGGATGATCATCACAGCTGTCTTGTATCACTCGGTGCTTCATGAGCGCTGGTGGTTGGGACTCGTCGAAGATGAGAGGGATCGCGTAATGCTTTATTTGATTGGCCTCTGATCTGGGCAGCCATGCTGCCTTGGTCAGGCAATGTTACTGCTCCTGTTAGGTAAGAGCAGGCAACGGATGGTAGCATAAGCCCATAGCTGCTATCTAACTTCTTGGATATATTTGATGGTAATGAGAGCGGGTGTATTCCCCTGGTGTCAATTCATTACTAAAGTGATGCCGCATGTTCCTTTGTGACGATTAATAAATGTGTAAGAAGGTGTGTGTATTTGGTGAAGTTAGAGCAAGGTAAATCATTTAGGGTTGGAGGTGGGCGGAATCCATAACTGTCGCCATCTTTGTACACGTTGTTCAGTGTTGCTGCATTGTTTCTGTTCCCACAAATATTTAAAACTCATTCTGAATGATTGCTTTATGCTGCCTTAATGCATAATTACGTTCAGTGGGTTGCATGTTTAATATGGCTTGCCTTTTTAGGTAATTGAATCCCCCGACTGTCGTCGCGCTTAGTCAAGAGGGCGTACAGTCAAGCACTTAAGTAGTGTACAGCATCGGAATCAGTCATGATTGCGGTTCGGACAACCCCGAAGCGAAGGGAAGGCATGAATACATCCTCCGCTTAAGCCGCTCACTCTTTGAGTCGGTTGACGTGGATAATGGGTGAGTGTGTTATTTCTCTGACACCGACCTTCTCTCAGATTCCTCTCAGACTTCTAGGACGTTACTCTTACCACGCCGGACAGAACCGCCTTTGATGGAATGTGACAGGCATGTGTGACGTGTTGCCTAATTCAAAATCATGACTAGCGAAATGACAATAAAGTCGGTAAAGGTTGATAGTCTTTTGTGGGTTATGAGCTGGGCTGTACCTGTTTGATCAGCTAGCTTGCGATTGTGACTGTCCAGACAACGCAACGGCAGGAGCCTCGTGCTACAAGCAGACAGACACCGGTTGCTGCCCTAAGGCGAAAAGCCTCCGTAACTTATCCTAACGATGCCATTGCCTCCTTTTTCTGTAGGTATTTACTAGAATTTAGGTGCAGTTTGCTAAATTGCCTTTGCATGTGACCGCATCGCCAGTGGATGCTTGTTGAGCATAGGCAAGTTGGTGGTTTGAAGGGAAGGTATGAGGCTCAAGTCTATGGTTGTTGGGTTCTCGCTGGCGGATGTTTGTGGTTTGATCTTGGTTTGGTCACCTAACTGGGGTATCTGGTCTTTTGTTATGGCTGGGCGTCTGACGTGATGCCCAATTAGCAGTCAGCCTTCCATCCTTTGTGAGAAGCGATTTCTTTTATCCTGATCTCGCTAGACTCGGTTTGTTACATTAAATATGATAACTTGACTTTAAGACATTCCCTTAATTGTAGTGCTGACTACTTGTGATGCCTCCATGTCAGTGATAAGGTGTGCGATCCAGTTGCTAGGACTTGAAGTCACAACTATGGTGGCAGTGGTACCACAAAGTGGTGTGTCAAGGTGTAAATGTCCTCATTGTCAGCATCAGGATGTTCTCCTCCTGATGGCATTTATTAATCCTTAGGTCTGGTTAAGTTACTGGTAGAATGTTGGTGTTTGGCGCTTATGGAAGTACAATGAAGACGACAACCGTTGTGGCTGATAAGATGCCGACTTCTACTTACTGTTATTAAGTAGCATGTCTAAGTGAGTCTGCAAAATGCCTCGGAGATTAGATAGTGGTAGGAGGCCTTTTACGCTTCCGTGATAGTTCAATAATGTCTTTCCTGAAGGCGTGGATTCTGTACAACTTATAAGTGGGTGTCAAAAATGAAGGTCTTGGCAGATGGGCGGTTGCAAACAAAGAGCATCAGGTATCTAGACTACAGTCACCTAACTAATTTAGGGGCTAGACATCCTGCTCGACATTATTGTTCAGCGTCATTTCCTCTTTAGATGACGCGTTGACTAGCCATTGTTGCTCTGCTTCCCACGAAGGTCCTTCGGCTTCTCAGTAAAAGGATAAAGAGATGAATTTTGCTGAGTTCGAATGCCTCCTTCAAAGAAAATAAGTGCGTCGATCTGGACACTGTGAAAGCCATTGTAACAGTAGAGACGCGGCAGCTGCTCGCCAAATCGTCTTTGTTAATTGACAGTTGATGTGACCCTGTTTTCCGTGCATTTGAGCTGGCCGCATAGCCTAACCTTCTCCCTCACCTGTTACTGCGCTTAGACCTTGTGTGGTCGTATTTTGCCAGTAGTATATGGCCACCGTTTCCACACAGTTTTACTTATCACGTGTGCATTACTTTGATTGTTCTGACGATCCGTTTCGGTTTCGACCACTTACTGGCCGTATTGCCCTGGCCGCGTCGACTGGCGTCTGAGACATATCTGCAGTTCTTTTTCCTGCCTTCGGTAAATATGCATCTCTGCTTCGGCTTTACTTTATTCGTTCTTTAAATACGCATGTTCTGCATCGAGATTTTACCATCTGTTGCCCCTAGTAAGCCTCAAAGCGCTACAATGGGAAAGTTCATTTTGGCTATTTGTTAAGAAGTCCATTCCATTGGCATTATGCTGATAGATTTAGGTTGGTTGAGCACCAATCAATGCTGACATTAAACCAAGGGTTATGAATGCGTTGAGAGTGTGTTTATAGCGTTTCGAGCATCGCTAGAGCAATACTGTCTTTCCATCAAGGCGTGGACTGTGTATGACTTATAAGTGGATGTCAAAATCGAAGGTCATGGTAGCTGGGCGGTTTCAAACAATGGGTACAGGGTAGCTAGACAACGGCTAACTAACCAATGTTGGGACTATCTTTCCTATCCCACATCAATACTCAGAGTCACTTCCTCATTAGACGATGCGCTAACTTGCTATTGTTGCTCTTGTCTTCTCTTACGAGTGTCCTTCGTCTTCTCAGTAAAAGGCTAAAGGCATTAGTTTCGCTGAGTTCGAATGGCTCCTTCAAACGATATGGGTACGTCGATCTGGACACTGTGAAAGCCATTGTAACAGTAGAGGTGCGGCAGTTGTTTGCCCAATCGCCTTTGTTAATCGGCAGTTGATGTGACCCTGTTTTCCGTGCATTTGGGCTGGGCGCATCACCTAACCCTCTCCCTCACCTGTTACTGCTCTTAGACTTGCGTAATCGTATTTTGCCAGCATTATATGACCACTGTTTCCACACAGTTTTACTTATCAGTTGTGCATTGCTTTGATTATTCTGGCGGTCCGTTTCGGTTTCGGTCACTTACTGGCCGTATCGTCCTGGCCACGTCCACCGGCCTCTGAGACATATCTGCAGTTCTTTTTCCTGCCTTCGTTAAATATGTATCTTGGCTCCAGTCCTATTTAATTCGTTCCTTAAATACAAATGTCCTGCCTTGGGGTTTAACCGTCTTTTGCCTCTAAAAAGACACAAAGCGCTACAATGGGAACATTCAGTTTGGTTATTTGTTAAGAATTGCATTCCTTTGGCATTATGCTGATAGATTTAGGTTGGTTAAGCACCAATTAGTGCTGACATTGAACAGAGGCTTACATAAATGCGTTGAAAGTGGGTTTTCAGCATTCCGAACATCTCCAAAGCATGAGAGAACGCCAAGCATGGGCAGAATATGTATATTTAAGGGAAAGAGGAGTGAGACTTCTGACATGGCCAGGAGGCCAGCTACGCAGCTGGGTCAAAGTAATCACTTTCGTCAAGGGAGACAAACCAGGACATTCAATTTGACCTTGTGTAAAAAATTTACAATTTATTACTACTGGGCGAGGAATGTCAAGCTGTTCGAGCTCCAATTAGCGTTGGAAATGAATTAAGGGTAGCGTTGCGAGCATTCCTGGAGACGAAAGTAGGCCAAGCCCCGATCAGAATACACGCATTCAAGATGCGGAGGAAAGGGGCTGCTGGCATGGCCGGGGGGCCAGCTCACACAGCCAAGTCCAATACAGCCACCACAAGTCTGTAAGACCAGGCAACAGTCCGAACGACAAAGCACTACACTAAGAGCTGTTGGAAGTGTCTCAATTTTTATCGACATGGTTAAGTGGCATAGGTCCCATTCACTGCATAGCTCTGCGCCATCTCACCTTGGAAGACGCAAGAATTCGCCCCATTGGCAAACGCTACAGCGTTATACTTAAAGGCTTAGATGGAGGTTAGTCAAAAATGCACGAAAGGTTAGGTGTAGTTGGGTAAATGGAATGTAATTTGTAGATGAGCAATCCTCGATTCCATTTTAAATCAAAATATAGAATCCGGGAAACAAATTAACTTTGGTTCTAATAGAACTTAACAACTAGCTACGGATTCTCACCCAAAGGGCGATAAAACCCATCCAGTTTTTCAAGTGTGCAGATTGAAAAGCTTTACTTGTGGCGTAAAAATAGCCAAGACGCATAAATATAAAACAAGTAGAAATTTAGCGCTTCCGTGATTTAAAGGCACAATTTTACGTCAGTTTGCGCATTATGCAAAGCAAAGATGCATTTGGCTAAAGCAATTCACTCATCATTTTCAAGGTCATAAGCGGTAACTGATTTCTGTTTCGCAGTCATGTTGGATCCGCTGACAAAGTTTAGTCATCGGTCTGGAAGAACTAACTTATTTACAGAGGAGTATTTGGTGAAGACAACACCGAGGAATGGGAACATCATAAGTGCGCAACGAGTCGGACCTAGCACAATTTGTCAAGCACGGGACCCTAGCAACTGGTGTGGAAGCCTAAATTTGCAGTCGGCGTGCTTCGCACATAACTCGGGTAAGAATGAATTGCACTTTATGGTCCATGGTGAAGCCCCTCATGCATGATTTGACAATGTTCATCTGTTAGATTATCAAACTTCACACTTTGTGCCCACGATGCTAATTATTTACGCACAATAACTTTGTTCCCGTAATTTGCTTGCATGTGTGCTCAACCTCTGTTTGGAGTGTTGATCAGTTCGCACTACTCAACAGAGACAGGTTTGTGGTTTGAAAATGGCTAGTCTACGTAAGAACTGCTTATTACGTTTTACACCATCGAAAAGACCTGGATAAAAATGGGTTTTGACTCATGCCTTAGATCGATGCGTGCATGAGGCAGCACATGCGTCAAACAGTGACAAAGTAGCCGCGAGGCGATGCCCTCTCACCTGGATTCAGAACTAATCCCGATTGGGTCCCCATGAATGACGTGCAAATATCCCGTTAAATAAGTCAATTTTTTACGGATGCCGAAAAAGTGTGATGTGATACAAATATCAGCTGCGACCTATATTTGACTGTAGGATTAAGATTTGTTGCCACTTCCGATGCTATTTCCGTGCAATTGAGCTCATTTTAAGCGTAGGATATGTAGCATTCAGGAATGACTACAGTGCGATGCGGGTGATTTTAATGGAAAGAATGAGGTAACATAAACACATAGCTGCTAGCTACCTTTTTGGATTCATCCGATGTTGCTTACAATCGCACTCAGCGCTTTCTCCTATCTCTAGGAGCTGTGATGTCTGTCGAGCTGTACAACAGATTTAGACATTATCAATTGTTGAGGAATCCTTTTTCGGCAAAAAACTATACTATTCAAGTATAGATGACTGCAACATAATGAGTTCATTTAGACCCAGGCTGGATTCGCATGAAGCGTTGCAGCTTATTGAGCTTAGTAATTGCTAGTGATAATTTGCGTACGTAATTGTTAAGACCAAGTGTTGACCAATGGTAAGGGCGCCTAATTTGGCACTAAAATTGACAATGCGTGCACGCAAGCGATCGGGTTCGTCCTGTGGTTAGAATTGATTCCGCCGGACAGTCGGATGCATGTATTGGAAGCAAAATTATTATGTCTCCTCTCTGATCGTGCTCGCAAAATGGAATTAGGAAAGCTGCATCTTTCTAGAATTGCTTCCGACAATTCTCGCCCCATAATCTGATCATTTTAGCGACAGGTGTGCATGGAGTCCACTTCGAGCACAAGGCTCCATAAAATGCCCACCGGAAATGATTTGTATCAAGACTCGGTAGCGTGATCCTTTCTGTAGTTACTTCAAGCAATTCATATTTTACAAACCCATAAAACGGGTGTGGCCAAAGCTAATGCTTGTGTCTCAGCAGCGGAATTATAACTGTCGAGTGCTCACAGATTAATCCCTTTTTATTCACACTGCTTTAGAGATGTTTTGCCCTGTTCACCTAGCTCCAATTCATCTCCCCTCCCTCTGTGTGCGTTATTGCCACCGCGTGACCGAGCGTTTCTTCTACCATGCGGTAAATGTCATTTGCTCACTGGGTTTGCATACTTACCACCAGTTTTAGACTTCCATATTGTGCCGACGGTTAGCCATTCAATGGGCTTATCAAATGAAGCATAAACCGCTTGATCCGCTTTTGAGACCTAGAAGCTTTAAGCTCCCTGTGCTGTTTTGTGTAGTGTGCTCCAAAATTATGCAGGAAATTTAGCTGTTGTGGCAGCTCACAACAAGTTCCAAACAGACGGCACGAATTTTTTTGCGAAACTCTTAGTGAAGCACATAATGAGCATAGAAACGCGGTTGTTAATTAGGCATCTATTGAGCAGCACTTGTTCGGTTATTTTACTTTAGACTCGTGTGGTATGGATGTAGCAGTGTCACCACTGCTATTTTGCACCAGCATAACCCAACATCTTAAATTATTCCTTATGCAGCTGCGCATTTTCAGTTGAGCCAAACATTTACATCTGAACAACGAGCACACCTGCTCAACAAACTTGCCAGTTGGACAAGGCCAGCACAAAATGTCAGACGGAGACACTATTTGCGCTTTAGACTGCCACAATGGAGCTAAGCAAAGAAAACTGACTGCCACATCCACTTGCGCTCCATCTACTTGGAGTTCCCGAGGGATACTTAAGAATGTACGCCTATGATCAGGCCGGTTTCGCTAACGCGACAGGTGCCATTCAGCAAACATCCACGAACTGCCGCGTTTTTATATGCATCACATGCTTCGTCTGCAGGTCCCTACAAAGAATCTGCGCTCTCAGTCTGCAACTCCCGGAAAACTGCTACAGAAGGTAAGTTTTGTGATATTTGGAGAGTGTGACGTGTAAAGGTGCGAAGAGTGCGGGAAGTTTTGGCCCTAACCGAAGAAGCCAAACAGGAGGAGACTCGGCAGTTCTTCAATCCTAACTTCCATATTGCTCGAAAAGTACGCCTGCCACCTGGTTCGTTGCTACTGCTTGCGTTGCATCACTTTGATTGGCACCCTCACAGGTAGCATGACTCTTGTCACACACGGGACACTAGTTACCTCTAACTGACCCAACAGTTGCTGCTGGATTCATGTGTTGTGTCCGGTTCATTGTGAAATAGGCGAGGAAACGGAGGAGCCATAGAGGAGAAAAGGTGCTCAAATGTCACCTGCAGGTACTTGAAATTACTAAATGAGCAGCAGCACTAGGAGCCCTGCTGAAGTCGAATGACTTGCTCAATACCCGCCTCTCGATTTAAAAACACTGTTGCATGGTACGCAGCACAAGGCTTGATTAGATCTGCTTAAATTGGATTAGGTTAGAACACACAAAGCGGGACACCCTTGTTGGACTTATAAACCTCGCGTAAAGTAGATAAAAGGAGGACAGGCAATGCCATTTGATCCCTCATGCATATCTCATTCTGCAGGCGCGTCTTGCACGTCGCCAATAAGTTCAACCAATGCGTTAAGTTCGCCCGCTAAATTAAGTGGACACAGCTCCATGATGTATGATGGAGGATCAAACTGCACATAAGACAGGCCCGGTAATGGGCTTAGAGAAGTTCTCTGGTCTGCGGCAAGTATCTTCCTTGCCTTCCGCTACGCTTACTAAGTCCTCAACTATGGCAGGACATGCACAAATAGCGGAAATTCTAGCAGCTCAGGTCCGACTTGCACCGGCTACCATAAGTCTGATTATTACCCTCTGCCAAAATTTAAAGCTCAGTCTCTATTTCATTCCTCCCATCACCGCGGTTTCTCCTAGACCACTTCACCTACGTTGCCTCTACTTCTCTTCCTTTCCGCCTGACAAATCGAAATGTGGTCCTATTGTTCCTACTTTGCAATTTTAAGCTTGTCTAACTTCCATCGGTCCATCCTCCTGCCTATGTTGTCCTGCTTTTGGGAAAGATAAGTGCATCTTCCATGAGCAAATCATGGGTTCCAAAGCTACGTTCAAAGTCCTGCCTTACCAAATCGTAGCATTTGCATGAATTTTAGCACCTTTGGTCATGATTTATCGCACTTTCGTCTACAGAGGGTAGCTGCACCCGCAAATAAACAAACATGACAAAAAAATGGAAATTTCAAGGACAAAATTAATGACCAGTTTTGGCCAACGCAGAAAAGATGTGAACAAGGACTTGTACATAAGCATGACCTCGCACTACCAATGGCATAGTCGATACAGCATAATCCGCCACGATGACTTCACCGATGCTCTCCTTTCTGTTACGTTGCGTTATCAGCACTCTTCGTGCTTTTATGTCAAAGGAAATTTATTTATTCTCCGCCTTGCTTGCCACAATACATGCTTGCAAGCTTGCAAGATCCACCTTAGCCATTTCCGTAAAATTGTAGCGTGACAATGGAGTTAATATGCCAACGAGATGTAAAGAAGCTACCGCTGGCGACCCTAAAAGTGACGAGTAAACTGCTCCAACAAAAGACTTGTGTTAATTAGCACTATATGTAAGCTGCAGCTAGCTTGTCGTGAAAGAGTTGTGATTATATTTACATGCACATATTTTTTTCTAATTAACGCTGAATGTGAGGCCAATCACTTAAAGCACCAGACCGGGGGGGGGGGGTGAGTGTCACGAGTCTTTTGACTTATATCTGTCACCACCTAGATGCAGAAATTGACATTAGACAGGAATTTGTGCTTATTTGTAATTTTTTCCTTATATTCGGACAAGCTAATACTCACACATTCTTTTGAAAGGGCAAAATAACATTATTTTCCAGTTTTGGGTTCTAAGTTAAATGAAAATGGAACGTTGTTTTTCTTGCCTTTTTTACAATTACTTCCAACAATTATCGCCACAAACATTGGTAATTTTATCGGAGGAGATTGTCGTGGCGCGAGATCCTGTAAAATCGCCTCAGAAAAAGAATTAGCAAAAAGACTTAGAAGCATGAATCCTCCTCTGATTGCTCGCAACAGTTCCCAATTTACAAACTCACGGGCCAGGCCTGGCCGAAGAGTAATGGTCAAGGAAAACCAATGGTATTCCGCTCCTTCTATCGTAGCAGTTTCTCTCCCAGTTTCCATGTACTTCTCCTCCGCCTGACCAAACAAGGGCAGAGGTGGACATATTTCGCCTACCATGCAGCTTTCAACACTTAAGGCTTTCATCGATCAATCAGTCGCTTAGTGCGCGGGAAATAATGGAGCAAGCATAACTTAGAGCGCGAGTAAAAGGCAAAGGAGACGCTCACTGAAGATGCATTGAAGTGAGGATGATGAAAAATGGCGCACACTGGGAAGCCCCCCTACGTCTATCTCGAAGACATTATAGGGCCTGCTGCGGATGTAGAGCTTGATGCTGTTTTCATATGATGCGGATTTTTGTTGACTTAACTGAAGGGGCAAGTTAGTGATTTGGTCGAATTTAATGATAGCGTGCAAGCCGCCTCAGCGGAATGAGGAATGCGCGAGGGATCAAATAGTCTTGCCTGCCCTTAATTGCCAGGCCTGCTGCTAGGTAAAATGGTTCAGTGTTTTTTTGAATTGAGAGGTTGACATTGAGCGTGATAGTAGACTTCAGCAGGTCTCCCAGTGCTGCTGCTTGCTTGGTAAGTGCAGACCCATGTAAGCGATATTTAAGTGTTTGTTCCTTCCTCTAGCTCTTGCCAAGCAGGGACAATTTGTCTAATGTCAATTTCTGCATCTAGGTGGTGACAGATATAAGTCAAAAGACTCGTGACACTCACCCCCCCCCCCCGGTCTGGTGCTTTAAGTGATTGGCCTCACATTCAGCGTTAATTAGAAAAAAATATGTGCATGTAAATATAATCACAACTCTTTCACGACAAGCTAGCTGCAGCTTACATATAGTGCTAATTAACACAAGTCTTTTGTTGGAGCAGTTTACTCGTCACTTTTAGGGTCGCCAGCGGTAGCTTCTTTACATCTCGTTGGCATATTAACTCCATTGTCACGCTACAATTTTACGGAAATGGCTAAGGTGGATCTTGCAAGCTTGCAAGCATGTATTGTGGCAAGCAAGGCGGAGAATAAATAAATTTCCTTTGACATAAAAGCACGAAGAGTGCTGATAACGCAACGTAACAGAAAGGAGAGCATCGGTGAAGTCATCGTGGCGGATTATGCTGTATCGACTATGCCATTGGTAGTGCGAGGTCATGCTTATGTACAAGTCCTTGTTCACATCTTTTCTGCGTTGGCCAAAACTGGTCATTAATTTTGTCCTTGAAATTTCCATTTTTTTGTCATGTTTGTTTATTTGCGGGTGCAGCTACCCTCTGTAGACGAAAGTGCGATAAATCATGACCAAAGGTGCTAAAATTCATGCAAATGCTACGATTTGGTAAGGCAGGACTTTGAACGTAGCTTTGGAACCCATGATTTGCTCATGGAAGATGCACTTATCTTTCCCAAAAGCAGGACAACATAGGCAGGAGGATGGACCGATGGAAGTTAGACAAGCTTAAAATTGCAAAGTAGGAACAATAGGACCACATTTCGATTTGTCAGGCGGAAAGGAAGAGAAGTAGAGGCAACGTAGGTGAAGTGGTCTAGGAGAAACCGCGGTGATGGGAGGAATGAAATAGAGACTGAGCTTTAAATTTTGGCAGAGGGTAATAATCAGACTTATGGTAGCCGGTGCAAGTCGGACCTGAGCTGCTAGAATTTCCGCTATTTGTGCATGTCCTGCCATAGTTGAGGACTTAGTAAGCGTAGCGGAAGGCAAGGAAGATACTTGCCGCAGACCAGAGAACTTCTCTAAGCCCATTACCGGGCCTGTCTTATGTGCAGTTTGATCCTCCATCATACATCATGGAGCTGTGTCCACTTAATTTAGCGGGCGAACTTAACGCATTGGTTGAACTTATTGGCGACGTGCAAGACGCGCCTGCAGAATGAGATATGCATGAGGGATCAAATGGCATTGCCTGTCCTCCTTTTATCTACTTTACGCGAGGTTTATAAGTCCAACAAGGGTGTCCCGCTTTGTGTGTTCTAACCTAATCCAATTTAAGCAGATCTAATCAAGCCTTGTGCTGCGTACCATGCAACAGTGTTTTTAAATCGAGAGGCGGGTATTGAGCAAGTCATTCGACTTCAGCAGGGCTCCTAGTGCTGCTGCTCATTTAGTAATTTCAAGTACCTGCAGGTGACATTTGAGCACCTTTTCTCCTCTATGGCTCCTCCGTTTCCTCGCCTATTTCACAATGAACCGGACACAACACATGAATCCAGCAGCAACTGTTGGGTCAGTTAGAGGTAACTAGTGTCCCGTGTGTGACAAGAGTCATGCTACCTGTGAGGGTGCCAATCAAAGTGATGCAACGCAAGCAGTAGCAACGAACCAGGTGGCAGGCGTACTTTTCGAGCAATATGGAAGTTAGGATTGAAGAACTGCCGAGTCTCCTCCTGTTTGGCTTCTTCGGTTAGGGCCAAAACTTCCCGCACTCTTCGCACCTTTACACGTCACACTCTCCAAATATCACAAAACTTACCTTCTGTAGCAGTTTTCCGGGAGTTGCAGACTGAGAGCGCAGATTCTTTGTAGGGACCTGCAGACGAAGCATGTGATGCATATAAAAACGCGGCAGTTCGTGGATGTTTGCTGAATGGCACCTGTCGCGTTAGCGAAACCGGCCTGATCATAGGCGTACATTCTTAAGTATCCCTCGGGAACTCCAAGTAGATGGAGCGCAAGTGGATGTGGCAGTCAGTTTTCTTTGCTTAGCTCCATTGTGGCAGTCTAAAGCGCAAATAGTGTCTCCGTCTGACATTTTGTGCTGGCCTTGTCCAACTGGCAAGTTTGTTGAGCAGGTGTGCTCGTTGTTCAGATGTAAATGTTTGGCTCAACTGAAAATGCGCAGCTGCATAAGGAATAATTTAAGATGTTGGGTTATGCTGGTGCAAAATAGCAGTGGTGACACTGCTACATCCATACCACACGAGTCTAAAGTAAAATAACCGAACAAGTGCTGCTCAATAGATGCCTAATTAACAACCGCGTTTCTATGCTCATTATGTGCTTCACTAAGAGTTTCGCAAAAAAATTCGTGCCGTCTGTTTGGAACTTGTTGTGAGCTGCCACAACAGCTAAATTTCCTGCATAATTTTGGAGCACACTACACAAAACAGCACAGGGAGCTTAAAGCTTCTAGGTCTCAAAAGCGGATCAAGCGGTTTATGCTTCATTTGATAAGCCCATTGAATGGCTAACCGTCGGCACAATATGGAAGTCTAAAACTGGTGGTAAGTATGCAAACCCAGTGAGCAAATGACATTTACCGCATGGTAGAAGAAACGCTCGGTCACGCGGTGGCAATAACGCACACAGAGGGAGGGGAGATGAATTGGAGCTAGGTGAACAGGGCAAAACATCTCTAAAGCAGTGTGAATAAAAAGGGATTAATCTGTGAGCACTCGACAGTTATAATTCCGCTGCTGAGACACAAGCATTAGCTTTGGCCACACCCGTTTTATGGGTTTGTAAAATATGAATTGCTTGAAGTAACTACAGAAAGGATCACGCTACCGAGTCTTGATACAAATCATTTCCGGTGGGCATTTTATGGAGCCTTGTGCTCGAAGTGGACTCCATGCACACCTGTCGCTAAAATGATCAGATTATGGGGCGAGAATTGTCGGAAGCAATTCTAGAAAGATGCAGCTTTCCTAATTCCATTTTGCGAGCACGATCAGAGAGGAGACATAATAATTTTGCTTCCAATACATGCATCCGACTGTCCGGCGGAATCAATTCTAACCACAGGAACGAACCCGATCGCTTGCGTGCACGCATTGTCAATTTTAGTGCCAAATTAGGCGCCCTTACCATTGGTCAACACTTGGTCTTAACAATTACGTACGCAAATTATCACTAGCAATTACTAAGCTCAATAAGCTGCAACGCTTCATGCGAATCCAGCCTGGGTCTAAATGAACTCATTATGTTGCAGTCATCTATATACTTGAATAGTATAGTTTTTTGCCGAAAAAGGATTCCTCAACAATTGATAATGTCTAAATCTGTTGTACAGCTCGACAGACATCACAGCTCCTAGAGATAGGAGAAAGCGCTGAGTGCGATTGTAAGCAACATCGGATGAATCCAAAAAGGTAGCTAGCAGCTATGTGTTTATGTTACCTCATTCTTTCCATTAAAATCACCCGCATCGCACTGTAGTCATTCCTGAATGCTACATATCCTACGCTTAAAATGAGCTCAATTGCACGGAAATAGCATCGGAAGTGGCAACAAATCTTAATCCTACAGTCAAATATAGGTCGCAGCTGATATTTGTATCACATCACACTTTTTCGGCATCCGTAAAAAATTGACTTATTTAACGGGATATTTGCACGTCATTCATGGGGACCCAATCGGGATTAGTTCTGAATCCAGGTGAGAGGGCATCGCCTCGCGGCTACTTTGTCACTGTTTGACGCATGTGCTGCCTCATGCACGCATCGATCTAAGGCATGAGTCAAAACCCATTTTTATCCAGGTCTTTTCGATGGTGTAAAACGTAATAAGCAGTTCTTACGTAGACTAGCCATTTTCAAACCACAAACCTGTCTCTGTTGAGTAGTGCGAACTGATCAACACTCCAAACAGAGGTTGAGCACACATGCAAGCAAATTACGGGAACAAAGTTATTGTGCGTAAATAATTAGCATCGTGGGCACAAAGTGTGAAGTTTGATAATCTAACAGATGAACATTGTCAAATCATGCATGAGGGGCTTCACCATGGACCATAAAGTGCAATTCATTCTTACCCGAGTTATGTGCGAAGCACGCCGACTGCAAATTTAGGCTTCCACACCAGTTGCTAGGGTCCCGTGCTTGACAAATTGTGCTAGGTCCGACTCGTTGCGCACTTATGATGTTCCCATTCCTCGGTGTTGTCTTCACCAAATACTCCTCTGTAAATAAGTTAGTTCTTCCAGACCGATGACTAAACTTTGTCAGCGGATCCAACATGACTGCGAAACAGAAATCAGTTACCGCTTATGACCTTGAAAATGATGAGTGAATTGCTTTAGCCAAATGCATCTTTGCTTTGCATAATGCGCAAACTGACGTAAAATTGTGCCTTTAAATCACGGAAGCGCTAAATTTCTACTTGTTTTATATTTATGCGTCTTGGCTATTTTTACGCCACAAGTAAAGCTTTTCAATCTGCACACTTGAAAAACTGGATGGGTTTTATCGCCCTTTGGGTGAGAATCCGTAGCTAGTTGTTAAGTTCTATTAGAACCAAAGTTAATTTGTTTCCCGGATTCTATATTTTGATTTAAAATGGAATCGAGGATTGCTCATCTACAAATTACATTCCATTTACCCAACTACACCTAACCTTTCGTGCATTTTTGACTAACCTCCATCTAAGCCTTTAAGTATAACGCTGTAGCGTTTGCCAATGGGGCGAATTCTTGCGTCTTCCAAGGTGAGATGGCGCAGAGCTATGCAGTGAATGGGACCTATGCCACTTAACCATGTCGATAAAAATTGAGACACTTCCAACAGCTCTTAGTGTAGTGCTTTGTCGTTCGGACTGTTGCCTGGTCTTACAGACTTGTGGTGGCTGTATTGGACTTGGCTGTGTGAGCTGGCCCCCCGGCCATGCCAGCAGCCCCTTTCCTCCGCATCTTGAATGCGTGTATTCTGATCGGGGCTTGGCCTACTTTCGTCTCCAGGAATGCTCGCAACGCTACCCTTAATTCATTTCCAACGCTAATTGGAGCTCGAACAGCTTGACATTCCTCGCCCAGTAGTAATAAATTGTAAATTTTTTACACAAGGTCAAATTGAATGTCCTGGTTTGTCTCCCTTGACGAAAGTGATTACTTTGACCCAGCTGCGTAGCTGGCCTCCTGGCCATGTCAGAAGTCTCACTCCTCTTTCCCTTAAATATACATATTCTGCCCATGCTTGGCGTTCTCTCATGCTTTGGAGATGTTCGGAATGCTGAAAACCCACTTTCAACGCATTTATGTAAGCCTCTGTTCAATGTCAGCACTAATTGGTGCTTAACCAACCTAAATCTATCAGCATAATGCCAAAGGAATGCAATTCTTAACAAATAACCAAACTGAATGTTCCCATTGTAGCGCTTTGTGTCTTTTTAGAGGCAAAAGACGGTTAAACCCCAAGGCAGGACATTTGTATTTAAGGAACGAATTAAATAGGACTGGAGCCAAGATACATATTTAACGAAGGCAGGAAAAAGAACTGCAGATATGTCTCAGAGGCCGGTGGACGTGGCCAGGACGATACGGCCAGTAAGTGACCGAAACCGAAACGGACCGCCAGAATAATCAAAGCAATGCACAACTGATAAGTAAAACTGTGTGGAAACAGTGGTCATATAATGCTGGCAAAATACGATTACGCAAGTCTAAGAGCAGTAACAGGTGAGGGAGAGGGTTAGGTGATGCGCCCAGCCCAAATGCACGGAAAACAGGGTCACATCAACTGCCGATTAACAAAGGCGATTGGGCAAACAACTGCCGCACCTCTACTGTTACAATGGCTTTCACAGTGTCCAGATCGACGTACCCATATCGTTTGAAGGAGCCATTCGAACTCAGCGAAACTAATGCCTTTAGCCTTTTACTGAGAAGACGAAGGACACTCGTAAGAGAAGACAAGAGCAACAATAGCAAGTTAGCGCATCGTCTAATGAGGAAGTGACTCTGAGTATTGATGTGGGATAGGAAAGATAGTCCCAACATTGGTTAGTTAGCCGTTGTCTAGCTACCCTGTACCCATTGTTTGAAACCGCCCAGCTACCATGACCTTCGATTTTGACATCCACTTATAAGTCATACACAGTCCACGCCTTGATGGAAAGACAGTATTGCTCTAGCGATGCTCGAAACGCTATAAACACACTCTCAACGCATTCATAACCCTTGGTTTAATGTCAGCATTGATTGGTGCTCAACCAACCTAAATCTATCAGCATAATGCCAATGGAATGGACTTCTTAACAAATAGCCAAAATGAACTTTCCCATTGTAGCGCTTTGAGGCTTACTAGGGGCAACAGATGGTAAAATCTCGATGCAGAACATGCGTATTTAAAGAACGAATAAAGTAAAGCCGAAGCAGAGATGCATATTTACCGAAGGCAGGAAAAAGAACTGCAGATATGTCTCAGACGCCAGTCGACGCGGCCAGGGCAATACGGCCAGTAAGTGGTCGAAACCGAAACGGATCGTCAGAACAATCAAAGTAATGCACACGTGATAAGTAAAACTGTGTGGAAACGGTGGCCATATACTACTGGCAAAATACGACCACACAAGGTCTAAGCGCAGTAACAGGTGAGGGAGAAGGTTAGGCTATGCGGCCAGCTCAAATGCACGGAAAACAGGGTCACATCAACTGTCAATTAACAAAGACGATTTGGCGAGCAGCTGCCGCGTCTCTACTGTTACAATGGCTTTCACAGTGTCCAGATCGACGCACTTATTTTCTTTGAAGGAGGCATTCGAACTCAGCAAAATTCATCTCTTTATCCTTTTACTGAGAAGCCGAAGGACCTTCGTGGGAAGCAGAGCAACAATGGCTAGTCAACGCGTCATCTAAAGAGGAAATGACGCTGAACAATAATGTCGAGCAGGATGTCTAGCCCCTAAATTAGTTAGGTGACTGTAGTCTAGATACCTGATGCTCTTTGTTTGCAACCGCCCATCTGCCAAGACCTTCATTTTTGACACCCACTTATAAGTTGTACAGAATCCACGCCTTCAGGAAAGACATTATTGAACTATCACGGAAGCGTAAAAGGCCTCCTACCACTATCTAATCTCCGAGGCATTTTGCAGACTCACTTAGACATGCTACTTAATAACAGTAAGTAGAAGTCGGCATCTTATCAGCCACAACGGTTGTCGTCTTCATTGTACTTCCATAAGCGCCAAACACCAACATTCTACCAGTAACTTAACCAGACCTAAGGATTAATAAATGCCATCAGGAGGAGAACATCCTGATGCTGACAATGAGGACATTTACACCTTGACACACCACTTTGTGGTACCACTGCCACCATAGTTGTGACTTCAAGTCCTAGCAACTGGATCGCACACCTTATCACTGACATGGAGGCATCACAAGTAGTCAGCACTACAATTAAGGGAATGTCTTAAAGTCAAGTTATCATATTTAATGTAACAAACCGAGTCTAGCGAGATCAGGATAAAAGAAATCGCTTCTCACAAAGGATGGAAGGCTGACTGCTAATTGGGCATCACGTCAGACGCCCAGCCATAACAAAAGACCAGATACCCCAGTTAGGTGACCAAACCAAGATCAAACCACAAACATCCGCCAGCGAGAACCCAACAACCATAGACTTGAGCCTCATACCTTCCCTTCAAACCACCAACTTGCCTATGCTCAACAAGCATCCACTGGCGATGCGGTCACATGCAAAGGCAATTTAGCAAACTGCACCTAAATTCTAGTAAATACCTACAGAAAAAGGAGGCAATGGCATCGTTAGGATAAGTTACGGAGGCTTTTCGCCTTAGGGCAGCAACCGGTGTCTGTCTGCTTGTAGCACGAGGCTCCTGCCGTTGCGTTGTCTGGACAGTCACAATCGCAAGCTAGCTGATCAAACAGGTACAGCCCAGCTCATAACCCACAAAAGACTATCAACCTTTACCGACTTTATTGTCATTTCGCTAGTCATGATTTTGAATTAGGCAACACGTCACACATGCCTGTCACATTCCATCAAAGGCGGTTCTGTCCGGCGTGGTAAGAGTAACGTCCTAGAAGTCTGAGAGGAATCTGAGAGAAGGTCGGTGTCAGAGAAATAACACACTCACCCATTATCCACGTCAACCGACTCAAAGAGTGAGCGGCTTAAGCGGAGGATGTATTCATGCCTTCCCTTCGCTTCGGGGTTGTCCGAACCGCAATCATGACTGATTCCGATGCTGTACACTACTTAAGTGCTTGACTGTACGCCCTCTTGACTAAGCGCGACGACAGTCGGGGGATTCAATTACCTAAAAAGGCAAGCCATATTAAACATGCAACCCACTGAACGTAATTATGCATTAAGGCAGCATAAAGCAATCATTCAGAATGAGTTTTAAATATTTGTGGGAACAGAAACAATGCAGCAACACTGAACAACGTGTACAAAGATGGCGACAGTTATGGATTCCGCCCACCTCCAACCCTAAATGATTTACCTTGCTCTAACTTCACCAAATACACACACCTTCTTACACATTTATTAATCGTCACAAAGGAACATGCGGCATCACTTTAGTAATGAATTGACACCAGGGGAATACACCCGCTCTCATTACCATCAAATATATCCAAGAAGTTAGATAGCAGCTATGGGCTTATGCTACCATCCGTTGCCTGCTCTTACCTAACAGGAGCAGTAACATTGCCTGACCAAGGCAGCATGGCTGCCCAGATCAGAGGCCAATCAAATAAAGCATTACGCGATCCCTCTCATCTTCGACGAGTCCCAACCACCAGCGCTCATGAAGCACCGAGTGATACAAGACAGCTGTGATGATCATCCACGTATTGCCTGCTCTCTTCCAACAGGAGCAGTAACATTGCCCGACTAATGCGACGTGGCTGCCCAAGAGACCAAAAGCCAACCAAACTAACATTTCGCAGTCCCTCTCTTCTTCCGCGGGCCCCGACCACCAGCCACCGAGTGCTACAAGACAGCCATGATAGTCATCAGGCTTCACTGTCAAAAAGCAAGTGCAGTCCCATCAAGATCTGCACACTTCCGCACAACCATTTCACCAGCCAAACCTACACCAGCAACAGTGATGCGAAAAGGCAAGAGCTTCTGCGAAGCACTCGCAACCATTCCTTGTCTGTTACTTGTCTTTTATTAAATCAGCTAATCGCGCTTAAACACAACTGCAGGAATACGCCTGGCGCATGTATCACTCACTACGGACATAATCTATATGATGAGAAGAACAAAATAGTCTGTACATGAGGCAGCAGAACTCAAACAAGGCCAACCAAACAGCCAGAAGGACCCTACCAGACCAACGCACTAATCCAATTAATTTTTCATAGGAAAAATAAGCATAAAAACACCCACTAAATGCTGAAATAAGCAAAGCAAACGTACTCAGAATCCAACTTCAATTCTACCCACACCCCATAACATTAACCCAGCGTAAATCTTACACAAACCCGAAACAGCCCATAGGACAAAACATGTAGCTAAAGCGCAACGTAAAAATTATGCGATGGCACTGATGCAGAGACTGATTTAAAATTTGCTCCACAATCGGTGGTCACCATCATATGAGCGTAATTGAAAATGCCAATGCAGAACCCCAACGACACAGCATTATTGAAATCAGAAGCAACAAATTAACCATTATACGGAACTTCTTCCAACACGTGCGCTAACAAGAGCACTCCGGTTCCACCATCAAATGCAAACAAGACCACAATGCAGACGATTCGTCATAACACACGATTATTCAGATTAGCACCCATGGTCATAATAACTGCAACAAAATAAAACTGCCATATAGGTAAGGGAGGCAAAACGTATGCTGAAATAGGACAGTACCCTCTCCGCCTGCTTAATTGCATGCAGAATTACCTTTACCACCAGGAAATAACCATGGTATCCAAAGCAGGAAAGCCAACAAAACGAAACGCATTTAAAAAGATGAGACGAAACCAATGTGGACATTCGAGAACACATATTACCAATAAACATACCACACAGAATAAAAATTGATCCCATAAGACAACGCATGGTTGACACACTAGCCGACCTAAAGCCTGATGACGGAAACAGAGGCAAACAGAGAGTTCTTCCTACGCCGCAGCTCAAGCTCATGTTGACTAGTAATAAGCTATTGACGGCACTGAACAGCTTGCACTTAAGGCAACCAAAAGAGGTGAATTCGAATTCGATTAGTTAAGTGTAACACCTGCAGTGAAAAAAACACCGCCTAATAATTTGCGACAAGAAAATTAACAATCCAAGCAAAGAGCATCAAAAAAATGCCATGAAATTAGCAGAAATTAATATCGAGCCCACGAAAAGTAATCACAACCTCAAAAAGCTGCAAATTATACCCACCTGGTTATGATCCACACCGGATGTCTGGCTCAAGGATCACTCGGCTACCACTTTCACGCGATGATAAAGGCACCATAGGTGTTTCCAAAACACCCAGCCCACATTTACGCTAGGCACATTAAAACAAGAAATGGGCAAATTAAAAGAAGGCCCACAGTATAAACGCGTTACGTTATTATTAATACTCACAAGTTGAAATACTTTAGCGTGGCTACTAAACTTTAGGGATAAAGAAAATTTGCGTAATATTAGGTCCTACGCAGAAGTATTGTAAATCAAAGAATTTTCTGCGGCAGCCATATCAAATGCAGCCAGTGGAAATCAGTGTTTGGTGCTCTCTATTCTTAGCGCACGGCGCAACTATTTTAGTAAAGGAAGCAGTTGAATAAACTCAGTGGTCTATTGCTTTTTACCTGATTTCACTTCAAATTAACAGCGGGAAAAGCGCTACACTGAAATGGAAGAAGGTTCCTGTAGCGCCTTGAGCATCCCTTGAAGACGAAGAGAAAGCTAGGTGCAGGTCAGAATACTTGTATTCTAGCGGAAAGGAAGGGGACTGCTGACATATCCCGCAGGCCCCTACGCAGCTAGGTTCAAAGTGGACGCCACTAATGTTTCGGACCATCCAACGGTCCCAAACGAACACAACACTACAGATCCAGTATACCTTATATTGCTAGAGGATGGAGTGTAGCGTATAGTTTGTTTGGGCTGCTGGTTGTTCGGATATATTAGGGGCAGCCACCTTCAAGCTAGCCATTTGGACTGGCCTGCCGGCCATGCCAGCATTTCCCCTACTTTCCGTCTAGAATACCGTATTCTGACATACACTTGGCCTTCTCTCCTTCTTTAGGGATGCTCGGGCGCTACAGGGCGTGTATCAAGAAGACTACCATTGCTGGCAGTGCTTACATCAGAACAAACAAAATGCTGCTCTTCAATAGGTTACCTTGCCATTCTCTTACTGGAGAAAGTTGTTTCCCCCATCCTAAGCACCTCAGAAGGCAATGTGAAAATGTCTGCAAATAAAACAGACAATGACAAAGTGAGCAAGCCCCAAGACGTCAGAGATTAGCTATATCGCCTTCACTACTCTCAGATCGGCGATAAACTAAGACTAGCTTAGGTGCTTACAAATTGAGATTGCCGAAAGTCACTGATTTAGCGCCAATCGCCCCCGAGGAGCAGCACACTCTTAGTCGCAGTGCTGGTACTAGGACGCGGCTCGTGTAGGCGAGATAAGCGGTTGTCGTCTTTACACCCATGCCAGCGATTTGTGGTTGTTAGTGGCAAGAGCTTAAGCCTCTGGATCTTGGACCTGCATGAAACCCTCACATACTGAGAGTTCTGACTTGATCTGCTTAATGAATGTAGTGCGCGAAGTATGGCCAAATACATTTAGTCTACAAAGGTCATCACGAAAATAATGAGTTTTATCGTCCTCCCTATGCGATTGTTTTTGGTGCTTGTGCAAACGAGGAGGAGCAAATCGGAAACGCGTCTGCCTCGTCGACGCAAGAAAAGGACTGAGCACAGGCAAAGCCCATCAACTATTTTCCTGCGTTCCCCATCCGTCCGACTTCGCGCACGAAAGATCAACTGCATTGGGTGTGTGTGTGTGTTGTGTGTGTGTGTGTGGTGTGTATCCATTCAAAAGCACCAAACAGCATTCCTACCGTGATTCCCTGCTTTATTTGCTCTCTAGTTACAATCGAACGAGGTGGTCAGAGGTGAAAGCAGGTTGTTTGAAGGTCAAACAAACTCAAGCTGAACTTTCGATGCCATCGGAGTGGTAGCAGATAGATATTGCTAATGAAAAGCTTATCAGAGTAAAGAGGAGGCGGCACATTCAATGGTTAAAATCTCAGCGGCAAGAGAAGTGAGACTTGTGTGATACTATTAAGTTTTGCTTATACATCAATGCAAGGTTAAAGTTTACCAAATCGTCAGGCACATGTATATTTTGTCGATTTACTGCACTTGAATTAATCATATAGAGGCGGTATTATTTCAGCTGTTATCAATCATTATCAGGCTTCAGTTGTGCGAATGCTCTCTCGGGACAGTTTCTATGTTCCTGAGGTTGAAGTTTTGCGTGGAGTTCAAGCTTGGTTAGAGGCCGACTACCAGTCACGATTCGAGAGAAATTGCGGCTTTAGTTGCTCCTCTTCTTTGCCCTCTGTATCCGTCTCTTCGGATGATCAGCAACTACTAAAGGGGCGAACTACAACAACAAATGCGCATCTCTGTTCCCTGTTGTCGAAAGGCTCAACTCGCTGGACATGCACTCTTTCCTAGTACGCGTAGCAACTCCTCAGAATCCCTCTTCAGTTCTACCAGTACCTCTGATTCAGTTGCCAGTAGTGGTATGTTATTCCCAATCTCTCCACTACGGCAGTGTTCCTAACTTGGGATTATTGCATCCGTTTTTAAATAGTTTGATTTAAACCAAATTTATATCATTTTAACACTAACGGGTTCCTAAGTTTGTGTCTGAATTGAC
Source organism: Taenia pisiformis (assembly GCA_023968675.1). Classification (NCBI taxonomy): domain Eukaryota; kingdom Metazoa; phylum Platyhelminthes; class Cestoda; order Cyclophyllidea; family Taeniidae; genus Taenia; species Taenia pisiformis. The sequence continues at coordinate 13,649,795 of CM043737.1, read as the reverse complement.
TCTGTAACTTCCCACCAACGTTGCGGAGGCTTTATTGCGTCCGCTGTTAACGTTGCACACTACTATTTAGTTAAAATGACCTTATATTGGAACAATAAAGCGTGGATCATAGTAGCTATTTATTCACCAAGATTTGAATGCCAAACGGTTTACAAAGTCTGCGCACTTTAAGTAGCCGGTATGTAAATTACAGTCCACTTTCGCATTTTCGTTTGTGAGGCTACGCCTCTTCATCCAGCCTACTTGGATGGCAAACTACAGATTCGAGTCATCTGCTTAGTGAAAAATAAATCCATTGAACTGATTTCCGACTGTAAACCTCTATTAACCGATCAAATGAATAAAAACCAGTTTAAGTTGATTTGTTTATTGCGATAGTTTTGATGGATGAAGTGAAGTCTTCTCCACTGTATTGCAGGCGCAAAACCAAAGACAAGCGATACGGGTCAAGCAACACTGGAGGAGATGCGAGCCCACTTGGACCGCGAAACTGCAGACGCACGATCCGAGTTAATTGGATGTATCCGCTTCGAGCTAATGTCCCTAACTGAGCTCTCCACAGAGGTCAGAGCTTCGCGTCTTCTCTCTGCTGACGATCTCCTTGACAAGATTGAAGCTAAAATGAAGACCACTTCCAACCAGCTGCCCATCAGAGGCCGTTTGCGTACTTCAAGTTACCCTCTTAATAATAGCTTAGTTATGCATTCAAGCTAAGTAAATTATTTGGCTTACTTTTCCGTTAGTAAAATGATTGGTTGTCTCCTAAGTCGTAAATCAGCCATTGTAAGGCGTACCTACATAAAGAAGGCGTGCTGCATTATATGCAATAGGATAGTAATACACATTTTAACCCTTTCCACTGCCCATTTTTAGCATGTATGAATCCTTTTTAACCAGCAATAATGCTACTGTTTTTTCGTCATCCCTCGCAAATCAATCATTAGATCTCGCAAACTCAGTTGCTCAATTAAATATTACAGTGGAAAATCCTAATGCTCTTTCTTTGCACGCTTTTTAATGCTTTCCATTATTGCAAGCAACATTTGCGTTTCTCAATTTCATTTGCTATAGTTCCTGAGATCAATCTTGCCGTTCCTCGATTGGGATGCTCGCTACTAAAAGGTCAGTGGGGAAACTATCCCTTCTTCTTTGTGGATAACGGGGACACTCCAAATGTAGTTGAGCAGCCACCCATGGTGTTCAGACGACACCGGCGGGACAATCAGAGCCGATCCATGTGGGATGCCAGTAGCGATTGGATAGACGCCTTCTCGAGGCCTTTCGACCGCGAAGTCCAACTCCGAGGTCGCGGTGATGCCCTGGCAAATGCCTCTGCCTGGGGTTTCATGGATAATGTGGCAATATCCACCTCCGCTGCTGGCACGTCCTTCTGTCTGTTCCATTTTGCCTTTGAGTCGGTAGCGTTTGGAGCTTTTATACCAAGGTGCCACCTATTTTCGAGTAATTTACACCACTAGGATGAGGATGGACTTTGAAAGTGACCTAAATATGATGACGTTAGATGAGAGGGAAGTCGAAACCTAGAGTGACATGGCCAGGACCGCGTGCAACATGCGTAGAAGTCCGTGACTAGATTGGCAGTGTATCTCTCTCGCCAGGGTGGTCGGCGAGTGGCATACCACAGACAGACAACGCACCACCCATCTCATTCTACCAAAACCGTGACGCCGTGAGTGGGCCATCGGGTGCCGCGATGCATCTCAATTCCTGGCTACGTAGCGCACAGAATCCCAGTGCTGTAGCGTCAGTGACAACGAGGGATCGGCGAACGCCCCACGAACCTCCTCCAGAGTCCGAGCTCTCCGTGGTGTCGCATCTGATTGGAGTACGCGACGAGGGCATTGTTGTCGATTTGGGTCACAACTCCTTTGCGAATTTCATCTCAATGCAGTTGTGGGATCGTGAACCCAGGTAGGTGCAAAATATCATTCGCTTGATTAAAAACATCTTGAAAAAGTGGAAGTCGGTTTTATTTCAAGATTATTCACATCAACTCGGCTCCCTTAGTCAAACCAAAAGTGTCTGCTGGTGAAAGGTGGTAAGTGATCCGTGTAGAGAGGGGAGGAACGAGTAATCATATGGCGAGGAGGCATATGCGAAAAATTACAGCCGTATACTAAATTAATTGACCCGCTTCTGCCATTACTGCTGATCGCTCGAATCTGCTCAGCAAGGGGGTGACGCTGCCACCGAATGAAAAATGTGGTATTTGCGTTCACTAGTATTCACGCCTCGACTGTGGCAGGATTGGTGTTGAATTTGCAATTTCAGGTCGTATTCATACTACGTGGAAGTTTCGCAGTCGTTGGATGAGAGCTCTTGGCAGAAGGTGGTCGACTACAGCAACTACGCATGCCGCTCCTGGCAGACGCTCTACTTTCCCACACGCATCATTCGCTACATTCGCGTTGTGGGCACTCGTAGCTCCGTGGGCAAGCACTTCCACCTCATAACGTTCCAGTGTCTCTACACACGCGAAAAGTTCACAGTCCAGAACGATCTTCTGGTAGGTGTGGTAGTAGGAGGTAGAGGCTCATGATTTGTTGTACTTAATCCGGGTAATCCTTCATCTTGGCGCACTACTCCCGGATTTTGTAGGTGCCGCGAACCAATGTGGCAACAATTCACCGCGGAGCCACGGTACTGGAGGGAGTGAGCAGGCTCAGAAACTCCCTCATTGATGGTGACGTCTCTGTCTACAACCTCAATTACGGATTTACGTGTCACCAGCTTGGTAACGGCTCCATTGATGTCCAACTGTCGCAACCTTTCCTCGTCTCCTCTATGCGGTGGGTCAATTCTCCTTAACAAACGCCTTTTTAAAAACTAATGTAAGTTGGACTCCCACCCTAATCCTGTAAGCTACCGAGGGAACGAGAAAGTCCTCCTGCCTCTTCGTGGGGGCATTGACGACGAGCCTTTCAACTGCATTACTGATTGAATTTAGATTTCTGCTCTGGGATCTCGACGGTCGAGCGTACAGTTACATTGTCGAGGTATCTCAAGATCGTCACTCTTGGACTGTGGTCTTTGACGCCACCCACCTCCTCTGTCGCTCTTGGCAGACCATTAAATTCCCTCTACAACCGGTCACCTTCATACGCATCACGGGTACCGGCAACACAGCAAACGACGTTTTCCACCTTGTTCACCTGGAGTGTCCAGCTGCTACAGCAGATGTCCCGAATGACGGCTTGATGGGAGAGGCAGAGCATAGTGTCATGCAGCAGCAAGGCTCCTCGCAGTCATCTCGGGCACAGCTAATCTCGCCAACTGCTGATTCTGCTGCTGGTGGCGGTGGTAACAGCGGGGCAGTGGGAGGTCCTGGGCCCTCCATCTACGTGGACACGGTCAGCGTTCTTCGGCACCAGCGCCCACGACTACTCGAAGTGGAGGAACCTTCAACACCCTCCTCTTCCCTAGTGGCCGATTTGTCAACCTTCTCACTCCACTCAGAGGCCACCTTGGACGCCGCTGGCACGGAGACCACGGCTAATCAATTGCTGGATGCTGTGCCACTGCCACTACCAGTGGCACATCATCAGCGCAGGCGCCGCAGGCGGTATCATAACGGTGATCGCCAACAGAGGCCCTTCGCTGAGAACGAAGACTCTACCATTGTCAATACTGTTGCTGCTTCTACTACTGCCGGTGCTAATGTTTCTGCCACGGTTCTCTCACTGCATTACCTCTCTGGCAATTCACGCGCCACCTCGCTGTCCTCCATCACCCGTAACGACATCGACGGTCAGCCAATCGCCTCCCCGAACGCTGAGGGAGGAGGGAACCGAACCGGCCCACCCATCCTCAGAAAATCAAGCGGCAGCAGCCTCGACTCTCCAGACAACGCCCTTTCGAAACGCTTATGACCTCTTCCACCAAATTTGCATTTTATCCGACTTGTCCAAATGTATTTCCTTAAATAATGCTATTTGTTGTGCAGCTCACACTTATAAGGCAGAGCACAGACCGCGGAGCTCAAGGCACTAGAGTTAGACTAGCGGGCACACGCAACTACTCCACAACACCATCACCACCATTACCTTAAGAGCAAGTAGGAATTCAGTGGCACAGGGAATCCAATGTTCGCGACGATGCTTTTGACGCAGCTGCAGGAAGAACATCCGCAGCGTAGCGCGCACCCGAGACCCCCCTGCAACCCAGCAGCAACATCGAGCATCCCAAAGCGATCAACGGTCCAAAGCACCGACGCTCGATGCACACTGTCGCGGCCGACTCTTACCGTCCCACGTCGTCCAATGCCCACAGAATCGCTCACGCCACCGCGACAAACTGGACAGCTAACTAACCGCCGGCACCGACGCCGCGCCACCCAACCCACCAGTAGCCAAGATGTGCGCCCACCCAGAAACACTCAGAACGAACACAAAAAGACGGGACCACGAAAGATAGAAACAAATGTACCATCAGAAGCGGCACCAATAAAAAAATACACATATTTCACAAGTCATGCGTGCCAGATTCCCAACAGGTCAACCACAGAATCGAAGTCGTCCCATCCATCTACCGCCTCATCTGAAAACGATGACGACCGATTTAGTAATCTCTAAGATCAGTCGAGAGTTATCCGCATACCACTAGGACCCGAAAGATGCCATCACGTCTTGCTCGCCAGCTTACCTCTGCCAGTCGCCAACTGTCAAGACGGAAGTCATCAATATCGCAGGTACGAGATCCACCGCCATGTGATCAAACTAAAACGAAGAGGCATCATACTTAATCAATTTGTCAGGGTTAAAAAGCTCATACAACGACATCACCAATCAGCGTTGGATCTTACTCATCACCCACTCACTCACATTTCATTTCCAGTCAGCTCCCACCGATCGCATGCCTACAAATGCAAACACTCATTATCGTTCGTCAGTCAATCAGCGAAGATATCATATCGCCTTTCATTCGGGGAAAGAATTTGTCATCCTATAACACTCACTCCTCACATCCCACCCATCCCCGAACAGTCAGTCGATGAGAGAATCTACAAGAAGAACAGTACCGTCATCGCAGCACTCAGGACCAGACTTGTCGCCACAACAAAGCACGAAGACCATCGTGATCAATCATCACCGCAGCATGCTACTTACCCTCTAGAAGCAAGTGATCTAGAACAATAAAAGGGCACTGAATGCAAATCATATCAGTTGGTGATGCATGTATCACGTTATCATAGGGTCTGGTGCAAAATTTCATCAGCGAGGACCTACCGCTCCCCCAGACGCAGAGCCCACGACGGACCGTACGACACGACACGCGACATGACCAATATCAAGAGGAATTTAAACAACTGCACGAAGGCCGTGTTCAATTTGGTGGTCTTTATTAGTATCAATCTGAAGTTTATGAGGAATCTTGTGGCAAAAATTTAGATCAAGGAAAGCCAAAGAAGTTTTTAAGTGGATGACGTTGTGGGAAGTTATAAAGGTGATGATGTGTTTTATGCAGTGTTGATTTTCCAAATCCTACCCAACATTATGAATGTGTGGTATTCAGTGAGATCTTAGAGCTGCTCCTCATTTACGATTTTGCCGTTTTTTCTGCGCAGGTATGCTTTTCGTGTACAACACCTTGTGAACTTAATAGCAGCCTACGTAGGGAACGTGTTGATTCACAGCTCTAGACCATCAGATATCAAGAGCTTCGAAGCAAAAAAAATTGCCCCACAATTTTTCGAGTGCGCTGATTTTTGTAGAAAGTGACTTGCGATGCTAAAAAGCACACATTTATAGGAGCAATTTAACTTTTTTGTTTGCTTGTTTAGTCAGTCCCCTTTTGCACAGCTTTTCACTGTCCTTGGGAGAAAGTGAATAAAGTAGGCTCGACTTCAACCACGTTTTGGTCTTGACGACCTTGGTTGTAACTTTGTTATTCACGATGGGTTCAGGAGCATTCTCGATGTGGTTGACTGTCGCGGGAGGCTTCCTTTCATACTTTTTGGCCGATGGATGCACATACTCGGCGGGCATTTTGTTCACAGAATTCAAGGATGTGTTTCACGCAGGGTCAACAGCCACCTCACTACTGCCAGCACTGGTCTACTCTATCCCTCAGTTCATGTCACCCTTCATATGCCCATTCACAGCTATCGTGGGTTATTCGGCAGCAGCTGCATGGGGATCCCTCTTCCTGTGTATCAGTTTCATTGGTAGGCTTGGATGATTGTAACATGCTGGGTTTAGTGACTTCTTTGGCACAGGAAATCGTTCTCACGTACTTTGCGTATGGCGCTTTGCTGTCGTTAGGTCTGCAACTAACTTATACGGCCGCATTTATGGCCGTCGTATCTACATTCAAGGATAGCAAATGGTAAGTCTACCAAAGTGTCATCCGTGCATCCATTTGCATACTGAACATTTCAATTCTCATTTTTTAGCCTTTTCGCCTAGGCGAGACTGTGCTGTGAAAATGTGCTTGGATATAGGATGGGGAGTCAAGAGGTGCAGCCGCTTTAGGCTCATAGAAAAACTAATTTTTCTTCTAACTTGGTGTCACTCGACTTCACTTTCGCATTCATGCCGACACAAATGGCTTCTTTGATGGCGTGACAAGTTTTTATCCTGGGTGGTACACTTTTTTTGCCGATTCGTAGGCTGGGATTAGCGTGCGGTGTGATGGTGTGCGGAGGGGGAATGGGAGCCTTTGCTACAAATCATTTACTGAGTTGGATCCTCTCTTTCTGGACTTGGCGCGAGGCTCTCATTCTACAGGGTGGTATTTTTCTCCATGCCTGGATCTCCGCTGCCCTCTTCTACTGGTTGGACGAAAGAGCCACGATGCAAAGCGAGTGGGAGAAATACGAGTCCTACCTCGGTATGTGTAAGTGGCTATGCTACCGCTATGTGTTCGGTCGTGCTATCACCGTGGTTTTTAGTTGATTGCAAGACCTGTTTTGCGTTCGGTTGTTGTTAGTTGGACATTTGTTCTTGAGAGGGGGCAGGCATGTATTGTCAGATCGAAGGCCTGTGAGGGTGCGTACAAGTGTGCTGTTCGTAACTTGCTGATGACAGTCTAGTAGATGCATACTGTTTTGATAGTATCTGAACTGAAGTGTTGGTGCTGGAGATATGGGTGGATGCGAAAATTTACCAACGATGTCATTGAAGCGTTGAGCGGGGATAGAATCGACGTATCGATTATGCACAGTTTGCGCCGAAGGTCGGTTTACTAGATGGTCGGGTTGTTTCACAGTTTTGTCCTTACAAGCCTTACATTGCTATCACGAGGGGACGCTGAATGATAGGTACACTGTGCTAATCCACGGAACATGGCGAGCTGCTGTACTTGTCTAGCTCTTTGACCTCCAACTCGTGAAATGGTTTAAATGTTTGTCATCACCTTACTCAATCTCTATTTAAAATGCCTCTATACACTTCGCAGATGGATCACGTGCGTGGGTGTATTTGCGTAACGGACTGTATTTGCATCTATCGTGATACGAAGCGACCGTTTCATTGCCTACAGATGAACAAGCTATGAATTTATGGTTGAATTTCATTGAGAAGCCTATTTTCTATCCTGCTTTAGAAACGAGAGAGGTGGATTTTGCAGTCGAGTGAGTCCCAACTTCCCGTAAATTTGTTTTTCCTGGCATGCGTACTGTTTCCACTTTTTAATGCTGGAATCAAATGCTTTGATTTTGTGCTTTGCCTATTAGTGTGCAGACCATATCGTGTTAAGCAAAACCAGACCTATATGCTGCCCTCAAAGCAACGCCTGAATCAGAAGTCACTTTACTACACTCCCGCTGCTTCGCCTCCAGTCGTGCTTTGTCGTGTTAAATGCACCAATAGCCTCGACAATGACGTTTTTGCTAGACACTTGCAACTGTTGCTCACTCTTCTAACAGCACACCTAACTAGTGCTGGTAGCAGTTAGGCCCCAAGCCTTTGACTCCTTATTTCCGAACAGACTTCTATCCTATGATCCCATTTTTGTTTACAGACGGAAACCCCCAGGAGACGCACCCGATCCCAGTGCCGTAACTGTCCGACCAGGTTGGTTTATCTGGATGTTAGCAACCAACTTCGAAACCAGTAGGGTGGGCTGAATTAGGAATGATGGAATAGGTGTGCGAGCACTTATCAGGCCTTTGCTTAATTAGAATTGTGGAAGTGCTCGAGGTTAAAGGGTTTATCAATCGAGTTTGAGGCATTGATCCCATGGTGGATGAAGTGGAGAGATTGTGAGGTAGCAGAAAAGAGGTACCCGATCCTTCAGTTTATCATAATGAGGGCAAGGGTGTATTACAGAGCACTTTCGAGTGAGCCGGCACTTTTGGAGAATTGTTCAATTTATCTGTGCTGACTTATAATGCATTCCTACATTAAAGGTTGGCGCTATCTAAGTAGTTTGGACTTCCTGATCACCTGTCGCTAGCCAAAAACAGAGCAAGTTCAGTAAAATGGTGAAATGTCTTGCATGTGGGCAAGGCAAAGTGGCTCTTCTTAGTATTTTCAATGCACTTTAATGTAGTTGCATCAGTGTACCGAAGGGTGGTGGATCGACTGAAGCGTCTGTGGTACCTGTGCCCTATCTTTATGATCCTGACGCCGACGCGGCACCGACCGAGGGCGCAGAAGCATGATTACATGAGAATGCAGACTTCAGAAACCCTAGGCGCGCAAGCGAGGGAATTTTGGTGCCAGCTGCGTAGTAGCTATTTGTGCCTCTTCTCCCCTGCTGTGTGGACTAACGCGCCCTTCCTCATTTACGTGCTGACAAATGGACTAGCCGCAGCAGGTGTGGTCATTCCCTGGACCTTTGTCTACGATTATATACGCACTCAGTGGACCGCAGGCTTGGATTCCAATATCGGCCTAAGCGATATGTCTCAATCGCAACTGGCATGGTATCCTTCTCTCATTGGCCTTGGTTCTTGTGCAGGTAGGTCCTATACTTTAATTGATTCTACCTCGATTTCCCCGCTTTTGTTTTTAAGTGGAACAATTGCTCTAATTTCTGTTACTTGCTAGGTGATTATTGATTTTCTAATTTTCTGGTCTGCCTTTAGGTCAAATTTTGTTCGGACTGTTAATTTCAAAGGTACATAATCCTTCGGAACATAGAAAACGAAGCGGGTCTGTAGGGGTCAGCAACCTGACCTATGTGTTTGGTGGCGTTCTCTTACTAAACGGTGGAATTACACTGGGTTTAACTTACGCCCCGGTGCCCTCGTACCTCACATCCATTATCAGCGAACCGGCAGACAAGGACGTGCTGATCTTTTCCACTACCATAGGACGCGTATTTGGCTTCATATGTTTCCTCCTTGGTATCACTGATGGCGCTTTCATGACTTTGCTGGGGCCGACGCTAGAGTATTACTTAGACGACACCAACTTTCCTGCCGGTCTGGGCATTAGCCTCTGTATCCTCGGTGCTTTCAACCTCGCCGGCACCCTCATCGGCGGTAATGTTGGTGTTAAAGTTCCTTTCCTCTCACCAGGCTATTTTATTTTTTCCCATTATTTCGTTACTTTGCCACTACTACAATCGGCTTTTCTTAGTTCATGGCAGATAGTGTTCTATTGTACTCTGGAAATTGCCGTGATATGGATTTTTCCCGATTATGAAAACCTCTCCTTTTCCTATAGGCCATTTGCTAGATATGTCGGGAACATACTATAGCACAAATCTATTGGCCGCCTGTCTCCCTCTGGTGGGATTCCTCATTTATGCTATATTCTTCCTCATTTTTTACATCAGGAGGAATAATTCAGTGGATTTCGACGAAAGCACGGCATAGTGCTTAGTGTATCAGTTCACGCTCATATCTTGACTACCATGTACATCGGAAATGCATGGTTTGATTAATGTTTTTGATTTAATGATATTTTAAAGTGCTAGTTGTGCAATTATGCGTATTGGCTGTCCTCTGTGCACAAATATTTTCTGGTTTTCTTGTAAACTCCGATCCCAAAGCATTTCCAAGCAGGTTGTAAACAAAAGATGGACTCCGGTGCAGATTTCACCAATGTCGTAATGAGCAGGCTGAAAGAAGGGATAGGAAAGCGATTAGAGGGCAAAATGTTCCCTATTTGAGTTTGAGTCTGTCAGCGATGTAGGATGTAAGTTTTTAAAAATAACAAAAATAAGAGTGAGAAAGTGCATTGCTTGAGGTTGGCTCATTAGAGTGGGATGAAATTAGAAAGGCGTAGAAATCCCAGAACAACACAAGATTATCGTTCGCCGGTGTTTTAAAACGTTAACCGTGACAATTTCTTAAGTCGGCCCGGATTCATCCCAACCTGCACTTTCGCATATTTAAACGCCACCGTAATGCGCACAAAAGACCAACGTTAGGGTCCCCTTCTTCATTCTTCTGGGAGGATTTCGGATGCGGTACAAAGGCTGCTTCAAGTGCTGCAACGATTAATTTTCACTGAGACGAAATCCAGTTAACCCATGTAACCGAGCCAATTTAAATATGCAGCACACTAGGGCAACAAAACACTAGATAAATAAGGTACCAACGGAACTCCTGCAAAAAATAATTACCGGGAACCTTAAAAATATCATTATTAAAGTCACCAAAAAGACACCCAGAAAAATGTTAAAAACAGAAGAGATATAAAGGCCTGCGGTCCACTGAGTGCGTATATAATCGTAGACAAAGGTCCAGGGAATGACAACACCTGCTGCGGCTAGTCCATTTGTCAGCACGTAAATGAGGAAGGGCGCGTTAGTCCACACAGCAGGGGAGAAGAGGCACAAATAGCTACTACGCAGCTGGCACCAAAATTCCCTCGCTTGCGCGCCTAGGGTTTCTGAAGTCTGCATTCTCATGTAATCATGCTTCTGCGCCCTCGGTCGGTGCCGCGTCGGCGTCAGGATCATAAAGATAGGGCACAGGTACCACAGACGCTTCAGTCGATCCACCACCCTTCGGTACACTGATGCAACTACATTAAAGTGCATTGAAAATACTAAGAAGAGCCACTTTGCCTTGCCCACATGCAAGACATTTCACCATTTTACTGAACTTGCTCTGTTTTTGGCTAGCGACAGGTGATCAGGAAGTCCAAACTACTTAGATAGCGCCAACCTTTAATGTAGGAATGCATTATAAGTCAGCACAGATAAATTGAACAATTCTCCAAAAGTGCCGGCTCACTCGAAAGTGCTCTGTAATACACCCTTGCCCTCATTATGATAAACTGAAGGATCGGGTACCTCTTTTCTGCTACCTCACAATCTCTCCACTTCATCCACCATGGGATCAATGCCTCAAACTCGATTGATAAACCCTTTAACCTCGAGCACTTCCACAATTCTAATTAAGCAAAGGCCTGATAAGTGCTCGCACACCTATTCCATCATTCCTAATTCAGCCCACCCTACTGGTTTCGAAGTTGGTTGCTAACATCCAGATAAACCAACCTGGTCGGACAGTTACGGCACTGGGATCGGGTGCGTCTCCTGGGGGTTTCCGTCTGTAAACAAAAATGGGATCATAGGATAGAAGTCTGTTCGGAAATAAGGAGTCAAAGGCTTGGGGCCTAACTGCTACCAGCACTAGTTAGGTGTGCTGTTAGAAGAGTGAGCAACAGTTGCAAGTGTCTAGCAAAAACGTCATTGTCGAGGCTATTGGTGCATTTAACACGACAAAGCACGACTGGAGGCGAAGCAGCGGGAGTGTAGTAAAGTGACTTCTGATTCAGGCGTTGCTTTGAGGGCAGCATATAGGTCTGGTTTTGCTTAACACGATATGGTCTGCACACTAATAGGCAAAGCACAAAATCAAAGCATTTGATTCCAGCATTAAAAAGTGGAAACAGTACGCATGCCAGGAAAAACAAATTTACGGGAAGTTGGGACTCACTCGACTGCAAAATCCACCTCTCTCGTTTCTAAAGCAGGATAGAAAATAGGCTTCTCAATGAAATTCAACCATAAATTCATAGCTTGTTCATCTGTAGGCAATGAAACGGTCGCTTCGTATCACGATAGATGCAAATACAGTCCGTTACGCAAATACACCCACGCACGTGATCCATCTGCGAAGTGTATAGAGGCATTTTAAATAGAGATTGAGTAAGGTGATGACAAACATTTAAACCATTTCACGAGTTGGAGGTCAAAGAGCTAGACAAGTACAGCAGCTCGCCATGTTCCGTGGATTAGCACAGTGTACCTATCATTCAGCGTCCCCTCGTGATAGCAATGTAAGGCTTGTAAGGACAAAACTGTGAAACAACCCGACCATCTAGTAAACCGACCTTCGGCGCAAACTGTGCATAATCGATACGTCGATTCTATCCCCGCTCAACGCTTCAATGACATCGTTGGTAAATTTTCGCATCCACCCATATCTCCAGCACCAACACTTCAGTTCAGATACTATCAAAACAGTATGCATCTACTAGACTGTCATCAGCAAGTTACGAACAGCACACTTGTACGCACCCTCACAGGCCTTCGATCTGACAATACATGCCTGCCCCCTCTCAAGAACAAATGTCCAACTAACAACAACCGAACGCAAAACAGGTCTTGCAATCAACTAAAAACCACGGTGATAGCACGACCGAACACATAGCGGTAGCATAGCCACTTACACATACCGAGGTAGGACTCGTATTTCTCCCACTCGCTTTGCATCGTGGCTCTTTCGTCCAACCAGTAGAAGAGGGCAGCGGAGATCCAGGCATGGAGAAAAATACCACCCTGTAGAATGAGAGCCTCGCGCCAAGTCCAGAAAGAGAGGATCCAACTCAGTAAATGATTTGTAGCAAAGGCTCCCATTCCCCCTCCGCACACCATCACACCGCACGCTAATCCCAGCCTACGAATCGGCAAAAAAGTGTACCACCCAGGATAAAAACTTGTCACGCCATCAAAGAAGCCATTTGTGTCGGCATGAATGCGAAAGTGAAGTCGAGTGACACCAAGTTAGAAGAAAAATTAGTTTTTCTATGAGCCTAAAGCGGCTGCACCTCTTGACTCCCCATCCTATATCCAAGCACATTTTCACAGCACAGTCTCGCCTAGGCGAAAAGGCTAAAAAATGAGAATTGAAATGTTCAGTATGCAAATGGATGCACGGATGACACTTTGGTAGACTTACCATTTGCTATCCTTGAATGTAGATACGACGGCCATAAATGCGGCCGTATAAGTTAGTTGCAGACCTAACGACAGCAAAGCGCCATACGCAAAGTACGTGAGAACGATTTCCTGTGCCAAAGAAGTCACTAAACCCAGCATGTTACAATCATCCAAGCCTACCAATGAAACTGATACACAGGAAGAGGGATCCCCATGCAGCTGCTGCCGAATAACCCACGATAGCTGTGAATGGGCATATGAAGGGTGACATGAACTGAGGGATAGAGTAGACCAGTGCTGGCAGTAGTGAGGTGGCTGTTGACCCTGCGTGAAACACATCCTTGAATTCTGTGAACAAAATGCCCGCCGAGTATGTGCATCCATCGGCCAAAAAGTATGAAAGGAAGCCTCCCGCGACAGTCAGCCACATCGAGAATGCTCCTGAACCCATCGTGAATAACAAAGTTACAACCAAGGTCGTCAAGACCAAAACGTGGTTGAAGTCGAGCCTACTTTATTCACTTTCTCCCAAGGACAGTGAAAAGCTGTGCAAAAGGGGACTGACTAAACAAGCAAACAAAAAAGTTAAATTGCTCCTATAAATGTGTGCTTTTTAGCATCGCAAGTCACTTTCTACAAAAATCAGCGCACTCGAAAAATTGTGGGGCAATTTTTTTTGCTTCGAAGCTCTTGATATCTGATGGTCTAGAGCTGTGAATCAACACGTTCCCTACGTAGGCTGCTATTAAGTTCACAAGGTGTTGTACACGAAAAGCATACCTGCGCAGAAAAAACGGCAAAATCGTAAATGAGGAGCAGCTCTAAGATCTCACTGAATACCACACATTCATAATGTTGGGTAGGATTTGGAAAATCAACACTGCATAAAACACATCATCACCTTTATAACTTCCCACAACGTCATCCACTTAAAAACTTCTTTGGCTTTCCTTGATCTAAATTTTTGCCACAAGATTCCTCATAAACTTCAGATTGATACTAATAAAGACCACCAAATTGAACACGGCCTTCGTGCAGTTGTTTAAATTCCTCTTGATATTGGTCATGTCGCGTGTCGTGTCGTACGGTCCGTCGTGGGCTCTGCGTCTGGGGGAGCGGTAGGTCCTCGCTGATGAAATTTTGCACCAGACCCTATGATAACGTGATACATGCATCACCAACTGATATGATTTGCATTCAGTGCCCTTTTATTGTTCTAGATCACTTGCTTCTAGAGGGTAAGTAGCATGCTGCGGTGATGATTGATCACGATGGTCTTCGTGCTTTGTTGTGGCGACAAGTCTGGTCCTGAGTGCTGCGATGACGGTACTGTTCTTCTTGTAGATTCTCTCATCGACTGACTGTTCGGGGATGGGTGGGATGTGAGGAGTGAGTGTTATAGGATGACAAATTCTTTCCCCGAATGAAAGGCGATATGATATCTTCGCTGATTGACTGACGAACGATAATGAGTGTTTGCATTTGTAGGCATGCGATCGGTGGGAGCTGACTGGAAATGAAATGTGAGTGAGTGGGTGATGAGTAAGATCCAACGCTGATTGGTGATGTCGTTGTATGAGCTTTTTAACCCTGACAAATTGATTAAGTATGATGCCTCTTCGTTTTAGTTTGATCACATGGCGGTGGATCTCGTACCTGCGATATTGATGACTTCCGTCTTGACAGTTGGCGACTGGCAGAGGTAAGCTGGCGAGCAAGACGTGATGGCATCTTTCGGGTCCTAGTGGTATGCGGATAACTCTCGACTGATCTTAGAGATTACTAAATCGGTCGTCATCGTTTTCAGATGAGGCGGTAGATGGATGGGACGACTTCGATTCTGTGGTTGACCTGTTGGGAATCTGGCACGCATGACTTGTGAAATATGTGTATTTTTTTATTGGTGCCGCTTCTGATGGTACATTTGTTTCTATCTTTCGTGGTCCCGTCTTTTTGTGTTCGTTCTGAGTGTTTCTGGGTGGGCGCACATCTTGGCTACTGGTGGGTTGGGTGGCGCGGCGTCGGTGCCGGCGGTTAGTTAGCTGTCCAGTTTGTCGCGGTGGCGTGAGCGATTCTGTGGGCATTGGACGACGTGGGACGGTAAGAGTCGGCCGCGACAGTGTGCATCGAGCGTCGGTGCTTTGGACCGTTGATCGCTTTGGAATGCTCGATGTTGCTGCTGGGTTGCAGGGGGGTCTCGGGTGCGCGCTACGCTGCGGATGTTCTTCCTGCAGCTGCGTCAAAAGCATCGTCGCGAACATTGGATTCCCTGTGCCACTGAATTCCTACTTGCTCTTAAGGTAATGGTGGTGATGGTGTTGTGGAGTAGTTGCGTGTGCCCGCTAGTCTAACTCTAGTGCCTTGAGCTCCGCGGTCTGTGCTCTGCCTTATAAGTGTGAGCTGCACAACAAATAGCATTATTTAAGGAAATACATTTGGACAAGTCGGATAAAATGCAAATTTGGTGGAAGAGGTCATAAGCGTTTCGAAAGGGCGTTGTCTGGAGAGTCGAGGCTGCTGCCGCTTGATTTTCTGAGGATGGGTGGGCCGGTTCGGTTCCCTCCTCCCTCAGCGTTCGGGGAGGCGATTGGCTGACCGTCGATGTCGTTACGGGTGATGGAGGACAGCGAGGTGGCGCGTGAATTGCCAGAGAGGTAATGCAGTGAGAGAACCGTGGCAGAAACATTAGCACCGGCAGTAGTAGAAGCAGCAACAGTATTGACAATGGTAGAGTCTTCGTTCTCAGCGAAGGGCCTCTGTTGGCGATCACCGTTATGATACCGCCTGCGGCGCCTGCGCTGATGATGTGCCACTGGTAGTGGCAGTGGCACAGCATCCAGCAATTGATTAGCCGTGGTCTCCGTGCCAGCGGCGTCCAAGGTGGCCTCTGAGTGGAGTGAGAAGGTTGACAAATCGGCCACTAGGGAAGAGGAGGGTGTTGAAGGTTCCTCCACTTCGAGTAGTCGTGGGCGCTGGTGCCGAAGAACGCTGACCGTGTCCACGTAGATGGAGGGCCCAGGACCTCCCACTGCCCCGCTGTTACCACCGCCACCAGCAGCAGAATCAGCAGTTGGCGAGATTAGCTGTGCCCGAGATGACTGCGAGGAGCCTTGCTGCTGCATGACACTATGCTCTGCCTCTCCCATCAAGCCGTCATTCGGGACATCTGCTGTAGCAGCTGGACACTCCAGGTGAACAAGGTGGAAAACGTCGTTTGCTGTGTTGCCGGTACCCGTGATGCGTATGAAGGTGACCGGTTGTAGAGGGAATTTAATGGTCTGCCAAGAGCGACAGAGGAGGTGGGTGGCGTCAAAGACCACAGTCCAAGAGTGACGATCTTGAGATACCTCGACAATGTAACTGTACGCTCGACCGTCGAGATCCCAGAGCAGAAATCTAAATTCAATCAGTAATGCAGTTGAAAGGCTCGTCGTCAATGCCCCCACGAAGAGGCAGGAGGACTTTCTCGTTCCCTCGGTAGCTTACAGGATTAGGGTGGGAGTCCAACTTACATTAGTTTTTAAAAAAGGCGTTTGTTAAGGAGAATTGACCCACCGCATAGAGGAGACGAGGAAAGGTTGCGACAGTTGGACATCAATGGAGCCGTTACCAAGCTGGTGACACGTAAATCCGTAATTGAGGTTGTAGACAGAGACGTCACCATCAATGAGGGAGTTTCTGAGCCTGCTCACTCCCTCCAGTACCGTGGCTCCGCGGTGAATTGTTGCCACATTGGTTCGCGGCACCTACAAAATCCGGGAGTAGTGCGCCAAGATGAAGGATTACCCGGATTAAGTACAACAAATCATGAGCCTCTACCTCCTACTACCACACCTACCAGAAGATCGTTCTGGACTGTGAACTTTTCGCGTGTGTAGAGACACTGGAACGTTATGAGGTGGAAGTGCTTGCCCACGGAGCTACGAGTGCCCACAACGCGAATGTAGCGAATGATGCGTGTGGGAAAGTAGAGCGTCTGCCAGGAGCGGCATGCGTAGTTGCTGTAGTCGACCACCTTCTGCCAAGAGCTCTCATCCAACGACTGCGAAACTTCCACGTAGTATGAATACGACCTGAAATTGCAAATTCAACACCAATCCTGCCACAGTCGAGGCGTGAATACTAGTGAACGCAAATACCACATTTTTCATTCGGTGGCAGCGTCACCCCCTTGCTGAGCAGATTCGAGCGATCAGCAGTAATGGCAGAAGCGGGTCAATTAATTTAGTATACGGCTGTAATTTTTCGCATATGCCTCCTCGCCATATGATTACTCGTTCCTCCCCTCTCTACACGGATCACTTACCACCTTTCACCAGCAGACACTTTTGGTTTGACTAAGGGAGCCGAGTTGATGTGAATAATCTTGAAATAAAACCGACTTCCACTTTTTCAAGATGTTTTTAATCAAGCGAATGATATTTTGCACCTACCTGGGTTCACGATCCCACAACTGCATTGAGATGAAATTCGCAAAGGAGTTGTGACCCAAATCGACAACAATGCCCTCGTCGCGTACTCCAATCAGATGCGACACCACGGAGAGCTCGGACTCTGGAGGAGGTTCGTGGGGCGTTCGCCGATCCCTCGTTGTCACTGACGCTACAGCACTGGGATTCTGTGCGCTACGTAGCCAGGAATTGAGATGCATCGCGGCACCCGATGGCCCACTCACGGCGTCACGGTTTTGGTAGAATGAGATGGGTGGTGCGTTGTCTGTCTGTGGTATGCCACTCGCCGACCACCCTGGCGAGAGAGATACACTGCCAATCTAGTCACGGACTTCTACGCATGTTGCACGCGGTCCTGGCCATGTCACTCTAGGTTTCGACTTCCCTCTCATCTAACGTCATCATATTTAGGTCACTTTCAAAGTCCATCCTCATCCTAGTGGTGTAAATTACTCGAAAATAGGTGGCACCTTGGTATAAAAGCTCCAAACGCTACCGACTCAAAGGCAAAATGGAACAGACAGAAGGACGTGCCAGCAGCGGAGGTGGATATTGCCACATTATCCATGAAACCCCAGGCAGAGGCATTTGCCAGGGCATCACCGCGACCTCGGAGTTGGACTTCGCGGTCGAAAGGCCTCGAGAAGGCGTCTATCCAATCGCTACTGGCATCCCACATGGATCGGCTCTGATTGTCCCGCCGGTGTCGTCTGAACACCATGGGTGGCTGCTCAACTACATTTGGAGTGTCCCCGTTATCCACAAAGAAGAAGGGATAGTTTCCCCACTGACCCTTCGGTGGGGAACATCTGAATCGGGTAAGGATTAATTTTTTTATCGATGGTACTTTTTCGGGTCAAATGCTTTGTGTTTGATTTTTCCACAGCAGTTCTTTGCTTACTCTGCCATACCTTGATGGTATGTGTTATATTTTTTTTTAATGTTGGCTAATGCCTTTTAAGGAGGCAATTAATGTATGCGGTTTCTTTTCCGGTCATTCAAGAATTACATTTTAGTGTGATTTTTTTAGACATTTGTTTTTTTCCGAGGTTTAAGGGAGCAAAGTCATCGTTTTTTATCTGATTATAACTTTTAATGAATTTGTAGGGTATCGAGTGTCTTTTGAAAATAAAGAAAGCAAAATATAGGACTGAATATAAGCCCTTTTGTTAAATGGATGGGGGTGCTTGATTTTCGTCATGGCTCGAAATGGATCTCTACGGCCACCTAAGTGAACGGAGGCCCATTAGAATCCAATCAAAGCATCACTGGATAATTACTTCTTTTGCAATTGCTTTTATAATGTCATCCCACCGAGAGGATTCTGTTTTACTGATTTATTTCAGGTATCATTTTTTTAACCAAAAGCACAGTCTGTAGTGAACTACTTATGTGCCTGCCATGGACATGGCTTGAATTTTTTTTAATACTTTGGTGGGTTTGGTTTACTATATGCCGCACTGTCACAAGTACATGACACCTTACTTCCCCTCTTTTGCCCGTTGGTTGCACGGCACATTTGCTTTACTTTTCTTTCGGATCGTCTCAGGCAATCTAGTTGCAAAACTACCTGCCTTTGTCACTGATTTGCAAACGACATATAAGAACCTCGCAATACCGTTGTATCTCGGCAATCACGGCTATACGCCACGTTCTTTTATAATTTCGAGACGTATTTTGCATTATCGAGTGCTCAAACTTCATTTCGTCGTACGATCTGTCAAATGACCGTCATAAGGGTTGTGATCATTATGAGAATAATATCGGGGTTTAATTTTTTAACAAAGCCACTATTTAACTGTCCTTCTTTACTGTTTTTTTCTTCATATTGCATGTTGCACTGCTGATCACACTGGTTGATTTAAACAGTAGCGACTTTGATGATGCATTATTTTGCCATTAAATTTGTCAGCGCCCTTTCGATGACTTAACCACAGTTGCGCTTCTGTCGTTAAAGTCATTCTTGTAGAACTTAGGGTGGTATAGATTGCAGAAGATAGACGTCAATTGCAATGCTACTTTTGGGCCTCTTTACGGATGCACCCACCCGCCGATGGGGCCCTTCTGCTGTGGATGTGACGTTCAACATTCAACAGCATAAATCAGCACTCTATCTCCCAAGATCGTACTCGCCTTGGATCCACGAATTCTACCTAAGAATGCAATAAGCCAAAGGAATATGGGAGGAAGGACATAAATTTCTCGAGAAAGAATGTGAATCCTAGTTATTCTCGTACCCCTATGTACGAGAATGACTCTGACCACTGTACCCTATTCATGATGTTACGAATAGAAAACACCCCGACCCAGTCATCTACACCTCCCACACTTCGTTCGGTTTGATCATGGAGACTTTAATGCCTTCGTGACCAAATGCACAGGTAAATAAGGCAGGATTGTGGCGTCCAGAGTATCTCTTGAAGCCAAAAGAAGGCTAAACAGATACAGAAAACATGTGTATAGCGTCCCGAGTATCCCTAGAAGACGAAGAGAAAGCTAAGAGTAGATCAAAATACGTGTGTTCAAGATGGGAAAGAAAAGGGCTGTTGGCATGGCCGAGAAACCAGCCAACGCATCGAGGTTCAAGACGGCCGCTACCAGTGTCGGGCCAACCAGCAGCCCAAACAAACAAAACGCGACAATGTGTCCCATAAAAGAAGAAAATGTAGCTTTTGGCATAGCCCCAAGGCCAGACCATGAAGTTAGGTCAAAACGGGCACCTAAGGGACCGAAGGCCAACCCGCCGTCCAAACATGCAAAGCATGTGCTATCGCTTTTATCACAGATAGACGTGCTTCAAGCCCCGACCACCAAATTCCATCATTTTTATTTTAATGATGGTAACTGGATAATGTCGGAGGCATATCTCATTATTTCACCACATGTGCCCAATGCGTCATAAAGAAAGCATCCCATTGACACGACCACTCACAGTGGTACAGGCTGTGCTATATGCAGGGCTAGGTTCCGCTGCGACCTTGTGAACATTTTTATTTGTAGGTTATGCAGTCGAGTCCCATAAAGTGTACTTCACGTACTTCATGTACTTAATTAGGGATGAAGGTGTGCTCACGGGACAGATCGATGATGTTTGTATTAAGCGCTCATCAGATGCAGTCTTTCCTAATGTGTAGGTAATTAAAAAAGCAGGACGGTCTCACTCCCTGGAGCCGATTCGATATGAAAGACAAAGGTAAGTGACTAAGTGGTCCACAAAAACATATTTTATTTTCGGAGCTAAAGTATTTCCGACTTGAATTTTTGGGAGTTAATGATCAACCCAACGAAATTAAAATAAACCAATCAAAATGCTACAATTCCTACTAGGATATTGAGATCTATCAGTTAGTTTCCAACTGTTATTACATACCACGAAAGAACTTAAAATTTTTAATTACATGCTAGAAGTTACGACCAGTTGCACACAAATGCGGGGCTTGAACCCTGGTGACGTATGCATGAGTTTTAGCGCCCCGAGCATTCCCTAGAAGACGGAGAGAAGGCTAGGTGTGGGTCAGAATGCTTCCATTCCAAACGAAAAGAAAGGGAACTGCTGGCAGGGCCGGCAGGCTAGCCCGCAAAGCACCGTTCAAGGCGACCGCCACTAATGTGTCGGACCAAACAACAGTCCAAACAAACAAAACACTACATGGATAGATTGCACGGTTTTGATAGGTTGCTTGTTCTTTAAACGAACTTAGGTCGATTAGGTGGCCATAACAGCCTATCCGAGCGGACTGGCCTATGTTTCATGTCTGAGGTATAAATTCATCTGTCTATAGAAAATATACCTACGATTGTAGCGTGTTGTTTGTTTGGGCTGTCGGTCGGTCGAGCATATTAGTGGCGGCCACCTTGGAGGCTAGCTGCGTGGGCTGACCTGCCGACAATGCCCGCAGTTCCCTTACTTCCCGTCTAAGATACACGTATTCTGACCTACACCTGGCCTTCTCTCCTTCTTTTAGGGATGCTTGGGGCGCTACAACAACTCTGCAGCGGCCCTCTGGCAAGGTTATTTTGCAAAACAGCAACTAGTATTGCTTCATTCTCTTGAAAATTATCTCCGCCATTGGGAAGCGTGTTTATGTATAAATAGGTCAATTTTTAATTTGATATTAAAGTGTGACACCTTATCTAATTATTTGGAATTCTATTCCGTGGCGAGTAAATCCCACTTGTGTCCGATGATTCCTAAGACCTAATTACGGCACGAAGGCATAGTTGGTACAGACGGATGGACTCTCATTAGGTTAACGTTACTTCATAAGAAATGGAGCTGTGTGCCGTTCAAGCATTAGAAAACATAGTGAATGTGAAGGCTTCTTACACTGACCAAGTTAGGAGAAAATCCGCTCTTAGTGTAAAAGTGCGAAAGTTTACTTTACCCCCAAAAATAGTACCTCATGCGTCAGTTTACTTGGATTTGAGTTCTGGAACTTAGCTTATGGGTGAAGAAGGGAGGTCAGATAAATGGGTTTTTGATGGCGGCATTGCTGTTGTTTATGAATCGCGCTTCCTTGTGTTACCCACTATCTTTGTTAAATGTTCACGAAAAATACAAAATGGCCAGCACCTTACTTCCCAAATAAGGCGTGTTTCTTGAGGGCCGCATCAAGTTTGGGTTTATATAAAGCCTTTCATTTTTTTCAAAATGGACGGTTGCTTACTTTGGCTAAAATGCTAACATATTTAGAGCTCAGCTATGGTGTTTTATTCTTTTAGATACTAGATGGTTGTGACCTTATCGCCTGCCCGTCGGATGGTGCGTTCCAAAGGCGTGTCTGTCTCTCGGTTTGGTAGGGCGGGTGGTCTCTTCTAGTTGTGGATATTGTTTGAACTATATGTGTAAGGGGAGCCATGATGTCTATTCAAATTAAAATTAATTGGCACTGTATTTTTCTTGCAAGATAACCGCATAGTCTTACCTAGTAGGGATTATGAGTTCTCAGCGTGGCAACGTTAAGCGGAATAGGCCTCAAAAGCACAAGAATACGGTTGCCTTCAGAAATGACCTACATGATGCGTCAAGGCAAGCTGCATCGTTGAACCAGTTGGAAATGGATGGATTATGCGCAAGGTGTACAGCGATAATCGAATGGAAGATAAACTACAAGAAATACAAACCTTTGACTAAGCCTCGAACCTGGTATGCTTGCCTTATTATTTGTTCCTTCTGAACTTGTAATCACACATATTTTTATAATGCCCTTTGATTCTCGTAAATACTATTTTTTGGATTTCCTTTTAAAACCCACGGAATTTGTGCACGACTGATCTATCTTTCCAGTGTCAAATGCGGTCAAAGAAGCGTTAAGAGGGCGTACTTCACTGCATGTGAACCCTGCATTTCTGCCTTTAATATGTGTGAGAAGTGCGGTATGAAGGTCAATGCCGTTCCGCCTTTGTGAGTTTGCTCATTGAGTAAGTAACCATATTCTAGACCCGATCCTGCGCAAGGTGAGACCAATAAGCACTTTGAAGCAAACTTTTGAGAAATGTGCAAGCAGAAACGACGCTAGCCAGCAGTTACTACCTATACCCACCTGCTGCCGTGCTTCTAGTATTATATTTAATCTAAGGGTACCCAGAGGATCTGTGGTATGCTTGCACAATATTCGATGCTTACTATCCTACTCCACTGCTTATCTCCTTTGTGTGGCCTTTTGTGCCCTGCCTAAGTCACAGATTGCGATTCACGAAACCCTACTTCGGATGACGGTTTCCAAGGAGAGTGAGTTCGAGGCCTCAGAACACGAACTCCAATCTCCATCGGACGCCGCTAACAACTCAGGCGACGACCCTCAGCGATCGATCGCACCTGTACCTTCGTTGTATCCCTTACCATAAAAGAATTGATAACTCCCTCGTCTTCCTGATCTTTATTAGCATGTAACAGCGTTATGATAAATACACATTCACACAACGTATGAGGGGTTGGTTGATTGGAGAATTAATCCACAGGGAGATGGGTTGCTGATAAGAAACTAATGACTGCTGGCAATTCACGTTGGCATGATGAGTTTGAAAGAGATAGGTTTGACATCGCTAAACATCAGTCGTATGGTGAAGGATTGTCTGAGTAGTGAAGGGTGTCGTTTTTACAATGGATTGGGTCTGCACTTCTCGCGAAAGCAGTGACCCTATGGAACAGATGTGCGTGGGTCGTAGACGACGGCGTTTGATCCGGTTGGTGCCGAAACTTGAAAAGGTCCAGCTTGCAGAGTGCTGGCAGAGGTAAGTAAATGCGTTTGACCTGGGTAAAACCAAAGTTAAGTCACTGAGGCTAGGAAACGACCGGTCCGAATTTTAGGAAAAAATAAAGAGATGCAGAAGCGTCTCCCTCCGCGTCTACGCTCTAGTCGTGGCAATACAAGGGGATAACTTAACTAGATACCTCCAAGAGTCCAGCAGCCGTTGGGGAAGACTTCGCCGGCACCGAGGGGGGCTGCGTTCACCAAGCCAGCAACAGCGCTACAGGGCGACTGGGGAAGAACTGTAGCCGCAGCGATCATTCCACCACCACCGCCAACTCCAATGGTCTGGTCAGAGACTGCGGTGACGGCGGCAGCACTGGAGGGGAAGAGGAGTGTGGCGCCTGAGCCGCCCACCGCTGCAGTGTTCGTAGCCACAAAGGCACCTCTGCCGGCGGAGCTGGGATCGGCCGCGATGACTGTGGGTTGCGTCTGCGAGCCAACAACAGCAGTAGTCGATCCCGAAACATTGGCAAAGTACACCTCAGTGGGCGACTTGGTGTGGGATCCAGGAGGGGGAGCCGGAGGATAGCCGGTGTAGCGAAAATGTGGATTTTTCAGGTCCAAGTGATTCGTTATCTATTCGAGATAAGTGCATCACAATGAAAGGGTCTACAGTACTAACGCACCAGAAAATTATCGTTGCAATCAAGATGCCCTCCAAATCAGACTGATATACCAAGCAGCCCAAGTGAGGCTAGATCAAACTGGATGGACGGACGGGAAGTCGTTTGTGTTGAGAGGGACTAAATTCGCCTGTCGAACGATAGCACTTACCTTTGTATCGCTGTCGGGAACCACAAGTTCAATTTCAACATCGTAGGACTGCCGGGTATTGGCAACCATTTTCACGTGACCTGTCAGAATCTGGCCTTCCTGTACAAACAATGCGGTCCCCAGTAAACACCGAACCTAAAAAAAGCAACACCTGTCAAGACCGCAAAACGCATTACAGCATTTTCTGGAGCCTAACTACGAAGTGTAGAATACCTACATGTGCCACAAAAAGTTCCACTGAATTCTTGAGTGCCAGTCTCATACAGATGAAAAGAAAGAATATATTTAAGATGTTGGTCCGATTAATAGAAAATCACGGTGCAGCTGCATTTTGGAAATGACACTGGTGGGATTCATATCACCAGAAAAGATGAAGCATGCACCTAGTACATGAGGACAAACGCACCTGATACCAATGTGTAAGTGGTTCGGTTGGAGCTGTTGATAACCAAACATCAGTCTGAGAACCCAGGAAACCAACGTCGAACCAGAACGCCAATCCATGTATCTAAAGAACCGATATTCTATTACACACCAATTGAGCACTGTATTGAAAATTCCAAAGAGTGGAATTTTTGCATTCTCACTAGTGTAATAATTTCAGCATATTGCGCTAAGAGTCTAAGCAACAACTTAGGCTGTGTGAAGACATTGTGAATGAGGTGTATGGTACTTACAGTTGAGCATTGGCTGATGTGAAAAAGTAATGGGATTTCAATATTGGCAAGATCGGACTCGCTAACAGTTCGGAAGTCGACGTCATGGACACAAGGTTCAGCTACGGGACAGATACTTATATCGAACGTATCCACCACCGGTTGGTTAAAGTATTCCTTGATGGCAGCACCACGTAATGCGCTCAGATCCATACCATGGAAACTCTATTTAGTAAGCATAGCAAAAAGCTCAAAGTGCCAAGCAAGGATGAGGATCAAAATGGTAGAAAGCAACTGATGACTGGAAACGTAGTAGCTAAAGTCAAACCACAAACCTGTTGATACCAAAAGTTGGCTTTCGTATACAATTCTGCGAAAAGGGCTTCATCAGAGAATGGTGCAACGAACATTTTACCAACAGAGGGAAACATGACACCGGGCTTTGGATCCGCAAAAACTTCCCCGTCCCAATTTTGGTAATTTTTGCTCGTAAAAGCGTCCTTCATTTCAGAATCAGAGCTACCGTTCTCACCAGCACCTTTTTTTCGCTTCGCGCGATGCTGGGAAGCAAGGAATTTGCGAGCATGCACGTATGTCTCAAGCATTCGTTCATTATAGAGCATGTAGCCCATCGGCTCAGACACTATGACATCCACCGGTTCGGGTAGAGTTATGTCCTCTATTTTGCCACTATTCAAAACAGAATAATCGAAGTGAGACAACACATATAATGGATACACGAATGAATACTAAATACAAGAGACGGATTGGTGACAGTTTTGACCAGTTGTTTACTCTAACCTGTGCATTAAAAAAAACAACACACCTAACAACCACAATCCGTCCAGCAAGTTTATTGGCTTTTACGAGGACCTGGCAATGCTCGGCCATGTTTGATGCCTCAACGGCGTAAACGCGCTTCGCCCCTGCCTGCACGGCGAAAAACGATAGGATACCCGAACCGGCGCCTACATCGAGAACAACTTTACCTACGAAGTCAGCTTTTGAATTCGCTAGGATGGCACGTTGGTACGTAGATGTTCTGATATAATCCTAGAACAGTTCACATTATTCGATGCCTGAGAGTCGCTACCTGCATCATATTTTGTTGTTGACTGAGATAGCTGTAGAACTGGAAATACTGAACAGCTGACCACGAATCAGTCCTTTCATCGAACGCGGACCCACGACTACACCTACTCGATTCCTTCGTAATATTGTTGGAAATTATATCCTATATGTTAAACAACAAGAGACGCCAACCATAAAGCCTGTAATTCCAACAGAGTCGCTGAACGATACTAAGTACAGAGTACTTGGGTCATTGACGTCAATGAACACACTATTTCCGAGACAACGAGTACATTGGTTGGACTTTGCAGTCAGCTCCAAAATAATTTGTTCATCTCTAAGGCGTGTTACACGACAATCCCTTACTTAACAAAAGACAAAACGAGTTCATGAAGACATTGTACTGCAAGACACAGTCCACACTCGATCAATTCGCACTGGAACCCTCCGGTTGTTAATTTCCGCAGATCGATGTTGTTAAATTTAAAAATCATGAGCACAAGCACCCACAGAGAGCACTGGACGACAAGATGAAATCTTAGAACAGTGCGGGCACCGAACCAAGGAATAAAACTAAATAAACTATAGAGCAGTTCGGAATAAATAATTCTACCAAAATTATTTCAACCTATACAAACTTGTCTTATACATTCACCTGGTGATAAGCTTGTGCTATTACTGAAAAAACTACATCCATATAAAATGCAAGCAATTGCGTACATTAATATTCCCTGTCAGGATTTTGCAACGTTTCAGGGTTTTTTTGCAAATTTAGTCCCTATTTACAAACAAAAGCTTTATGAGGTTGTTGCTTCTTAGGGTTACTCTGAAATTAGAAATAAACATTATTCTCGGGTTTAAATAGCTAATTTTGTGGGGACCCTTTACTTCGTCGATTCTCTGACCGCTTCTGGCATAGCTAAACCAATTACTGTGCAACACATTATTTATAAGAGCACAGAAAGTTTACGGAAACACAGTGAGGAGATAGACCCTGCCTTAAAACGGGAGCTTAGATTTAAAGATGCTGCATTTTTCGTTCCTGCTCTTAGTATCAGCCTTCTAGGCTACCTTTGCCTCCGCAATTAGGCAGTTTCCCTTCTTTTCTTACTCCGAAAACCGGGCATTGGAGACGTCGTCTGTGAATTTCTTCCCACCGCTAATAACAGCAATGCCTTCAGTACATTACCAAATGGAGAAGATGGCTGTAGCTCCCCGAGCATCCCTAAAGGAAGGAGAGAAGGCCAGATGTAGGTCAGAATACGTTTATTCTAGACGGAAAGTATGGAAACTGCTGCCATGGCCGGCAGGTTAGCCCACGCAGCTAGCCTCCAAGGTGGCCGCCACTAATATGTCCGACCAACCAGCAGCCCAAACAAACTGTACGCTACAATGGCTTTTTCAAAATGTGAATCTTTTTGGCGTTACTGGGAGAGCCATGACGTACCAAGTAGATGGTTAATTTCACTGTTTGAGAACTCTAATGGGTTTACTATTTACTTACCTGCACTCGAGTAAAGTAGAAAGCTACATATGTGAATGGGAGCCGTTTAAGAGTAGGCAGGATGAAGAAACTGAAACATAGTTCATGAGAGCCTATTCTTTATGGTGTAAAGTTTCCTAACAATGATGGGTGGTTGTACTCCGTCCCTACATTAAACGGTGGGTCAATTAGGGACAATGTTGAATGGCGAGCCTCGGGAGGCACGTACTTTTTTTCGCTGAAGATTCGTAACGCATAACCCACCATTTTCGCTAGGCTTTTGATAGTGGTTAAAAAGCTCGGTGAGGATTCTCCCTTGCCTATCAGCGGCGAGCTGAGCTGAGGCCTTCCAGCCTTGGTCAATATCAGAACCGTGCAAAATCCTAACCAAGAATAAAGTTTTGGAGATGACACGAAAAACAGGCGGAACTCTTGCCCGCTGGAGCTATAAATAAATGTTTAACTTTGCTAACTTAAGCCGGTCCTCAAAGTTCAACCCTCATTAAATGGGAGGTATGCCGATGCCGCCAAAAAGGCAGCGCCATCCTATTTTACCTTCTATTGGCTTTGGATACCCATATTAGCAAAATGATAATTGTTTTACGACATCGTAATTATCGCTGCCTAAATAGGATTAATGCAATCTCAACGGGTTTACAAAGAGTGGCCTCGCCTGGCAGCAGGACAACCGACTTGCTCACACTGTGTTCTCGCCTCTGCTCAAACGGCACATCTAACGAAACAAACTAATGCAGACCTTTCCGACCACTAAGGGAAAAATGACCAACCAAGTCTCTTTGACTGACACCAAGAGCTAAGTAAAGGACATGCGCACTGCGCAACACTCACAACCAAGCCAAACGAAATCAAGTAACAGTAATATGTAGAGCATCCTTCATTGCTCTCATTTTGCTAGGGTTGGAATTATTTAAAATATTATTTAAGCGCACGCAAAGAATGTACAAGAGATAGGATAGGAACTGCTGGAATGGTCCGCTAACCGGCTCGCACGGCGAAGACACGAGTGACACATTAAGTAACTTTTACTGAAACCCAGAGTTAAGCTAATATCAAACGTATTAAATGGTTCCTCTTTTCCTTTTGAGCGCTACCCCCGGTGCTCCCTTTGGTCAACCTCCAGCATTAGCTGCCATTAAGTTTATATGCCGGCTATTCTTAGCTGTCCTATTGGATCTAAAGTTTTGATGGAATTTGGGTCTGGATTCAAAAAAAAGGGGCAATTCCGCTGCCCCTCACACGCATCTGGGGCAAGGCGCTAAGGCACCAGTCTTGAAGCAGGTTTATTAAGAGGAATACGGGATTCGCTTCTGTTTGCAATGGTGACAACTTTTTGTCGGCATGGTGGGAAACTCCGTAACAAAATTTTCCCTAGTGGTTTATGGCTAATAACCCTCCCCACGCTAAAACCTTTCCTACGAGACTCAGAACCTGCGTGATTGTCTGCGTTTTCAGTCCTTCTCTTTTGAGTAGTCGCTGATTCCCACACTGGCAGGATATGGGTTTCTTGCGTCCTGCCAGAGTTTACCATACAGCATTAGAAATAGTCATGAAAATCCTCTAAGATGAGGTTCGAATTCCTCTGTCAGCTTTGTGCCCTTAGACTTTTCTGAAGACCAAGGAAGGCACAATACATGGGCAGAGCGCGCACCTTCGGCGAACAAAAGGGAACGGGGGCTAGTGGGGGGCTGGCAGCAAATACAGCCTCTGTGACGAGTCAGACTCCACTGGCTTCTAGGCCCAATTTAACTTTTACGTCTCTATTCCATCATAAATCTTCGACTTCTAGTCTACTCGGTCCTGAGCTGCAAGTAAAAGGAGAATTACAGAGTCCCTTGCAATATATTAACCCAATTTTTACATCTCTTTGCATAAAACTGTTTCAAAGACCCGATAAATCTGTCTGGATGCAGACTTCACTCCTAAAGTAAATGAAAAAGAAAACTTTATTTTGATGTTAAAAAGTTCATAAATGAGATCGGGTTAATTTCAAAATCCAAAACAATCAAAGGACGAAGTCCGCTTCTGAAGAACTCATGCTGATCGACATCTGCGACCTTCTGTTTGGATGGCAAGCCCTAATTAGGATGGACAGCGGAAAAGCTTAAAAGGAAATAAAACTTTAATGTCTTTACTGAAGGAAATAAAGTGGGTTAAGCTGTTAAGCATCCATCAAAAGGTTAAGAATGTTGTACGGATTATTTGCACTTAATCAATTTTCATAGATGAATTTTTCCCTAATCTCCTTTCCTAAAGGCCGTGCCTCATTCGCTGTTTTTTAGACTCTCAATACGGAGAAAACAATTGCCTTTTTATTAAAAATATGTGGTCATTTAAATCCATCTTATTCAACGTCCATGCTTCAAATGGCTTTTTGGAATTGCGAGAGAACCTGTGACCCTCCTACACTCTTCAGGGTTGTCACAAGTTCGACAAGTACGGGAACTGGTACATCGCGTGGCCATCTCGTTGCAAAAGCGCCTAAACCTGAGTTTCAACAAGTCGTTCTCATTCGGCCGAGACTTCATCTGGTCTTCACGATCGAAACTAATGTCGGTATCAGTATACTACTTGAACTGTTTTTCAAACTCTTGGTTTTGGTTTTGCAAACACTTAGGGCACCAGCTTTATGCCTCCACTGGATAGCATTGCCTCCGGACCATGCCCGTTTCCCAAATCTTCTGCTCTACGTCCGCTTTACAAATTCTCTTCGGGTTTCATGCCTCCTCTGTCAGTCCCTGTGAAGTCTAAGAGGTATGCATAGATGAAGCCATGCAGATAATTTCCATAGTTCTTGAAGGATTATAATTTTGTCTAAATGCGTAAACCCCAAAGTTATGTACAAATAGCAGCACGCAAATGGTCTTGTTCATCTATTATACCCTTGCACCCAGTGACTGAATTATTATAAGGCTATCTTATATGCTAAATGGTTTTTAAATTTACTTGCCGTGATTGAACACAAATTCTTGCTCTCCACAAGCGTATGTAGCGGTGCAGATGAAAGTCCAATTCAATATTTTAGCAGTCATATTTTAGTGTTGCCTGCATCTTTTCATATGTCGCTACCAAATGAAGGATGTCAACATCCAACCCATCTATCCCTTCCAAGGGTACAACGGCTGAAGTGGAGGAATGAAACACAGAACCGGTTGCAGTGAGCTCCCGAAAATGTTAAGGATGTGGTGAAAGCATTGGTAAGCCGGATGTTTAGTTTGTATGAAAGGCGGTTCGAGAACACTGCAAACACGTTCGATGCCTGTAAAACTCTCTCTTGTGTTTACGCACAATTAATTGATTATTTGTGCCTTTGCTAGGCGGGATAGCCTCGGAGACACATCAGTAATCTCCTTACTCTGCTCAGAGAAATCTCGAAGCTCGGCGTTAGTGGCAGCTCAGAGGGAACCCCATTTTAAAGGACCTTCACCTGCATTCCCACTGCTGGACCCAAGAGGTACGTATGCTATTAATAGAATACCGATTGAAATTCTTTAACAGTAGAATTGAAAATGAAGCCTATTGTCGGCAATTCTCCAACCTGTGCCGTGCGGGAATGTGATTAGCAGCGCGAGCAGCAACAGCCACTAATTGTTAGAACAAGTTTCTTTAAGGGGATATTTTATACCATACCGACACAAAATGTGGATAGCATACAAATACGCGAAGCCCATATCCGCGGAACTATGTTAAAAGCGTTTGATTACGTTTAATTACGGCCGCGCATTATGACAGCGCAATTCTCCGTCCTAGGTCGCAGCCGCCGAATTAGACGAAATTTTGGATCCAGTGGAATGGTTTAGTGAGATGATCAAATGTCGTCCCAGTTGCATGGAAATTTGACAGTTGGCACGCTTGGATCGTGGATATTTTCTTTCATCGGCTATGACATTGTGAGGGCTTGCGAGAAATGTTGATAAGGAAGCGCGCGGGGGACGACACTTGAATGAAATGAGGAGACTGTAGAACAAACTTGATGGTGATTTAACTCTATTTCAGCAAAGGATGCCTTGGTGTGCTGTTCGCACCTTCGCCATGAGACCCGATCTTTAGGCCATGCCAGTAGTTCCTGCCACCTCTTTTAAGATACTATAACTTCGTTCACCTTCAGAGGCCTTCGGCGTGCTGCAGACAATGCACAAGTTTCCAAAAACTAACGAGGCAATGTGTGTATGCACACTGACTGTTAACCCAACGGAGTCTTTATGTGAGTAAGTAAATCACTCGACGTCAATTGTTTACAAAGCACAGCCAAGAAAAATTGCTAATTGCTAAGTTAATTTTAACAATTAAGCAATTTGTTTATTTTCCCCGAACTGATAACCAGAGTCCACAGTGTTACATGAGCGAGGCACATCACGAGAACCATTAATTCCCTTATTACGGATCTTGAATTAAGCCCTTAAACAATCATCTTTTTAATCGCCGCACCATTTTTGGAATTATGAGTGGAGAATGGCTATTTATGGGAAGCTACGCACTGCGCATTTACTGTTTTCGCTTAATTTGATGGAAGAGAGAAAAGGCGTTTAAATAGTCAAATGGATGATCGAGTTAAAAGTGTCGGTCGCGTTTGAGGCGCTTTTTAAGTTTCATGCGCCTGTTCTGAAACCAAATCTTTACTTGAGCCTCGGAGATCCCCAGCTCACTGGCAATCTCGTGACGACGCGTCCGAGTAAGGTAGTGAGAAAAGTGGAACTCCTTTTCCAGCTCCGTCAATTGATGCGTGTTGAAACTGATTCGTGGTGCACTGTTGATAAAAACCAGGTTATCGAGGCGAAAACGTAAACGTACTTTTTCGGGACCAGTTCACTGTTACCTTTATCGTTGATGTATTCGGCAGCTTCGGGCGGCGCATCTAAATATGAAAACATTTACTTTGTTCTTCTTGGCTGCTAGAAGTGTTTTGCGTAAGCTGACGAACGTTTGGATTTGTGTAGCACTTCTGGTCCTTTTCAGAAGCATCGTATAGTTAATCGTGTACCCTTCCTTCGAATCCCTAATTCACTAAGGAGAAAGCGCCTGTTTGGCCTATTCACTTGGCAAACCTTCCACTAATGTTTTGCTGATTTGCTGCATTAAAAAAGAGCTTCAGTTTATTTTAGTTGGCTGGTTTCCGAGCCCATCAGACATCGTTCTCTTTCAATTTAAATGAAATTTTCCGATCCGCTCAGTTGCGCTAGGTTGAAACTCTCCAAAAACATCCAAGTTTACAACCAAACGAGTGAACAAAGCTTCGGGAAAGCTTTGCGATGCACTGAATAGCTAACTAACGAGTTTTCCTGCTAAAAGCGCCTATGAGGGCGCACTACCCTAGCACACAGCAGGGAGAACGTTTACAATAATCTCTTGAGTCCCTACGCGGCAATGTGTGGCTTTTATAGTAGTCAGTACCAGTCAGAGAAAATTTGGAATTCTTGACCAGCAGTCGCCTTGACTCATAGTGCAGGAGTGGCATTAAGTCTGCAAACTACTGTGAATGTTATGGTCGCTCCTAAAAAAACCATCACATTCCAAATAAGTACCGCCGGTTGAATCGGTTCGCCAAGACTATTTTGCATGCAACTCAATAACCGTGCCTTGAACACGTGCTACTTGTTAACTATCAAGGGAAATCGATGTGGAATAATAATGATAAGACTGGAAATAAAATATGATTGCCGCAGAAACTACGAGAAAATACTTACCAAAGCAATATATGAAATCCTCAGTTAGAGGAAACATTTTGTCCATTCCTTTGTCCTCACTCGATTTCGGTTCAACAGGTGGGTGTTGAAGATAAGGCAAGGGGCTTTTCACAAACGTTTCCTCAGTCGGATCCTCCACAGGATTACCACTCATTTTGGAAAGGAAAGGTAAAAGGTCTCATTGGCAGTTTCCCTTTTATTTTGGGTTGACAGAGGGAAGGAAGGCGATTGGATAAATCTTAGTACCATGCATGCACTCCGACACAAATAATTGTCGCCTTACCATACAATGTAATAGTTGTTTATTCCACCATCGGTCTTGGTAAAAGTGGACATTTTAAGAGTCTTTGATATGATACCTTCATCAGGTAGGCTTGCCTTTGGCCCATCTCGGCAGCCACAAAGCTCAGCCATGGGCCAGAGGAGTCTTGAGTTGCCACACAAAGGCCAGTAGAAAGCAAATCTTTAAGGAAAGTAATCCTAGTTTTTGCTGCACGACGATAAACTTTAGCAAGTATAAGCAGTTCAATGTGTTGTGGCTATAAGAAAATCAGTGATAATATCGAACTGGAGAACTAAAAGGGCGTCCAACTCCGCTAAATAATCAAGCTCCATGATTAGCAGCTCAGAACTGATATGATTACTTGGGAAGGTTAGCTGTGAAACTGCTCACCTAACCTTCATGTAGATACATTCGACTTCGAGGTAAATGTGGCTCAATAGCCCTTAAGCGAGTAAAAGGTACCTGGAAGAAATAGATGCAAAGTCCCTTTCCCACCGAACTGTGTCCGACCGCATTTCTTGTCACGTGGATGCCTATAGACTAGTGCTCCGGAATCCACTTTCAAGAGGGGAAGAAATACCGGATGAAGAGGAATTACCAAGGTGGATCAATGGCGTAAGTCAGATATCCTCTCAGGTTCTGCGAAATGCTTTGCCTGCCTGGTGGGTCTTTTTTTTGTAAACCGGTAAATTTGTGATGGCTGACGCAAGTGGCTGACCAAAGATGGCTCATAGAAGAAGAAGCTGTGCGATTAAATGGGTTTTAGTAAATGGTCGCATAGATCCTCTGACTTTGCACTAGTTTACGTCAACGCGAGGAGAAATGTCTTAATTGATCCCTAAGGGATCTTGGAGGGCTGCAACTATTAAAGGTTGCAGACTGAAAAAATAATCTTCTGTTTAACCTGCACTTTATTTTAGCAGAATTGTAACCCTGAAGTTATCTAAATTAGCCAAACGAAATGCTCGTACTGTAGCGCGCCGAGCATCTCTAGAAGATGAAAGAAGGCGAAATATGGGGCAGAATAAGCATATATTCAATAGAGGAGGGAATGTGGCCTTAGCATGGTCCGAAGGCCAGCTTACGCTGCTAGGTCAAAACGGCCACCCAAGTGACCTAAGGCCAACCAGCAGTAAAAAAGAACAAAGCATTACATGGACCCCAACTTCTGTTGAGCGTTTTCTCCCCTCCCCCCAGGGGCCCAAATTCGACCCTAATGAGACGATACTTGACACCACGTCGGTGGTCCTCATGACGGTGCGACTCAACTTGGAGGTTCGTCCGGCTTTCGAACTAGCTTCGGAGTAGGGGACTCTGCCAACTATCAATGCATACGTTGAGACATTAGTTCACGGGTCTCCCAGTCAAATGATCAATGGTTGGCGTTGCTTCAGTTATTAAAAGCTTGCCTGTAATGCACGGGAATAGGATAGGTGACGAAGACGAGTATCGTTCTAAGGCCTTTAGCACAGGCACTTCCTTCGCACTACTGCAATGTCACTTACAGAGTCAGGTCTGCTTTCCGCTGCCACAACTGTAGCATCCAGGTCCAGTCTACGCATATGGCATAATAT
Source organism: Taenia pisiformis (assembly GCA_023968675.1). Taxonomy (NCBI): domain Eukaryota; kingdom Metazoa; phylum Platyhelminthes; class Cestoda; order Cyclophyllidea; family Taeniidae; genus Taenia; species Taenia pisiformis. The sequence continues at coordinate 13,614,461 of CM043737.1, read as the reverse complement.
GTATCTAAGAGAGGAGAGGTGGGACTGCTGGCATGGCCGGGAGACCACCCCACGCAGCTGCGTCAATACGAAGGCCAAGTAGCAGTCCAAACAAACTAAGCATTGCGGTTACTAATCTCGAATCTGTAAGCACATTTTTAGGGTTTCTACTCTAACGCTTTATTCGTTTAGACTACCGGTTGGTCTTTGGTCACCCAGGTGACCATATTTACCTATTCCAGGGGGCTCGCCTGCGGGTCATGCCAACAACCGTATCTCCCTCATCCATCGAATATATAGTCAGCCATATGTTTTGCTCTCTTCGTCTTTTGGGCTGACTCGGGTCGCTAGAGTGGTGCCAGCAGAAAGCGGATTCGACTTTATACATCTTCTAGCCCAGTCTATACCACCTGCAGCATATTGCAGTGGCGCGGAATAAGTGTCTGTGCTGCTGATAGGAGGAATTCTGTCACCCTATAGCATAAGTTCCAAAAGCGATGTTCTTCTCTGGTACTTACACCATTCCCAATTTGTAAAGGAAAGTTATTAAAAATGAAGCGGCACTAGTCATGGGCCACCGAGAGAGAGGAGGCGGGTGAGCTATCGTTATAATACTTATGTTCTTTAAATGTGCTTTGTAGAGAAGTGGCGCGAAAGGACTTCGAACACGGTGCAAGTACTGAACGGAGGTACCGGGGGCGAGGACGCTGACCAATCTTATAAGGATTAACTACGTATCCCTCGTCTGTATTTATAATCAAAATAAAGATGTCGAGGAGGATAGAGCCTTCCCAGGGTAAGGGCCATCAAGAAGAAGAGGAAGGAGACAACAAGCATGTTACAATCGTCGCCCTGCGAACGATCTGATGCATGTCAGAACCTTTTAAACCGAAGCTAATCCACAGCCAGCCGAACCTTTAACTTGAGTCGCACCGCCAAGGGGATCACTGACATAGTGTTAAGCATCATTTCATTTGCGTCGAATGCCAGCGCTGGTCATGGTCAGCTCGTATATGCTTCTCGCAAAACCAATTACGA